>CAUYUJ010018448.1:181908-204613 GCA_963575745.1 Prorocentrum cordatum
TCCGGAGAATCAGGCTGGAGAGGTCCAATTCGGAAATCGAATTCGGAAGTCGGAAATCTGAATTCGGATATCCGGGTTCCGGGTTCCGGGTTCCGGGTTCCAGGTTCCGGACTGGACCTCCGAGTTCGGATATCCGGATTCCAGGTTCCGGGTTCCGGTTTCAGGTTCCAGATTGGACCTCCGAATTCGGATATCCGGATTCGGGGTTCCGGGTTCCGAGTTCGAGGTTTCGGAATTGGACCTCCGAATTCGGATATCCGGTTTCCGGGTTTCCGGGTTCCAGGTTCCGGATGGGACCTCCGAGTTCGGATAGTTATCCTGATTCGGGGTTCCGGGTTCCAGGTTCCGGATTGGACCTCCGAGTTCGGATATCCTGATTCTGGGTTCCGGCCGGATTCCAGGTTCCGGAGTGGACCTCTGCGTTCGGATGTGCGGATTCGTGGTTCCGGGTTCCGGATTCCAGGTTTTGTGTCGGGCCTCCGAATTCGGATATCCAGATTCGGGGTTCCGGGTTCCGAGTTCGAGGTTTCGGAATTGGACCTCCGAATTCGGATATCCGGTTTCCGGGTTTTGGGTTCCAGGTTTCAGATTGGACTTCCCAATTCGGATATGCGGATTCGTGGTTCCGGGTTCCGGATTCCAGGTTTTGGGTTGGGCTTCCGAATTCGGATATCCGGACTCTGGGTCCGGGTTCTGGGTTCCAGGTTTTGGGTTGGTCCTCCGAATTCGGATATGCGTATTCGGGGTTCCGGGTTCTGGGTTCCAGGTTCTGGATTGGACCTCCGGATTCGGATATCCGGATTCCGGTTTCGGGGTTCTGGGTTCGAGGTTCCGGATTGGACCTCCGAGTTCGTGTCCCAGGTTCCGGGTTCCGGGTCCAGGTTTCGGATTGGACCCCCGAGTTCGGATATGCGGATTCGTGGTTTCGGGTTCCAGGTTCCAGGTTCTCAAACATGGAGGCATCTTCGAAAAATGAGTTGTTCGCAACATCTTCTCAGCTTTGGGTGCCAAGGACAAATCAAGAGGACCCCAACACGGCTCAAGATGCACCGAAGTTTGCCCAATACGTGTTCAAAGCAGCTGTCTAAGACGGCTCAGTATAGCTCTTCCTTTTTCCCGGAAAGGACTCGGGCCCAGGGTTCTCTTTTAGTTGGTTTATTCCCCACCGGAAGAGGGCCGGCAGATTTCCGCTCGATAAAGAAACGAGGTAAAGTCCAATTCGGCGTGAAAAAATACGTTTCGCGCGTGGATCACGCTCTCTCCATCATTCGCAGGCGACTGTTCGCCCCCAATCCCCGAGTTGCCCCCCGAAAAATCAGGTCGCCAAGACAGAAGGGGGCAGTGGGGGATGCACCCCTAAGGGGGCTATTCGAACGCACCCCTATCGAGGATGGACGCCCCGTGTCGTGTATCCCCGAGTGAGGCCCCGCATTTCAGGTCCACTCGAAGCGGGGCGCTGTCTCTTCAAAACGAGGACCCAACACCACAGGATGGTTGAGAAAAACATCAGACATCTGGATGTTTTCATTCTGCGGGCCCAGGATCCCCGACGCATCAATGGGGTATCTTTTCTAGCGTAGCCCGAATGTGCTTCTCGCGAGGTAAGCTCCGACTGACTGACAGACAGGCAGTCTGACTGACTGACTGACTGACTGACCAACTGACTGGTCGCACCCGCCACACGGCCGTTGTATTCTCGGCCTCCGAAGGCGCGACCGATGGCGCAACCAAGAGGAGGCGGTATTCTCTGCCGCCGAGGGCGCAACCTATGGCGCAACCATAGCGGGCGGTCTTATTTTCAGCCGCCGCCGAGGGCACAACCCATGGCGCAACCTCTAGGAGACGGTTTTATTCTCGGCCGCCGAGGGCGCAATCTATGGCGCAACCAATCGGAGACGGAATTATCTCGCACACCGAGGGCGCAACCATTGGCGCAACCAATAGGAGGCGGAACTATTCTCGGCCGCCGAGGGCGCAAGCTATGGCGCAACCACGAAACGACGGGATCATTCTCGGCCGCCGAGGGCGCAACCAGGCGAAACCAATGAGGGACGGGCTCATATTCTCGACCGCCGGGGCTCAACCCTTGGCGCAACCAGCAGCAGACGGTTGAAGTCTCGGTCGCCGAGGGCGCCGCCTGTGGCGCAGCAGATAGACGGCGGTTCTACTCTCGGCCGCCGAGGGTCCAACTCATGGCGCAATCGATGAGCGACGGCTTTACTTTCGGCCGCCGAGGGCGCAACCCATGGCGCAACCAACTGAATACAGTTTTGCCTTCGGCCGCCGAGGGCGCAGCCTATGGCGCAACCCATAGGAGAGGGTTGTCCTCTTGCACAGGGTGGCCGGAGCCCCGACTGCTGCATTTCGCGTCGCGTCACCCGTCTCTTCTGTATTGTTCTGGCTGTGTTTTGGCCCATCAGGTTACCCAGAATCGGAGCTTCAAGCACATAATTATCGTTGTGCTTCGGCCTTCGCATCCTCCTACGTCTAATTTACCCCGTGTGAGACCTAGAAGTGCTGCCATCTCTGCCCTGCCGCTCGCTCTGCGCCTCCACAGCGAAGAGCTCGAGGCCATGCGGCCAGAGTTCCGAAGACAATGGGCAGGCAGTGACGTCTCGAGCCAGAGGCAACGGCGACTGGCCCGCGTATCCGAGGGGGGCACGACGGGACAACCAGAGTTGAGCCGTTTCTTGCCCCAGCTGGGCCCAACCCCTCCACGCGCATTGGTCTTAGGCTGCGCTGTGCTGCGTCAGAATGATTCACAGGATCCACCCGACACACCTTTACAGGACCCTCTCAGGACCATGTCGATACCCTTTCAGAAGCCCTTCAGGACCCTATTAGGGCGGTTTCAAAAACCAGGGAGGATAAGGACGAGGATGATTAGCAAGTGGACGAGCGACGGAGTAATGAGGAGGTGTGCTGAGCAGGAGGAAGAGGAAGAGGAGGAGGAGGAGAAGGAGGAGGAGGTGGAGGAGGAAGAGGAGGAGGAGGACGAGGAGGAGGAGGAGGAAGAGGAAGAGGCGCAGGAGGAAGGAGCAGAGCGACAAGGATCATGACGAATGAGGGGGGGAGGAGGAGGAAGAGGATGACAAGTGAGGAGGGCGAGTGGGGAAAAGGAGGCGGAGGAGGAGGAGGACGAGGAAATGGAGGAGGAGGAGAAGGAAAAGGAGGAGCAGGAAGAGGAGGAGGAGGAGGAGAAGGAGGAGGAGGAGGAGGAGGAGGAAGGAGGAGGATGATGATGGTGGATGAGGAGGAGGAGCTGGAGGAGGAGGAGGAGGAGGAGGAGGAGGAGGAGGAGGAGGAGGAGGAGGAGGAGGAGGAGGAGGAGTGGCGAGGACGACCTGTACTTGATTTGAACGTCCTCGCAGATCAAGGTCGATGTCCTCCAAGTTGGCCCAAAAGCGCCCCGAAAGCTCCCTAGAGCGCCCCAAGAGGGCCCCAAGAGGCGCCCAGGCGGCCCCAAGAGGCGCCCAAGAGGCCTCCGAGAGGCTACCAAGAGACCCTCAAGAAACCTCAAGAAGATCCCCGAGGCGCCCAAGACGCTCACAGACTGCCCTGGGCCCGCCAAATCGCCCCCAAGACGCTCCAAGAGGCCTCCACTGGGGTCATATGTGTGCTGCCCGCTTCCCTGATAGAGGCTACTCCTCTGGGCATCGTTTCTAGATGGGCTGGTGGGGTTACGCGAAGCGTTTAGAAATCCAAACAGTTGTCCCCGCACTTCCTCCTCGTTCGAAGTGTCCCTCTTCAAGCTCCCTCTTCCCCTCCAAGCTTTATCTGAAATACTCTGTCATTCCTATGACGCTTCCTGCAAATCTCATCCTCGTCCTTGCCCACTTTGACCTCCTTCAAAGCCTCCTTCCAACCCTCCTGGCTCTAACCTTGAACCCTGGCGTCAAATCATCAATGTGTCAATACTATTACTCGGCCCTCGTGCTCTCGTCATGCTTCCGCCCATGCCTCCTCCTATCCCTCCTTGTCCTCCTCCCCTTCTCGTCCTTCTCCCCCTCCCCCTCCTCCTCCTCCTTCTCCTCCTCCTAATCCCTCCCTTCTCGATCCTCCTCGTGGTTGCGTGTGCCTTGCTCCGTTTAGCTCTCCGAGTAAAATTTCCCCTCCTCGTCCTGCTCCACCTGATAGCGCTCTGTCTCCTCCTCCTCATCAGTCTTCCCTTCTCCTCGCTTGCTTTTCCTCGCCGTCTTCCACGGCGCCCCTTTTTCCCCAGGTCCTGCTTCTGCTCCAGCTCCCTTACCCTCGCCGCCTTGTTGAGCCCCAAACCGGGAATGTCGAACACGCTCTGTTCGATTTGGTTACGATTTGGTTACGGTTTATGTTTGTTGTTAACGATTCGGTTTCAAAAACTGAAAATATGTTCACGATTTCAGAGATCATCCCGGGAATATTTTGGTTACGAAGGTGTTCAATGCATGTTGATAGCTCAAGTGTGTGAGGGGTCGATCGTAACCATATTTCCCGGAAAGGGCGCTGGCCCAGGGTTCTCTTGTAGTTTGGTAAACCTGTCCCCGGTGCCTCAACTGAGGGGCGCTGGCGGATTTTTCCCGGAAAGGGCACGAGCCCAGGGTTCTCTTTTACTAGGTAAACCTGTCCCCCGGTGCCTGCTTGAAGGAGGCCGGCGAATTTTTTCCCTGATAAATAACGAGCCGGCGAATTGCCGGCGAATTTTTTCCCTGATAAATAACGAGCCGGCGAATTGCCGGCGAATTTTTCCCATGATAAATAACGAGCCGGCGAATTAAAATTTGAGGATGTCTTGAGCGAAACGCTATATTCCCAGCACGGCCCCACCCCAGCAAGACCACACCCCAGCACGACCACACCCCAGCACGACCACACCCCAGCAGGACCCCACCCCAGCACGACCCCACCCCAGCACGGCCCCACCCCAGCAAGACCACACCCCAGCACGACCACACTCCAGCACGACCTCACCACAGCACGACCACTCCCCAGCACGATCACGCCCCAGCACGACCACGCCCCAGCACGACCACTCCCCAGCACGACCACTCCAGGCAAGACACCCCCCAGCACGACCACCCCCAGCACGACCACCCCAGCACGACCACACCCAGCACGACCACACCCAGCACGGGACCACACCCAGTCGCACCCACGTGGAATGTTTCGTGGGGTGTCTCGTGGAATGTTTCGTGGGGTGTCTCGTGGAATGTTTCGCGGGGTGTCTCGTGGAACGTTTCGCGAGGTGTCTCGTGGAATGTTTCGCGAGGTGTCTCGTGGGATGTTTCGCGTGGTGTCTCGTGGGATGTTTTGTGAGATGTCGCCCAGTTGGGTATCGTGAAAACGTGACCATGCTGCGCATGTCTATATCCCTTTCCGGGTTCGTGGGTCCATCATGTTTCCTTGATAAATATCGAGGTCGAGGCGAGCCGGCGGATTACAATTTGAGGATGTCGCGAGCGAAATGCTTGTTCCCGGAAAGGGCATAGGCCCAGGGTTCTCTTTTAGTATGTAAACATATCCCCCCGTGCCCAACTTTAAGGAGGCCGGCGGATTCTTTCCCTGATAAATATCGAGGTCGAAGGAGGCCGGCGGATTAAACTTTGAGGATGTCTCAGGCGAAACGCTTGTTTTTGAAATCCCGATCGATAAATCACAGGGTGCGGGCCACTTCAGCACGACCACACCCCAGCACGACCACACCCCAGCACGACCACCCCCCAGCACGACCATCCCCCCAGCACGACCACCCCCCCAGCACGACCACCCCCCAGCACGACCACACCCCAGCACGACCACGCCCCAGCACGACCCCACCCCAGCACGACCACACCCCAGCACGACCACACCCCAGCACGACCCCACCCCAGCACGACCCCACCCTACCACGACCCCGCCCCAGCAAGACCACACCCCAGCATGACCCACCACAGCAACCACACCCCAGCACGACCACGCCCCAGCACGACCACCCCCAGCACGACCACGCCCCAGCACGACCACCCCCCAGCACGACCACCCCCCAGCACGACCACACCCCAGCACGACCACACCCACACGACCACTCCCCAACACGACCATACTCCAGCACGATCACACCCCAGCACGACCACACCCAGTCGCACCCCCGTGGAATGTTTCGTGGGGTGTCTGGTTGAGTGGTTGCCTGTTCGTGGGGTGTCTCGTGGAATGTTTCACGGGGTGTCTCGTGGAATGTTTCGTGAGGTGTCTCGTGGGTTGTTTCGTGAGGTGTCTCCTGGGATGTTTCGCGGGGTGTCTCGTGGGATGTTTCGTGAGGTGTCGCCCAGTTGGTATCGTGAAAACGTGACCATGCTGCACATGTCTATATCCCTTTCCGGGTTCGTGGGTCCATCATGTTTTTCATAATTTGTTGAGGATGTCTCGAGCGAAACGCTGGTTTTCCAAATTTGGGGTGTCTCGAGCGAAACGCTTGTTTTCAGAATTTGTTGAGGATGTCTCGAGCGAAACGTTGGTTTTGCAGAGACGACCGCGACGCGGAAAAGCGCCCCGCGCGCAGGAATTCCGAGGATGTCTCGCGCGTGCCGCGTCCCGCGCGCAGGAATTCCGAGGATGTCTCGACTAATTCGCTTGTTTTTTCCCGGAAAGGGCGCCGGCCCAGGGTTCTCTTTTAGTTTGTAAACCTAATCCCCCGGTGCCAACTTGAAGGAGGCCGGCGGATTTTTTCCCTGATAAATATCGAGGTCGAAGGAGGCCGGCGGATTAAAATTTGAGGATGTCTCGAGCGAAACGCTTGTTTTTGAAATCCCGATCGATAAATCACAGGGTGCGGGCCACTTTTTCGTGTGTTGAGGATGTCTCGAGCGAAACGCTTGCTCCGCAGAGTTTGCCGAGGATGTCTCGAGCGAAACGCTTGTTTTGCAGAGCCGACCGCGACGCGGAAAAGCGCCCCGCGCGAAGGACTTTCGATGATGTCTCGACTAATTCGTTTGTTTTTGTACGATTTCCTGGAATTTTGGCAGGATGTCTCGAGCGAAATGCACGACCCACCCTAGCACGACCATGCCCCAGCACGACCACACCCCAGCACGACCAGACCCCAGCACGACCCCACCCCAGCACGACCCCACCCCAGCACGACCCTACCCCAGCACGACCACACCCCAGCACGACCCGACCCCAGCACGACCCTACCCCAGCAAGACCACACCCCAGCACGACCACACCCCAGCACGACCTCACCACAGCACGACCACACCCCAGCACGACCACGCCCCAGCACGACCACGCCCCAGCACGACCACGCCCCAGCACGACCACACCCCAGCACGACCACCCCCCAAGCACGACCACCCCCCAGCACGCACCCCCGTGGAAATGTTTTCGTGGCCGTGTCTGGTTGGTGGTTGCCTGTTCGTGGGGTTTCTCGTGTAATGGTTTCACGGGGTGTCCTCTTGGAATGTTTCGTGAGGTGTCTCGTGGAATGTTTCGTGAGGTGTCTCGTGGGATGTTTCGCGGGGTGTCTCGTGGGATGTTTCGTGAGATGTCGCCCAGTTGGGTATCGTGAAAACGTGACCATGCTGCACATGTCTTTATCCCTTTCCGGGTTCGTGGGTCCATCATGTTTAGATTTTCCTTGAATTTTGGCAGGATGTCTCGAGCGAAATGCACGACCCCACCCTAGCACTCTAGAATTTCCTTGAATTTTGGCAGGATGTCTCGAGCGAAATGCACGACCCCACCCTAGCACGACCCCACCCCAGCACGACCACACCCCAGCACGACCACACCCCAGCACGACCCCACCCCAGCACGACCCCACCACAGCACGACCACCCCCCAGCACGACCACACCCCAGCACGACCACACCCCAGCACGACCCCACCCCAGCAAGACCACACCCCAGCACGACCACACCCCAGCACGACCTTACCACAGCACGACCACACCCCAGCACGACCACTCCCCAGCACGACCACGCCCCAGCACGACCACGCCCCAGCACGACCACGCCCCAGCACGACCACGCCCCAGCACGACCACCCCCCAGCACGACCACACCCCCAGCACGACCCCCCCCCAGCACGACCACCCCCCAGCACGACCACACCCCAGCACGACCACACCCCACCACGACCATACTCCAGCACGACCACACCCCAGCACGACCACACCCAGTCGCACCCCCGTGGAATGTTTCGTGGGGTGTCTGGTTGAGTGGTTGCCTGTTCGTGGGGTGTCTCGTGGAATGTTTCGCGGGGTGTCTCGTAGAATGTTTCGTGAGGTGTCTCGTGGAATGTTTCGTGAGGTGTCTTGTGGGATGTTTCGCGGGGTGCCTCGTGGGATGTTTCGTGAGGTGTTGCCCAGTTCGTGAAAACGTGACCATGCTGCACATGTCTATATCCCTTTCCGGGTTCGTGGGTCCATCATGTTTTCGCTTTCTGGTTACGTATAGTAGGGTCGGGACTTCCGGGGACGCCGTCTTGAAAAAATCAGAAAGAGCGTGTTCTACCGCTGCTGGCGGAAAACCGGGAGGGGTCACTACCCGTTCAACCCCCCCCCCTCCGGAAAACCATGGGGGGTCACTACCGGTTCGAACCCCTCCCCCCCCCCAGTCCATCATGAAAAGGGGGGAGGTATACCGGATCGAACCCCCTCCCTCCCGCTGGTTTCCGGCTTCCGGCTTCCGGCTTCCGGCTTCCGGCTTCTGGCTCCCGGCTCCCGCGGCTTCTGGCTTCCGGCTTCCGGCTTGGCTCCCGGGTCTGGAATTCGGGCTTCGGGCTTCCGGCGTCCGGCTTCCGGCTTCCCGTGTCCAGCTTCTGATTTCCGGCTTCCGGCTCCCGGCTTCCGGCTTCCAGCTTCGGGCTTCCGGCGTCCGGCTTCCGGCTTCCGGCTTCCAGATTCACGCTTGCTTCCAGCTTCCAGCTTCCAGCTTCCGGCTTCCGGCTTCCGGTTCCCGGCTTCCGGCTTCCGGCTTCTTTCCTCCCCCTGATTCCGGATCCGCCCTATTTTGGGGAAATTCGCAAGTAGGGCTTGGACTTTCCGCCTTACTTTTCAAGCCCCGCTAATGCCAATTTCCGCCCTCTTTTTCTGTTGCTGTTTCCGCCCTACTTCTGTGGATTTCCTCCCTACTTTATGTTGGGTGCAGAAATTTCCGCCCTACTTTTTCCCGGAAAGGGCGCCATCCCAGGGTTCTATTTCAGTTGGTAAACCTGTCCCCGGTGCCTCATCTGAGGGGCGCCGGCGGATTCTTTCTTGGATACATATCGAGGTCCAGGTGGGCCGGCGGACTAAAATTTGAGGATGTCTCAGGCGAAACGCTTGTTCTTTAAATCCCGATCGATAAATCATAGGGTGCGGGCCACCTTTTCGTGTGTTGAGGATGTCTCGAGCGAAACGCTTGTTTCCAGAATTTGTTGAGGATGTCTCGAGCGAAACGCTGGTTTCGCTGAGCCGACCGCGACGCAGAAAGCGCCCCGCGCGCAGGAATTCCGGGGATGTCTCGCGCGTGCCGTTTCCCGCGCGCAGGAATTTCGAGGATGTCTCGACTAATTTGTTTGTTTTGCCAGGATTTCTTTGAATTTTGGCAGGATGTCTCGAGCGAGATGCTTGTTTATCATAATTTATTGAGGATGTCTCGAGCGAAACGCTGGTTTTGCAACATTGGGGGATGTCTCGAGCGGGGGCCCCGTGGGGTGCCAGAATTCAGAGGATGTCTCAGGCGAAATGCTTGTTTTCACGTCCCGTTTGCAGGAATTCCGAGGATGTCTCGCGCGTGCCGCGTCCCGCGCGCATGAATTTTGAGGATGTCTAGATTAATTTGTTTGTTTAGCCAGGATTTCTTGGGATTTTGACAGGATGGCTCGAGCGAAACGCTTGTTTTTTTCATAATTTGTTGAGGATGTCTCGAGCGAAACGCTGGTTTTGCAACATTGGGGAATGTCTCGCTCGGGGGCCTCGTGGGGGGCCAGAATTCAAAGGATGTCTCAGGCAAAATGCTTGTTTTCACGTCCCGCTCGCAGAAATTCTGAGGATGTCTCGCGCGTGCCGCGTCCCGCGCATGAATTTCGAAGATGTCTCGACTAGTTCTTTTGTTTTGTCAGGATTACTTTGAATTTTGGCAGGATGTCTCGAGCGAGACGCTTGTTTTTATAATTTGTTGACGATGTCTCGAGCCAAACGCTGGTTTTGCAACATTGGGGGATGTCTCGAGCGGGGGCCCCGTGGGGTGCCAGAATTCAGAGGATGTCTCAGGCAAAATGTTTGTTTTCACGTCCCGCTCGCAGGAATTCTGAGGATGTCTCGCGCGTGCCGCGACCCGCGCGCAGGAATTCTGAGGATTTGGCAGGATGTCTCGAGCGAAACGCTTGTCCCCAGCACGTTCCGTAACGCGTCCCCTTGGCACGTCCCGCGGTGCGTCCCCATGGCACGTCCCTTGGCACGTCGCTTGGCGCGTCCCTTGAGACGTTCCGCGTCACGTCCTCCTGGCATGTGCCCCTGTCAATTAGCTCTGGGGCAGCTACTGTGTGTTGAGGCAGCTCGAGCTTAAGCTCCAGATCAGTTCGGTCAGGACTCGGATGCAAAGGAGGACTCGATCCACGAGGCTATAGAGCACAATCGCGGCATGGCACATCGCAATTCAGCACGGCGCAGCACAGCACAGCCTTCGGCACAGTACATCAAGATCGATACACTCAGCATTGCAACTTGGCACGTTCCTTGGCACGTTCCGTGGGGCGTCCCTTGACGAGCCCCCGTGGCACGTCGCGTGGCGCGTCCCCTGGCACATCCCGTGGCACATCCATTGGCACGTTCCGTAGCGCGTCCCCTTGGCACGTCCCGCGGTGCGTCCCCATGGCACGTCCCATGGCACGTCGCCTGGCGCACCCCTCGGCACGTTTCGCGGCGCGTCCTCTTGGCATGTTCCCCTGTCCATCAGCTCTGGGGCAGCTACTATGTGTTCAGGCAGCTCGAGCTTAAGATCCAGATCAGTTCGGTCAGGACTCGGATGCAAAGGAGGACTCGATCCACGACGCTATAGAGCACACTCGCGCCATGGCACATCGCAATTCAGCACGGTGCAGCACAGCACAGCACAGTCCCCCTGGCACGTCGCGCGGCGCGTCCCCTGGCACGTCCCGCGGCATGTCCATGGCACGTTCCGTAGAGCGTCCCCTTGGGACGTCCCGCGGTGCGTGCCCATGGCACGTCCCCTGGCACGTCGCGTGGCGCGTCCCCTGGGACGTTCCGCGGCGCGTCCTTCTGGCATGTCCCCTCAGTCGATTAGTTTTTTGGCAGCCAGCATCTGCTCAGGCAGCGCGAGCTTAAGATGCAGATCAGTTCGGTCAGGACTCGGATGCCAGGGAGGACTCGATCCACGAGGCTATATAGAGCACAATCGCGGCATGGCACATCGCAGTTCAGCACGGCGTAGCACAGCACAGCCCTCGGCACAGAACATCAAGATCGATACACTCAGCATTGCATTTGCCCGTCGCCCAATCAGGTGTCTTTGAAACGCTGCCATGCCTTACATTTCTGTTCCTTTCCAGGTTGGTGGGTCGATCATTTCAATCCGGAAGCGTTCGGCCCTTCGCAGCCAGCCCGGGAACAGCGAGGTCCTTTCTGGATCCACGATGTTCCGCGCTGCGCTGGCCCTCCCAGCAGCCTTCGAAAGTGGCGGTTTCACACTTCGCAGCCCTGCGCCGCCGAGCTGCCAGACAGGACGGCAAGACAGGGAGCATGCAAACAGGCAGACCAGCCAGGCGAGCGAACAGGGGAGACAGGAGAAGGGAGGAGGGCGGGACGGGGGCGAAGGAGAAACAGGTGTAGACCCAATCGCCCTATTCAAAGCGAGGATCCAGCCACGGCTTGGTGGGGGAAAGCCCCGAATGCGCCCAAGAGGTCCAATGAACAGACCGAGAGACCTCTAAGAGGCTCGCAGGAAGCCCTCCGTAATTTACAATGTAGGCTCAACTGTTTCAGGAAACCCTCCGTAATTACAACGTCCAGCGACATTCGTATTCAAAGTGTTTCAGAGCAGCGATGAACTCATTAATCGTGGCTCTTTTACCGATTGGTGTACTTGGATCATGCCCCTTCATGGACATTGGCACTCCTCCAAGTTTGAAGGCAGAAGTCATTTCTGACAGTGACTTCAAGACAGCCCTAGAAGGGCTAGACATTGAGGCACTTGAGCAGGACCTCGGAGTCCTCATGACAGACAGCCAGACTTGCTGGCCAGCCGATGATGGCCATTACGGTGGTTTTATGATTCGCCTAGCGTGGCATTGCGCTGGCACCTTTCGCACATCTGATCAGAAAGGGGGCTGCGGAGGTGCCAGAATCCGCTTCCCACCAGAGTCAGATTGGGAGGACAATGGTAACCTGGATAAGGCCCGTGCCCTTCTCGTTCCCATCTAGTGGCCTTCGGCCCATCCGCCACCGTGCCTTGGTGAGGGGTCAGAAGCCTCATGGATGTTCGTTGGGATCTCGTGGTTGGCGTCTTGAGGGCCTCTGGGAGGCAGTTTCGACGCTTCTTGGGGCCTCTAGGGGGCCTCTTGGGGGCCTCTTGGGGCCTCTTGGGGGCCTCTTGGGGGCCTCTTGGGGCCTCTTGGGGGCCTCTTGGGGGCCTCTTGGGAGCTTCTTAGGGAGCCCTCGGGGCCTCTTGGGGGCCTCTTGGGGCGGAGGGCTCAAATGTTCGCGCTCGGGGGCCACGATCTTCGTGAGGGGTGCCAAACAAGTTGCCCTCCCAACGTCACGCGAGAAGCCTGGGGCCGACGCGGCGAGCCCCATAAGATTTCATAATTTTGGCTCTGGTCCCCCTTAAATGCTCAGGACTGAGGACTGGGATTCAGGCAACGAGGCTCTGGGGAGGAGGCGAAGGACCTGAGGGCGCGCCCACTCCGTGCCTCAGGGCACGGTGACGGATCAAGCAAAAATATGGCGATGCTCTCAGTTGAGGTGACCTCATCAGTTTTGCTGGTACCGTTGCAATCCGGGACATGGGAGGCCCAACAAATCCGCACTGTTTTGGACGAGTCGATGATGCAGATGGTAACAGGAGTGACATTTTTGGCGTCACAGATAGCTGGCAAGATACGGACTGCGTTGTGCAAGGAAATTGCCAGGAGCCCATGGGTGCGGTGAAGGTTGGTTTGATCTATGTGAACCCTGAGGGGCCTTTGAACGACCCGAACGATCTGAACAGTGGGCAAAACCCAGATCCAGAGAAGAGTGCCGTCGAGATTCGGGAGGTGTTCGGCCGCATGGGGATGAACGATTCTGAGACAGCTACCCTGATAGCAGGTGGTCATGCTTTCGGCAAGTGTCATGGTGCCGGCGTTATGACGAGTGGCTTCGAGGGGCCGTGGACGACAACTCCTTCTCAATGGACCAACCAATTCTTGACTGGAATGCTTGATGAGGAGTGGGAGCAAGTCGCAACTCCATCTGGGTCGGCGGTGCAGTGGCAGACGAAGGACAGGACCAGCATCTTGGCTGGAACCATGCGTCTGACAGCAGACTTGGCTCTTGTGAGCGATGATGCGTACATGGCGTTAGCGAAACATTGGGTGTGTGACCAGCAGAAACTTGACATAGCGTTTGCCGCGTCTTGGAAGAAGCTCGTGGAGTCTGGCGGTGGATGGTTGCCCGTGGAAGACAGGAGGTGTGAGCCTGAGTCCAAGGCGACGGGGCAGCAACCGGACCCCCAAAAGAATTTCCATTCGGTGTGCGCCACGACGACCACTGATGATTCACAAGAAGCCAGCACTGCCACTAAATTCTGTTTGTCGTTTTTGGCGGTGGTTTTCACCCCGTTCAGCCTTGGCGTGCACTCCTGGCTTGCGTAGACTTTCGCGCTTGTATAGTGCATGGGTTCGCGCATGTGCGGGTTTTCACGATAACTTTAGTAATGGCGAGCTCCGTGGCGCAGGCTGCGGCCACCACGGCCGAAAAGGCGTCCGTTAATTTGAGCTAGGTCCTGGTGATGTTTGCGGCCTCAATGGCCGAGGGGGGGTGTAAGAGACTACACCCCCCAGTCACACAGGACGGTCCCTGCCGCTTGGCCCCAAAAAAAGAGCGCCGCTTCCTACCTCGAATCCTCCTGGGGGTTTTGCAAGGAGGGGAAAGGAAGATGAGGACACGGACCTTAGGAGGAAGAGGAGGCGAACGGCGAGGAGGAGGTTGGAGGAGGAGGATCGGAAGAGGATCGGAGGAGGGGGGGAGGGAGGAGGAGGAGTGCCGAGGAATGCCGAGGAGTGCCAAGAATGCCGAGGAGTGCCGAGGAGGGCCGAGGAGTGCCGAGGAATGCCTCGGGGTGCCGAGGGGTGCCGAGGAGTGCCGACAGGGGAAGAAGAAGAGGAGGAGGAGGGGGGAGGGAGAGGAGGAGGGGGAGGAGGAGGAGGAGGAGGAGGAGGAGGAGGAGGAGGAGGAGGAGGAAGGTGGTAGGAGGAGGAGGATGGAGGAGGAGGAGGAGGAGGAGGAGGTAGGAGGAGGAGTGAAGGTAGGAGGTGGAGGAGAGGGCAGGAGGAGCAGGAGGAGGAGGAGGAGGAGGAGCAGGAGGAGCAGGAGGAGAGGGAGGAATGCCTAGGAGCGCCTAGAAGCGCCGAGGATTGCCGAGGAGTGCCGAGGAATACCGAGCAGTGCGGAGCGAGGAATACCGAGGATTGCGGAGGAGTGCCGAGGAGTGCCGAGAGGGGAAGGAGAAGAGGAAGAGGAGGGGGGAAGGAGAAGAGGAAGGGGAGGAGGAGAAGGAGGAGGGAGGAGGAGCAGGAGGAGCAGGAGGAGGAGGAGCAGGAGGAGCAGGAGGTGCAGGAGGAAGGGAGTGCCGAAAGAGTGCCGAGGAGCGCGATGAAGGTGGAAAGGGGGGTGGGGAGGGGGTCTCCGTATCCTTTTGGCTCAGGTAATCCATTTCCGAGGCGGCTTACTGAGAAGCCCATTGCTTCGTGCATGCCGTGATCCTGTTTGGCCTGCCGTGGCCTTTCCAGGGTGCCTTTGCGTTTTCCCATGGAATCCATGGTTTCCTAGGGATCCAGTCCGGAGGAATCAGGCTGGAAGAGGTCAATTCGGAAATCGAATTCGGGAAGTCGGAAATCTGAATTCGGATATCCGGGTTCCGGGTTCCGGGTTCCGGGTTCCAGGTTCCGGACTGGACCTCCGAGTTCGGATATCCGGATTCCAGGTTCCAGGTTCCGGTTTCAGGTTCCAGATTGGACCTCCGAATTCGGATATCCGGATTCGGGGTTCCGGGTTCCGAGTTCGAGGTTTCGGAATTGGACCTCCGAATTCGGATATCCGGTTTCCGGGCTTCCGGGTTCCAGGTTCCGGATGGGACTTCCGAATTCGGATAGTTATCCGGATTCGGGGTTCCGGGTTCCAGGTTCCGGATTGGACCTCCGAGTTCGGATATCCTGATTCTGGGTTCCGGCCGGATTCCAGGTTCCGGATTGGACCTCTGAGTTCGGATGTGCGGATTCGTGGTTCCGGGTTCCGGATTCCAGGTTTTGGGTCGGGCCTCCGAATTCGGATATCCGGATTCGGGGTTCCGGGTTCCGAGTTCGAGGTTTCGGAATTGGACCTCCGAATTCGGATATCCGGTTTCCGGGTTCTGGGTTCCAGGTTCCAGATTGGACCTCCCAATTCGGATATGCGGACTCTGGGTCCGGGTTCTGGATTCCAGGTTTTGGGTTGGGCTTCCGAATTCGGATATCCAGACTCTGGGTCCAGGTTTTGGGTTCCAGGTTTTGGGTTGGTCCTCCGAATTCGGATATGCGTATTCGGGGTTCCGGGTTCTGGGTTCCAGGTTCTGGATTGGACCTCCGGATTCGGATATCCGGATTCCGGTTTCGGGGTTCTGGGTTCGAGGTTCCGGATTGGACCTCCGAGTTCGTGTCCCAGGTTCCGGGTTCCGGGTCCAGGTTTCGGATTGGACCCCCGAGTTCGGATATGCGGATTCGTGGTTTCGGGTTCCAGGTTCCAGGTTCTCAAACATGGAGGCATCTTCGAAAAATGAGTTGTTCGCAACATCTTCTCAGCTTTGGGTGCCAAGGGCAAATCAAGAGGACCCCAACACGGCTCAAGATGCACCGAAGTTTGCCCAATACGTGTTCAAAGCAGCTGTCTAAGACGGCTCAGTATAGCTCTTCCTTTTTCCCGGAAAGGACTCGGGCCCAGGGTTCTTTTTTAGTTGGTTTATTCCCCACCGGAAGAGGGCCGGCAGATTTCCGCTCGATAAAGAAACGAGGTAAAGTCCAATTCGGCGTGAAAAAATACGTTTCGCGCGTGGATCACGCTCTCTCCATCATTCGCAGGCGACTGTTCGCCCCCAATCCCCGAGTTGCCCCCCGAAAAATCAGGTCGCCAAGACAAAAGGGGGCAGTCGGGGATGCACCCCTCAGGGGGCTATTCGAACGCACCCCTGTCGAGGATGGGCGCCCCGTGTCGTGTATCCCCGAGCGAGGCCCCACATTTCAGGTCCACTCGAAGCGGGGCGCTGTCTCTTCAAAACGAGGACCCAACACCACAGGATGGTTGGGAAAAACATCAGACATCTGGATGTTTTCACTCTGCGGGCCCAGGATCCCCGACGCATCAATGGGGTATTTTTTCTAGCGTAGCCCGAATGTGCTTCTCGCGAGGTAAGCTCCGACTGACTGACAGACAGGCAGTCTGACTGACCGACTGACTGACTGACCAACTGACTGGTCGCACCCGCCACACGGCCGTTGTATTCTCGGCCTCCGAAGGCGCGACCGATGGCGCAACCAAGAGGAGGCGGTATTCTCTGCCGCCGAGGGCGCAACCTATGGCGCAACCATAGCGGGCGGTCTTATTTTCAGCCGCCGCCGAGGGCACAACCCATGGCGCAACCTCTAGGAGACGGTTTTATTCTCGGCCGCCGAGGGCGCAATCTATGGCGCAACCAATCGGAGACGGACTTATCTCGTACACCGAGGGCGCAACCATTGGCGCAACCAATAGGAGACGGAAATATTCTCGGCCGCCGAGGGCGCAAGCCATGGCGCAACCACAAAACGACGGGATCGTTCTCGGCCGCCGAGGGCGCAACCGGGCGAAACCAATGAGGGACGGGCTCATATTCTCGACCGCCGGGGCGCAACCCTTGGCGCAGCCAACAGCAGACGGTTGAAGTCTCGGTCGCCGAGGGCGCCGCCCATGGCGCAGCAGATAGACGGCGGTTCTATTCTCGGCCGCCGAGGGTCCAACTTCTGGCGCAATCGATAAGCGACGGCTTTACTTTCGGCCGCCGAGGGCGCAACCCATGGCGCAGCCCATTGAATACAGCTTTACCTTCGGCCGCCGAGGGCGCAGCCTATGGCGCAACCAACAGGAGAAGGTTGTCCTCTTGCACAGGGTGGCCGGAGCCCCGACCACTGCATTTCGCGTCGCGTCACCCGTCTCTTCTGTATTGTTCTGGCTGTGTTTTGGCCTATCAGGTTGCCCAGAATCGGAGCTTCAAGCACATGTCGTTGTGCTTCGGCCTTCGCATCCTCCCACGTCCATTTACCCCGTGTGAGACCTAGAAGTACTGCCATCTCTGCCCTGCCGCTCGCTCTGCGCCTCCACAGCGAAGAGCTCGAGGCCATGCGGCCCGAGTTCCAAAGACAATGGGCAGGCGCTGACGTCTCGAGCCAGAGGCAACGGCGACTGGCCCGCGTATCCGAGGGGGGCACGACGGGACAACCAGAGTTGAGCCGTTTCTTGCCCCAGCTGGGCCCAACCCCTCCACGCGCATTGGTCTTAGGCTGCGCTGTGCTGCGTCAGAATGATTCACAGGATCCACCCGACACACCTTTACAGGACCCTCTCAGGACCATGTCGATACCCTTTCAGAAGCCCTTCAGGACCCTATTAGGACGGTTTCAAAAGCCAGGGAGGAGAAGGACGAGGATGATTAGCAAGTGGACGAGCGACGGAGTAATGAGGAGGTGTGCTGAGCAGGAGGAGGAGGAAGAGGAGGAGGAGGAGGAGGAGGAGAAGGAGGAGAGGTGGAGGAGAGAGGAGGAGGAGGAGGAGGTGGAGAGGAAGAGGCGCAGGAGGAGGTGGCAGAGCGACATCATGACGAATGAGGGGGGAGGAGGAGGAAGAGGATGACAAGTGAGGAGGGGAGTGGGGAAAAGGAGGCGGAGGAGGAGGAGGACGAGGAAATGGGGAGGAGGAGAAGGAAAAGGAGGAGCAGGAAGAGGAGAGGAGGAGAAGGAGGAGGAGGAGGAGGAAGGAGGAGGAGGATGATGGTGGATGAGGAGGAGGAGCTGGAGGAGGAGGAGGAGGAGGAGGAGGAGGAGGAGGAGGAGGAGGAGGAGGAGGAGGAGGAGTGGCGAGGACGACCTGTACTTGATTTGAACGTCCTCGCAGATCAAGGTCGATGTCCTCCAAGTTGGCCCAAAAGCGCCCCGAAAGCTCCCTAGAGCGCCCCAAGAGGGCCCCAAGAGGCGCCCAGGCGGCTCCAAGAGGCGCCCAAGAGGCCTCCGAGAGGCTACCAAGAGACCCTCAAGAAACCTCAAGAAGATCCCCGAGGCGCCCAAGACGCTCACAGACTGCCCTGGGCCCGCCAAATCGCACCCGAGACGCTCCAAGAGGCCTCCACTGGGGTCATATGTGTGCTGCCACTTCCCTGATAGAGGCTACTCCTCTGGGCATCGTTTCTAGATGGGCTGGTGGGGTTACGCGAAGCGTTTAGAAATCCAAACAGTTGTCCCCGCACTTCCTCCTCGTTCGAAGTGTCCCTCTTCAAGCTCCCTCTTCCCCTCCAAGCTTTCTCTGAAATGCTCTGTCGTTCCTATGACGCTTCCTGCAAATCTCATCCTCGTCCTTGCCCACTTTGACCTCCTTCAAAGCCTCCTTCCAACCCTCCTGGCTCTAACCTTGAACCCTGGCGTCAAATCATCAATGTGTCAATGCTATTACTCGGCCCTCGTGCTCTCGTCATGCTTCCGCCCATGCCTCCTCCTATCCCTCCTTGTCCTCCTCCCCTTCTCGTCCTTCTCCCCCTCCCCCTCCTCATCCTCCTCCTTCTCCTCCTCCTGATCCCTCCCTTCTCGATCCTCCTCGTGGTTGCGTGTGCCTTGCTCCGTTTAGCTCTCCGAGTAAAATTTCCCCTCCTCGTCCTGCTCCACCTGATAGCGCTCTGTCTCCTCCTCCTCATCAGTCTTCCCTTCTCCTCGTTTGCTTTTCCTCGCCGTCTTCCACGGCGCCCCTTTTTCCCCAGGTCCTGCTTCTGCTCCAGCTCCCTTACCCTCGCCGCCTTGTTGAGCCCCAAACCGGGAATGTCGAACACGCTCTGTTCGATTTGGTTACGATTTGGTTACGGTTTATGTTTGTTGTTAACGATTCGGTTTCAAAAACTGAAAATATGTTCACGATTTCAGAGATCATCCCGGGAATATTTTGGTTGCGAAGGTGTTCAATGCATGTTGATAGCTCGAGTGTGTCAGGGGTCGATCGTAACCATATTTCCCGGAAAGGGCGCTGGCCCAGGGTTTTCTTTTAGTTTGGTAAACCTGTCCCAGGTGCCTCAACTGAGGGGCGCTGGCGGATTTTTTCCTTGATAAATATCGAGGTCGAGGCGAGCCGGCGGATTAAAATTTGAGGATGTCGCGAGCGAAATGCTTGTTTTTCATAATTTGTTGAGGATGTCTCGAGCGAAACGCTGGTTTTCCAAATTTGGGGTGTCTCGAGCGAAACGCTTGTTTTCAGAATTTGTTGAGGATGTCTCGAGCGGATGTCTCGAGCGAAACGTTGGTTTTGCAGAGACGACAGCGACGCGGAAAAGCGCCCCGCGCGCAGGAATTCCGAGGATGTCTCGCGCGTGCCGCGTCCCGCGCGCAGGAATTCCGAGGATGTCTCGACTAATTCGCTTGTTTTTTAGATTTTCCTTGAATTTTGCAGCGGGGCGCCCTAGCGGAAATGCACGACCCACCTAGCACTCTAGTTTTTATTTTGAATTTTGCAGGATGTTCGAGCGTAATGCACGACCCCCCCTAGCACGACCCACACCCCAGCACGACCACACCACTGCTCGAACACACCCAGCACGACCCCTCCCCAGCACGACCCCACCCCGGCACGACCACACCCCAGCACGACCTACACCCACTGCACGTCCAACACCCCAGACTCGACCCCACCCTCAGCAAGACCACACCCCAGAACGACCACACCCCAGCTCTGATCTCATCCACTGCTAGACCACACTTCCATCACGACCAGCCCAGCACGACCAACCCAGAACCTGGCGACCAACCCAGAACGACCACGCCCCTGCTACGACCACCCCCCAGCACGACCACCCCCCCAAAACCCCCCCTGCTCGACCACCACCCCACTAACACGACACCCCCCAGCACGGACCACACACCAGCACGACCACACCCCAGCACGACCACTCCCCAGCACGACCACACCTCACCCAGCACGACCACACCCCAGCACGACCACACCCAGTCGCACCCCCGTGGAATGTTTCGTGGGGTGTCTGGTTGAGTGGTTGCCTGTTCGTGGGGTGTCTCGTGGAATGTTTCGCGGGGTGTCTCGTAGAATGTTTCGTGAGGTGTCTCGTGGAATGTTTCGTGAGGTGTCTTGTGGGATGTTTCGCGGGGTGCCTCGTGGGATGTTTCGTGAGGTGTTGCCCAGTTCGTGAAAACGTGACCATGCTGCACATGTCTATATCCCTTTCCGGGTTCGTGGGTCCATCATGTTTTCGCTTTTTGGTTACGTATAGTAGGGTCGGGACTTCCGGGGACGTCTTGAAAAAATCAGAAAGAGCGTGTTCTACCGCTGCTGGCGGAAAACCGGGGGGGGTCACTACTCGTTCAACCCCCCCCCCTCCGAAAAACCATGGGGGGTCACTACCGGTTCGAACCCCTCCCCCCCCCCAGTCCATCATGAAAAGGGGGGAGGTATACCGGATCGAACCCCCTCCCGCCCGCCGGTTTCCGGCTTCCGGCTTCCGGCTTCCGGCTCCTGGCTCCCGCGGCTTGTGGCTTCCGGCTTCCGGCTTCCGGCTTGGCTCCCGGGTCTGGAATTCGGGCTTCGGGCTTCCGGCGTCCGGCTTCCGGCTTCCCGTGTCCGGCTTCTGATTTCCGGTTTCCGGCTTCCGGCTTCCGGCTTCCAGCTTCGGGCTTCCGGCGTCCGGCTTCCGGCTTCCGGCTTCCGGATTCACGCTTGCTTCCAGCTTCCAGCTTCCAGCTTCCGGCTTCCGGCTTCCGGTTCCCGGCTTCCGGCTTCCGGCTTCTTTCCTCCCCCTGATTCCGGATCCGCCCTATTTTGGGGAAATTCGCAAGTAGGGCTTGGACTTTCCGCCTTACTTTTCAAGCCCCGCTAATGCCAATTTCCGCCCTCTTTCTCTGTTGCTGTTTCCGCCCTACTTCTGTGGATTTCCTCCCTACTTGATGTTGGGTGCAGAAATTTCCGCCCTACTTTTTCCCGGAAAGGGCGCCAGCCCAGGGTTCTATTTTAGTTGGTAAACCTGTCCCCGGTGCCTCATCTGAGGGGCGCAGGCGGATTCTTTCTTGGATAAATATCGAGGTCCAGGTGGGCCGGCGGACTAAAATTTGAGGATGTCTCAGGCGAAACGCTTGTTCTTAAAATCCCGATCGGTAAATCATAGGGTGCGGGCCACCCTTTCGTGTGTTGAGGATGTCTCGAGCGAAACGCTTGTTTTCAGAATTTGTTGAGGATGTCTCGAGCGAAACGCTGGTTTCGCTGAGCCGACCGCGACGCGGAAAAGCGCCTCGCGCGCAGGAATTCCGAGGATGTCTCGCGCGTGCCGTTTCCCGCGCGCAGGAATTTCGAGGATGTCTCGACTAATTAGTTTGTTTTGCCAGGATTTCTTTGAATTTTGGCAGGATGTCTCGAGCGAGATGCTTGTTTATGATAATTTATTGAGGATGTCTCGAGCGAAACGCTGGTTTTGCAACATTGGGGGATGTCTCGAGCGGGGGCCTCGTGGGGTGCCAGAATTCAGAGGATGTCTCAGGCAAAATGCTTGTTTTCACGTCCCGTTCGCAGGAATTCCGAGGATGTCTCGCGCGTGCCGCGTCCCGCGCGCAGGAATTTCGAAGATGTCTCGACTAGTTCGTTTGTTTTGTCAGGATTGCTTTGAATTTTGGCAGGATGTCTCGAGCGAGACGCTTGTTTTTCATAATTTGTTGACGATGTCTCGAGCCAAACGCTGGTTTTGCAACATTGGGGGATGTCTCGAGCGGGGGCCCCGTGGGGTGCCAGAATTCAGAGGATGTCTCAGGCAAAATGCTTGTTTTCACGTCCCGCTCGCAGGAATTCTGAGGATGTCTCGCGCGTGCAGCGTCCCGCGCGTAGGAATTCAGATGATTTTGACAGGATGTCTCGAGCGAAACGCTTGTCCGCAGCACGTTCCGTAGCGCGTCCCCTTGGCACGTCCCGCGGTGCGTCCCCATGGCACGTCCCTTGGCACGTCGCTTGGCGAGTCCCTTGAGACGTTCCGCGTCGCGTCCTCCTGGTAGGTCCCCTTGTCAATTAGCTCTGGGGCAGCTACTATGTGTTCAGGCAGCTCGAGCTTAAGATCCAGATCAGTTCGGTCAGGACTCGGATGCAAAGGAGGACTCGATCCTCGAGGCTATAGAGCACAATCGCGCCATGGCACATCGCAATTCAGCACGGCGCAGCACAGCACTGATTTCGGCACGGTACATCAAGGTCGATGCACTCAGCATTGCTACTTGGCACGTTCCTTGGCACGTTCCGTGG
>CAUYUJ010018449.1:0-20000 GCA_963575745.1 Prorocentrum cordatum
CGCATGCAAACCGTGCCGCTGGGGCCTTCGGCGGAGCTCCCTATGGGGCCACGATCCTCGTGTTGGGTGTGGAGAAATCAGCGGGGGGACGCATGCAAACCCTGCCGCTGGGGCCTTCGGTTGAGCTCCCTATGGGGCCACGATCCTCGGGAGGGGTGTGCCGAAATGTGCGGGGGGACGCATGCAAACCCTGCTGCATCCACGCAGGAGTCCGCTGCAGCACGTCTGCAAGGCCGGTGGAATGAGGCTTAAGTCGGGCTTGTCCCTCTACAGGAGGGATATTCCCAAATAGTCATAAGATAATACAGGGACGATGTTTTGAGCATTTGTTGACTATGTGGGAGCAGTTTTTTTTTTCGCCCAAAGTCCCCCTGTAGGGGGATATGCCCGACCTAATACCAGGGGGGGAAAGCTAGCTGCGTGCTGCGATTCGCCGATCTTCTCCCTCCCTCTGGGAACAGCCGAACCCCGCTGCGTCCCCTCCCTCTCCTGCCCCCTCCCCCCAATCATCCCCTCTCGCTCATCGGGCGAAGAGAACTATGCACGTGCACCGGTCCTGGCCAGGCCCATCCTTGGCCCCAGGATGGGCCTGGCCAGAATCGGTGTATGTGTATAGTTCTCTTTTTGCTAGCTCATTCCCCCCGCGCCCCTGCCCCCTCTCCTCCGCCCGCTCCCCTCTCTCTCTTCCGCTCCGTTCCCCCCATCCCTCCCGGCCCCATCCTTCGCTTCCCTCCGCGGGGGAAGAGCACGCTCGGGAGGAGGGGGAGGAGGAGGATGATCAGGAGGGAGAAAAGACACATAGGCACAAGGCCTCGTCGATTCCCAGGAAAACATGGGAAAAATGGGAAGTGGGGGGAAGACACAAACCCTGGAAATATGGGAAAATATGGGACATCCTTTTATTTGTGTGCATTCACTTGCGTGTCCCAGGGCCCCTTCAGATGAGGAGGGGGACCAGAGCAAGCCCGAGGTGTATCAGCCGATGCCGCGACACGCCCTCCCGTCACAAGCCCCCTTCTCAGGAGTCCGCACAGGTCTTCCTTTCCACTGCGGTCGCCCCCCCCCGGAATGGCGAGCGGCCGGTTGGCCCGCCAGTCCGACGAGGGCGCCTGTTGCAAAGGATTCTCCCTCCACTTGAAAAGGACGCCCAGGGGTGGCCCCGTTTCGAGGAGCCCGTGCCCGCCATCCGTCCAGTCCGCCAGAGTCTGACGAGCGGCGCCTTTTGCAAAGGGTCTCTCCCTCCACTTGAAAAGGACGCCCAGGGTGGCCCCACTCTCGGAGGTCCGTGCCCGCCACCCGCCGGAGCTCAGGCGATCGCAGACATGGATGACAGGGGGCACGGATTACGCGCCGGTCGTTGAAAGTAGGTCTTGTTGGATTCCCAGATCCCAATCTACTGCAAGCGCCTTCCTGCTTCAAGAATCCACCTGCTTCTGCTGTGGTTTGTTATTCTCTAGGAGGACCTGGACCCAATCCACTACATCCGCCCTCCTACTTCATGGTTCTACCTGCTTCTTCCGACCGACGTGTATTGGTTCCGGGCCGATTTCGGTGGGGTTCCGGGTTCCCGGGTTCCCGGGTTCCCGGTCGATCTCCTCATCGATCTCTTCCTTGATCCCATCTCACACCATCCCTTGATTGGGGTTTTTCTCTGGTGCAACGTTGCTTCGCGGAAGTCCCGCGCGAGGGCCTCGCTTCGAAACAGGAACCGCCTGCAGATCGTTTTTTCTGATTCTTTTGCCGATCGGCGCGGGCCCTCGCACACCCCCTCCCCCCTCCATGGACTGGATCTTGGCTGTTTTTGGCGCCTGTTTCGAGCAGGCGGAGCCTCCCTCATGATGGACGCCTGCTGCAAACAGTCGCACTGCACTAAGCAGAGGTCCGGAGCCAGACCCCCCCCCTCTCCCCCCTTCCGCCCAAGGTCGAAACGCCGAATATAGAAAACGCTCACCTTCCATCCGTGGTAGTTGTTGCACAACATGGAAGGCCGGTCGTAGAGATCGAGGAAGGTTCAAGTGAGTGTAGATGGTGGACTTTATATTCGAATGCGCGCGAGGCCAAGGGGAGACCCCAAAAGTGACGGTGTGGGCGTTCGTTGAGCAATGTGCCCAAGAGGTTGCAGCCCCCTGATGAAGTTGGCGGTGATATCCATGGCCGATCCACGCTTGGATTCCCTCTGGCCTCCAGACCCTGGAGTATTTATCGGAGGGTGCCTTGTCCAATGCCCCAACCGTCTTGGAAGGGACTCGCTGTCCACCCGTGCGGCTGAGGAAAGTGCGTGTGTGTGCCGAGCGTGCACGGGGCCAGGGCGAGAGCCCCTCCCGCTCTCTGTCCTTCCTTTGGTCGTGTAAAACGACGGCGTGCGGCGCCAGCAATGCGAGAGCCCCGTTGTGAAAACCGTCTGTGGTCCACGCGTCAACGCGATCAGAATCCATCTCTGCCTGGAGGCCGCCTGCGGCGACGGGGACGATGAAGATGAGGATGTGGATGCTGTTGCTGCTGTTGGCGATGGCGAGCCTGGGAGCGTTCGGGAGGGATTGTAGCGTCTGGGAGCGCTTGGGCGCGTCTGGGAGCGCCTGGGGCAGCCTGGGGAGCGCTTGAGTTTAAAGTCCGAGTCGGCGGGGGGTGGGCGAAACGCATCGATTGATTGTGGATTTGCTATCGATGTGTTGTTTGTGTTTGCGTTTTTGCGCTTTGGGGGTCTTCGGGCCCAGGAGGTGGGCAGACGTTGAAGATCAGCACGTGCGCACCGAACGCCGTTTGTTCCTTGGGATGGTGGGGGCCCGGTCGGATGGATGTGTACCGAATAAGCACATGTCGCGTACGATGGTGAGGGGTAGGTCGGATGGATGCGCGCCGGGCTAAATTTGTAAGATGGAATAAAGTTGGGCCGTATGGGTGTACACAAAATTGTATTCTGTCGCTTGGAATGGCCAGGATCGGGCCGGCCAGACGTGCACCGAGTATTTCCGGGGAAAAAATAAGGGCTGGGTCATGTGGATGTGCGACGACCTGCGCTTGTTGATCTAGGATGGTGAAGGTTGGGTCGTACGGATGTGAGCTGAATATTGTTGTTGTTGCTGCGCAGGATGGTGAGAGCTGGGCCAGATGGATGTGCACCGAATCGTGTTTCTGCATGAGATGGTGCGGGTCGGGTCGTGTGGACATGCGCCATGTGAAACGAGAGCAACACTTCGAATACGAGCCGGCCTCCATCCTTGAAGTCAGTGTTGCAAGTTTTGAAGACGAATGCGCGCGGCGCTAAGGCGAGAACCACAGTTTGAAAGCGAACCGGCCTCCATCCTTGAAGCTGTTGCAGGTTTCCATGACGAATGCGCGCGGCGCTCGGGCAACAACCGCATTTTGAAAACGAGCCCGCCTCCATCTTTGCAAATGTTGCGAATTTCAAGCTTCAGGGTCATAGCCGGCGAGGAAAAATCCAGCGAAACGCCCAGCCGGGCCTATGGACACGTCTGGTGGTGCGACAGGGAGGAATTAGATGTAAGGAAAGTGAGTGGTGGAGGAGGAGGTGCCAGGACCAGGGGGGGGGAGGAGGAGGAGGAGGAGGAGGAGGAGGAGGAGGAGGAACAGGAGGAAAAGGGCCAGAGTAAATCCAGACTGTGTCAACGATGTTGACAGACACCCTCCCGTCCCGAGTCCCCTCTTCACAAATAGCTACAAGTTGTCCTCTCCGCTGCAAGAGGCGCCCCCTTGCAAGACGAGCGCCCTATTGGCTTGCCATTCAGGCGGCAGCCGTGCGTCGAACAGGATTGGCCTTGCATGTTCCTAGCGAGTGACAAGGATAGAACAAAAGGTGTACTTGAACAATCGAACGAGGTGCCCAGCGATAGTCCCGTCTCGAAGAGGAACCGCCCCCCCGTTCAGATATTTTACACGGTTGTATAGTTGGCCGTCAATCTCCAGGAAGCCCCACGCGAGTGCTCCAGTTTTGTAGTTGGTGAGAAGGAACCGCCCTCCATCCGCGCAGTTGTTTTTATATATCTATAGTATATATATATATCTATATATATATATAACATAGATATGTAAATATATATTATATCTACATGTTTATATACATATATATATATATACACATATATATATACATATGTATAAATATATATATATACATATGTGTGTACAGGTGTCCTATGGCCCTCGACCCGCCACTTCCGCGCGGGAGAGGTTGCCGTGGCCACGGTGGCCATCGAAACCGCCGTTGCGACCGCGGCGCGGCACCCGCCGCGCGGAAGTTGCGGCAGGTGCAGGTCGAGGGGCGCTTTCGCTCCTGGGGAAAACAAGATCGGGTGTTACTAGAAGTGCCCCTGGCCCAAGGTGCCCCAAGCTTTTCGGTCAATTTGGAGCCCCTGGGGCCCTCTGGGCCTCGTGAGGGGTGCTCTGGAGGCCGCCCGGGCCACCCCGAGAATCCTGGGGGTACCTTGGGCCAGGGGTACTTCTAGCAACACCCGACAAGAGGTGCCGATGCCACTACTCCCCAGACCTTTTCCCAGGGCGCGTCGTAGCCACAATCTCGAAGCGAGTCCGGCGGTGGCGGCGAGGGCCTCCCAGAAGGCTCACACAGGCGGAAGCGAGGGACAGACAGCGATATGGGTGCCTCCCTCGACCTGCACCCTCGCACCCTCCGCACGGAAGGTGCCGCCGCGGCGGCGGCCGCCGCGGCGGCCGCTTCTGGGGCGGCGGCGGCGGCGACGGCCGCGTCGGCGCGGCACCTGCCTCGCGGAAGGTGCGGCAGGTGCAGGTCGAGGGCTTCCTTGGCACACGATGCGTCCTCCTCGACCCTTGATCCTCCTCGATCCTCGATCCTCCTCCGCGATCCTCGATCCCCTTCCTCGATCCCCCCCCTCGGTCCTCGATCCTCGATCCTCGATCTGCCCGCCACCCCCGGTGGCTTCCAAGATGGCGGCCCCCCGCAGCCGGCGGCGCCCGCCGCTGTGGGCGGCGCTCGTGCACGGCGCGGCGGCCTCCAGGCTCCTGCCCCCCGCGCGCCGCCCCCGGGGGAGCCCCCCCCCCCCCCTCGGGGAGTGCGTCCCTTTCAGGAGGAAAAAGACACTCCAGATTTCGTAATAAAAGGGAGGGGGGTCTCATTTCGGGGGGGGGTCTCTTCCAGGCTGTCTTGGAGAGCCCGGGGGGGTCTGGGGGCGATGTTTTGGAGGGTTCTCCCACGGGGGAGGTCTGAAATGGCTTGTCTTGGAGGGTCCAGACCCCCTCCCTTTTATTACGAAATCTGGAGCACACAGACACAATTCATCGACGATTCCAATGAAAATCTGGGAAACTGCGGGAAAGTATGGGAAGTGGGGGGGGCAAGACAAGAACTCCAGAAACTATGGGAAACTATTGGGGATTGATGTATTTGTGTGTATTTATTTGTGTGTCCCAGGGCCCCTTCACCCCTGGAAGACGCATCTAGAAATCAATGTTTTGCTGCTCATTTCCCCAGCGGCAGCCGCATTCGGAAGGACCGCATGGTATCTAACATCCCTCCCTGAATCATATGTGTTTTACAGCGTCTTCGTGAAGAAAATTAGATACGAATGGAAATGTCTCAAGAGTCGATACGTTAAGATACGAATTCTTACTTTTTTAGATGCGGGGTATAGTTTCTTTCTAATCTTAGATGCGGTGTCCTTTTTGATACGAATAGATATGTTTAGATATGCTTAGATACGGTTCAGTACGGCGCCCATCGCTGGAAAATACGTCTACCAGAAACAGATACGAATATATACGGCGCCATGTCTCCATTGCCAGGCCGTAGGCCGCGCAATGACCACGAACAGAGAAGACAATACACATGCCAGCCAGGACGACGATGCTGATGAGGAGGAGGAGGAGGAAGAGGAGAAGGAGGAAGAGGAGGAGGAAGTGAAGTGGGAAATCATGGACGGCCCCGCCTGAGCGAGGAGGGCATTCGAACAGCATGTATCATGTTTCGTGCCCCCCCCCCACTCCTCCAAGGAGGCCCGTCTGAGCGAGGAGGGTATTCAACATCAAGTTATTATCTTGCACAGGGTGTCTAGAGCTCCGACTACTTTACTTCGGCACGGCACACCCCTCATCACCTACACATTCCACCAGCCAGCGCGACCCTCCATCCCCCCCCGCATCCACCCACCCACCAGCACCCGCAAGCCAGTGCGCCCCTCCGCCCCGACCCCTTTATTTCGGCACGGCACACCCCTCCGCCCCGACCCCCACCAGCACCCACCAGCCAGTGCGCCCCTCCGCCCCGACCCCTTTTTATTTCGGCACGGCGCACCCCTCCGCCCCGACCCTTTTATTTCGGAACGGCACACCCCCTCCGCCCCCCCCACCCACCCGCGCCCCTCCGCCCCGACCTGTTTATTTCGGCACGGCACAACCCTCCGCCCCGACCCCTTTATTTCGGCACGGCACACCCCTTCCGCTTCCCCCCACACCCCCCCACCCACCAGCCAGTGCGCCCCCCGCCCCGACCCCCTTATTTCGGCACGGCACACCCCTCAGCCCCGACCCATTTATTTCGGCCACCTCCATCCATTCCGCCTCCCCCCGCCCACCATCCAGCGCGCCCCTCGCGCCCCGCCCCACTTCATTTCGGCACAGACACCCCTCCGCCCCGACCCTTTCTTTCGGCCCGCACACGCCCCAACGCACCCCCCCCCCCCGCCCCCCACCCCACCCACCAGCCAGTTGCGCCCCCCGCCCCGCCCTTTCTACTTCGTTCAGCGGCACACTCCCTCGCCCCGACCCCTTGATTCGGCAAGGCCCCCCCCCTCCGCCCCACCCCCACACCACCCACCAGCCCGCGCCCCTCCGCCCCGACCCCTTCAGCCAGTTGCGCCCCTCCGTCCAGACCTTTTTTATTCCGGCACGGCACACCCCTCCGCCCCGACTTTTTCTATTTCGGCACGGCACACCCCTCCGCCCCCCCATCCACCGCCAGGCGGCGCCCTTCCGCCCCGACCACTTTGTTGCGGCGCGGCACACCCTTCCGCCCCGACCCCTGTATTCCGGCACGGCACACCCCATACGCCCCCCCACACACACACACCTCCCCACCAACCAGCCAGCACGTCCCTCCGCCCCGACACCTTTATTTCGGCAGGGCACATCCCTCCGCCCCGACCCCTTTATTTCGGCACGGCACACCCCCTCCGCTCCCCCCCCCCCACCAGCCAGTCGTGCCGATCCGTCCGACATCCTTTATTTCGGCACGGCGCACCCTCGCCCCGACCTTTTTATTCGGCATAGGCACAACCCTCCGCTCCGACCTTTTTAATTTCGCACGGCACCCCCCTCCGCCCCCCCCCACCACCACCACCACCATGCAGCCAGCGCGCTGCTTCTCCGCCCGCTTTTTATTCGGCAACGGCACAACCCTCCGCCCGAGCCTACTACGACCCCATCCACGGGCCTCTAAGAGCTCCGACTATTTTATTCTCTTGCACAGCTGTGCTCTAGAGCTCGGACATCTTTATTTTCGTGTCGTGTCGTGTCGTTCGTCCCCCTGCCCCCCCCCTGCCCCCCCCCGTCCAGGCTCCCCAGGGCAGCCCCCCTGGGCCTCGGACACCTTTATTTTCGTGTCGTGTCGTGTCGTTCGTCCCCCTGCCCCTCCCCTGCCCAGCTTCCCAGGGCAGCGCCCCCTTAAGCTCGGACATCTTTTTCCACACCCTCCTGTGGTGTTGGGTCCTCGTTTTGAAGAGACGGTGCCCCGCGTCTCCTTCCTCCTTCCTCCTCCTCTCCTCCGCCGTCCGCATGCGTCCCGCACACCCATTTCGGCACACCCCTCACACGTTTCGTGGCCCCACAGGGAGCTCCACCGAAGGCCCAGTGCTGCCGTCCGCATGCGTCCAGCACACCCATTTCGGCACACCCCTCACACGTTTCGTGGCCCCACAGGGAGCTCCACCGAAGGCCCCCTGGCTTGCCCGTCCGCATGCGTTCCCGCACACCCATTTCGGCACACCCCTCACACGTTTTTCGTGCCCCACAGGGAGCTCACCGAAGGGCCCGAGTGCTGCCGTCCAGCATCGTCCCGCACACGCCATTTTCCGGCACACCCGGAGCGGACCCCTCACACGTTTCGTGGCCCCATAGGGAGCTCCACCGAAGGCCCCATGGCTGCCGTCCGCATGCGTCCCGCACACCCATTTCGGCACACCCCTCACACGTTTCGTGTCCCCACAGGGAGCTCCACCGAAGGCCCCAGTGCTGCCGTCCGCATGCTTCCCGCACACCCATTTCGGCACACCCCTCACACGTTTCGTGGCCCCACAGGGAGCTCCACCGAAGGCCCCATGGCTGCCGTCCGCATGCGTCCCGCACACCCATTTCGGCACACCCCTCACACGTTTCGTGGCCCCACAGGGAGCTCCACCGCAGGCCCCAGTGCTGCCGTCCGCATGCGTCCCGCACACCCATTTCGGCACACCCCTCACACGCTTCGTGGCCCCATAGGGAGCTCCACCGAAGGCCCCATGGCTGCCGTCCGCCCTGCGTCCCGCACACCCATTTCGGCACACCCCTCACACGTTTCGTGTCCCTATGGGGAGCTCCACCGAAGGCCCCAGTGGCAGGGTCCGCATGCCTCCCCACCACCCATGTCGGCACACCCCTCACACGTTTCGTGGCCCCATAGGGAGCTCCACCGAAGGCCCCATGGCTGCCGTCCGCATGCGTCCCGCACACCCATTTCGGCACACCCCTCACACGTTTCGTGTCCCCACAGGGAGCTCCACCGAAGGCCCCCAGAAGCCCCCAGTTCTGCCGTCCGCATGCTCCCGCACACCCATTTCGGCACACCACCCTCACACGTTTTCGTTTCGGGGCCCCATAGGGAACTCCACCGAAGGCCCCATGGCTGCCAGTCCGCATGCGTCCCGCACTACTCCATTTCGGCACACCCCTCACACGTTTCGTGGCCCGCATGCGGGGAAGCTCCACGAAGCCTGTGTGAGACCGTCCGATGCGTCCCGCACACACCATTTCGGCTACAGACCCCTCACACGTTTCGTGGCCCATAGGGAGCTCCCCGCAGGCCCCAATGGCTGCGTCCCGCGCCCATGCGTCCCGCCACACCCATTTCGGCACACCCCTCACACGTTTCGTGGCCCCACAGTGAGCTCCACCGAAGGCACCAGTGCTGCCGTCCGCATGCGTCCCGCACACCCATTTCGGCACACCCCTCACACGTTTCGTGGCCCCATAGGGAGCTCCACCGAAGGCCCCATGGCTGCCGTCCGCATGCGTTCCGCACACCCATTTCGGCACACCCCTCACACGTTTCGTGGCCCCACAGGGAGCTCCACCGAAGGCCCCAGTGCTGCCGTCCGCATGCGTCCCGCACACCCATTTCGGCACACCCCTCACACGTTTCGTGGCCCCATAGGGAGCTCCACCGAAGGCCCCCTGGCTGCCGTCCGCATGCGTCCCGCACACCCATTTCGGCACACCCCTCTCACGTTTCGTGGCCCACAGGGAGCTCCACCGAAGGCCCCAGTGCTGCCGTCCGCATGCGTCCCGCACACCAGGTGTGTGGCGTGCCGACATGGGCGTCGCGGCGCGCGGGCGCTGCCGTCGGGGTTCCCAGGGAAGCCCCCTGCAGAGGCGACGCTCAGAGTCACGAGTACCGAGAGTCACGCAGACCCAAACTGTTCACAGTCGTATACATACATTTACACTGGGCGTATCCATGCACGCATTCATGCGAATAGAATCAATCGCGCGCAGATTCATTCATAATCAGACTCGCTCGCGATCCGACTCGCACGCGCTCAAGCTTTCATATTCGGACCTATCGTCTTCGTTCGTGTTGTGTACACTGCCACGCATTTCGGCACACCCCTCATACGGCTCGTGGCCCCATAGGGAGCGCCACCGAAGAAGCTATTCACAATTGCGGTACTCTCAACTGCATATGGTTGGGTCCTTCGCCAGGCTAATTTTCGTGTCGTGTCGTGTCGTTCGTCCCCCTGCCCCCCCCCTGCCCCCCCCCCAGACCCAGCTGCCCCGTCCAGGCTTCCCAGGGCAGCCCCCCTGGGCCCCGGACATCTTTATTTTCGTGTCGTGTCGTTCGTCCCCCTGCCTTCCCCCCAGACCCAGCTCTTCTGGGCCACCCCCCCGTGGGAGCCCTGAGACCCAGCTCCCCTGCCCCGCCCCCCCCCCCTCGGGAGCCCTTGGGAGCCCGGCCCGTCCAGGCTTCCCAGGGCAGCCCCCCTGGGCCACGGAACCCTCCCCTCCGTGCTCCCCTGGGCCACCCCCCCGTGGGAGCCCTTGGGAGCCCTCCTCCGTCCAGGGTTCCCAGGGCAGCCCCCCTGGGCCACGGAACCCTTTATTTTCGTCGTCGTCCTTCGTTCCTGGGACACCCCCCGTGGAAACTCTTGGGAGCACCCCTCCGCCCAGGCTTCCCAGGGCAGCCCCCCTGGGCCACGGAACCCTGTATTTTCGTCGTGGTCGTTCGTGGTTCGTGGAAACCAGGCCAGGCCCAGAAATCGTCGTCGTCGTCCTCCTCCTCCTCCCCCGCTTTCTTCCTGGCTCCTCGTAAACCCCTCCTGGAAGAAGGAGGCGGGGGCGTCCTGTCCTGCGCAACTCCTTTGTGCAAGAGCCAGGGCACGCGTGCCACTTGTTTTCGGCACGGCACACCCTCCATCACCTACACATTCCACCAGCCAGCGCGACCCTCCATCCCCCCCGCATCCACCCACCCACCAGCACCGACCAGCCAGTGCGCCCCTCCGCCCCGACACCTTTATTTCGGCACGGCACGCCCCTCCGCCCCGACCCCCACCAGCACCCACCAAACAGTGCGCCCCTCCGCCCCGACACCTTTATTTCGGCACGGCACACCCCTCCGCCCCGACACTTTTATTTCGGCACGGCACGCCCCCTCCGCCCCCCCGCCCACCACCCAGCGCGCCCCTCCGCCCCGACCCTTTTATTTCGGCACGGCACACCCCTCCGCCCCGACCCCTTTATTTCGGCACGGCACACCGCCTCGGCATCCCCCCAGCCACCAGCCAGCGCGCCCCTCCCCCCGACCCTTTTTATTCGGCACGGCACGGCACACACACAGGGACACACACACCCACACAACACACACACCACACACACACACACACACACACACACACACCGCAGCCCCCCACCCACCAACCAGCGCGCGCCCCTCGCCCCGACACCTTTTATTTCGGCACGCCCCCCCCTCTCCCCGCGCGCCCGCCAGCCTGCGCGCCCCTCCGTCTCGATTATATGATTTCCGCACGGCACACCCCTCCACCCTTTTATTTCCGCACGGCACACCACTTCATTTCGGTACGGCACACCCCCTCCGCCGCATCCCCCCGCCCACCAGCCAGCGCGTCCCCCCGCCCCGACTCATGTATTTCGGCACCGCCCCCCCTTGCATCCCCCCACCCACCAGCCAGCGCACCCCTCCCGCCCCGACCCCTGCATTTCGGCACCCCCCCCCGCGCGCCCCTCCGCCCCGACCCCTTTTGGTTTCGGCACGGCACCACCTCCGCCCCGACGCATTTATTTCGGCACGGCGCACCCCCTCCGCATCCCCCCCCTCGCCCACCAGCCAGCGCGCGCCCTCCGCCCCGACCCCCCTTTTATTTCGGCACGGCACACCCCTCAGCATTCCCCCACCCACCAGCCAGCGCGCCCCTCCGCCCCGACCCCTTGATTTCGGCACGGCGCACCTCCCCGCATCCCCCCACTTACCAGCCAGGGCGCCCCCTCCGCCCCACGACCCTTTTATTTCGGCACGGCCCCCATTCCCTCCCCGCGCGCCCTGCGCGCCCCCTCCGCAGCCCCCCACCCACCAGCCATCGCGCCCCTCCGCCCCGACCCCTGTATTGCGCCCCCCCCCACCCACCCACCCACTCACAAGCCAGCGCGCCCCTCCGCCCCGACCCCTGTATTTCGGCGCGGCACACCCCTCCGACCCGACTCATTTATTTCGGCGCGGCACCGCCTCCTCTGCGAGCGCCCCCTCCGCATCCCCCCCGCCCTTCAGCTAGCGCGCCCCCTCCGCCCCGACCCTTTTGTTTTGGCGCGGCACCGCCCCCTCCGCCCTGACACATTCATCTCGGCACGGCGTCGCCCCCCACCCGAGCGCCCCCTCCGCATCCCCCCCTCCACCGGCCAGCGCGCCCCCTCCGCCCCGACACCCCCATCCCGAACGCCCCCTCCATCACCCCATTCACCAGCCAGCGCGCCCCCTCCGCCTCCTCCCCCTTCCTTTTGTGCAAGAGCCATGGCGCGCGTGCCACTTGTTTATCAGGTTTCATGTCCCTCCCACTCCTCCAGGGAGGCCCCGCCTGAGCGAGGAGGGTATTCGACAACCATTGTATGTATCAGATTTCGTGCCCCTCCCACTCCTCCAGGGAGGCCCCGCCTGAGCGAGGAGGGTATTCGAAAACCATGGTATGGATCAGGTTTCGTGTCCCTCCCACTCCTCCAGGGAAGAACGTGCTTCCTGAACAGCCGTCGTCTCCCTCTGCAAGCCCCCCGGAGAGCACAGCCAACAACATTCGTTCTGACAAGTATTAGATACGAATAGATACCGCGCGGCACTTCCATTGTTTAAACTACGACTAGATATGTTTTCTTAAAGAGAAATGGATACGGTCCCAAATGTTTAGATATGCTTGAAACAGAGATGCGTTTAGATACGGCAGCGCTCCCGCAGAGGCCGGGGGCGCGCATCTAAAGATAGTATATATGTTGTCGCCGTTGCAGGAAAATTAATACGATCGGCTTCTCGCCTGCACCAGGGCGCGATCGCATCTAAACGCATCTACTATTTTTAGACACGTGGCCCCCCCCCTGGGAAGGCTGAGGCTACGGTCTGAGGCTACGGTCTGAGGCTATCTTTTAGATACGGTCTGAGGCTACGACCTCTTGCGCCTTGCCCAAAGGGCACGGGCACCCCCGGTGCCCAGAACCGGCGCCTCCGCTCCCCCCCTGGGAAGGGCCCCCCTCCGGGGGAGGGGGAGGGCTCCCCCCCCCTGAGGGAGGCCCCCCCCCTCTCCGCGGGAGGGCCGCGGGGAGGCCCCTCCCCGGGGAGGGTCCCCCCCCCGGGAGAGCGCCTCGCGAGGGCCTGGCCGGCCCGGGGAGTTCTTCTCCAGGGGGGGGGGGGGAGTTCCTCTCCGGGAAGGGTCGAGACCCTCTCCCGGGGGGGGGGGGGTCCCCCCCCGCGGGGGAGAGGGCCTCCCCGGGGAGGGCCCCCCCCTCCCCGCGGGGAGGGTCCCCAGGGAGGGCCGATCGCCAGAATGGTCGCCGCTCGTCAGCGCCGCCGCGGCCGCTCGTCTCTCGCCGCTCGCTGGTCAGCGCGGGGCCGGCGTCGCCAGAGTGCGCGGGGCCAATTTTAAGTCGGGCCTCTCCCCCTGCAGGCCGATTTTGGACGAAAAGTCAAGAGTACCCCCAAAAATAGATATCAAAAATACGACAGAATGGTTAAAAGAATAGTCCCAAGACTATGTTTGACTATTTTTGAGTACCCCCCCTGTAGAGGGACACGCCCGACTTAAGGCCAATCGCGTGCGCCCCGCCCCCTGGGGGAGGGGCCTCCCTGGGAGCGGCCGCCGTCTTGGACAGCTTCGCCAGGGTGTTTGCCTCCTAGATGGGGTCCGAGTAGATGGGTTCGGAGGAGCGCGCCGTACCGTCGATGCATCGACGATGCGGCTCGATGTGGGGCCCGATGTTCTCCACGCACACGTCGCCGATGCATCGCCGACGTCGCCGATGCATCGCCGATGCATCGCCGGTACATCGGCGACGCATTGGCGATGCGGCGCTACCCTTCGACCCCATCTGCTCGGACCCCATCTAGGAGGCCTCTTCATGGGGCAAGCGGGTCCTGAGGGGAACGGTCCTCAGGCTTGCCGCCGTTCTCGGGCCCTCGGGGCCCGCCCACGGGCCCAGGAACCGTCAGAGAAAGACCCAGGATGAAGAACCTCGTCCTGGCGGGGAGGCCCCAGAGACCAGGACCCGGTTCCCTCGGGACCCGTCTCCCCCGTCCTGAGAGTGGCCGCCGTCTCAGAGAGCTGGCCACCCCTGGAGGAGCCGTCCTCCCTGAGGGCGGGACGGCTCAGGTGTCTGCCCGCTCCCGTTCACTGTGCTCCGTGCGCTGCGGGAACCCGCGCCCGCCGCCGAGGGAGGAGGGAGGAGGAGGAGCAGCAGGAGGAGGAAGGCGGAGGATCGAATAACAAAGAACGGCACAAACGTGTGTTGTCTCAGCTCCGCGCGGATTTCTTGGATCGGCGCTAGGCACCCCTGGCGGCGCCTCCGGTGCCGCCCCTGGAGCGCTCTGCGCGCCAGGGAGGAGTGGGGTCCAGCGCCGATCCAAGAAATCCGTTCAGACATCCGAGAAATTATGCTGATGAAGTTTCTGGATATTGCAGACCAGCATGAGGAGGAAGAGGAGGAAGGAGACCCTCCAGCTGGGTGCTGAGGAACACCCTCTTGATGAACGCATCAAGGTTGTGGTGCGCCCCAGACTGTCGGCCGACGCGACTGGGCGCGACGGGGTTGCGGACTCAGGAGGAGGAGGAGGAGGAGGAGGAGGAGAACGAGGAGATATGAGTAGAAGGAGGAGGACGAGGAGGAGGACGAGGAGGATGACGAGGAGGAGGAGGAGAAGGAGAAGGAATGTTGGAATGGGTAGGAGTAGGAGGAGGAGGAGGAGGAGGAGGAGGAGGAGGAGGAGGAGGAGGAGGAGGAGGAGCAGGAGGACCAGGAGGAGCAGGAGGAGGAAGAGCAGCAGGAGGACGAGGACGAGGATGAGGACGAGGAGGAGGACGAGGAGGAGGAGGAAGAGGAGGAGAGGGGGAGGAATGAGTAGGAGGAGGAGAAGGAGGACGAGGAGGAGGAGGAGGAGGAGGAGGAGGAGGACGTGGACGAGGACAAGGACGAGGACGAGGAATGAGGAGGAGGAGGAGGAGGACGAGGAGGAAGAGGAGGAGTAGGAGGAGTAGGAGGAAGAGGAGGAGGAAGAAGAGGAGGAGGAGGAAGAGGAGGAGAGAGAGGTTCGGGTAACAATTCTTCACGCTTCGGGTATTATCGAAGTGAGAGCCACTGAGGCGGGTTGCCTTGCCTGAGTGCTTCTTTTAGTGCTTCTTCTACGCTTTGCCCCGCCTGAATGTTACCTCAGGCCGCTTCTCTAGGTTTCACCCGCTCAGGGGCGCCTGCTTTGCTGTCCTACAGCGACAGCCACTCTTTTCGGTGCCCAGGGGACGGCCGTAGGTGCACCCCCCCAGCGCACCTTCATTTGCTGTTCACTGGACAGCCGCCCGCTGCCTGTAGCAGGGATCAGTCGCCTGAAATAGTCGCCTCCCTGCTCGCCGCTCAGCCGGTTCTTTGACAGGTACAACTTCAGCTGTGTTGCGTAATGTTGCGCAACATAGCCGTCCACCAAGTGGCGCTTCCGACGCTGGCACACTCCAGCTCGGGCTGCACCGGCACCGTTCGGCCACCCCCCCTTCTTTCTACGTGACTAATGCGGCGGTTACCTGCACCCCGCACACGTGTATACGCTCTCGGCGTGCAGCTGCCATCCAGTTACGTATCTCTTGCGGCGGTTAGCTGCGCCCCCCTTCTCCACGCCAGGTCGCACTCTGCGGGCTGCAGGAGCCCTCCCACAGCCGGTCGACACTGTGACTTCGGAAGGACGACGGTGTCCACCGAGGTGAGGGTGGCTGTGACGGGCTGCCTTGCCAGAGTGATGCCTCGCCCGCGTTTCTCGGCGCACCTTCCCTTTTCCACCGGTACCGACTCGTCCGTCGGCCGCCGCCAGCCCCAACAGCTCTGAAGTGGCGTTCGTTGGCTGCGCGCTGAGTGGTCCAGCCTTCAGTGCCGACGGCCCGTTTTCCACCACCAGCAGCCGGTTCCCCGGGCTGGTGCCAGTTTGTCTGGGGTGATGCTCGGAGCTTGGCGTCGCAAGGGCGACGTTCCGTAGCGCCCGCACCAGTGTGCGCTCGTTCTTTTGGACCGGGCGGCGCCTAGGTGCGTCACTGCGAATGTGGAGCATTTTGCTCAGTGCACGTGCACCGCACCTTGTGTGCAATTAGCCTGCGCCGCCGTCCCGGACACGCTTGTTGCCGCCAGACCGTAGTCGCGCGGCCGCCGACCAAAAAAGTATTCCCATCAACCGCTCTTGTACGGAATTTAGGCCGCCGCTTGTTAGCCGCGTTTCTGGACGGCGCATGGCATCCCTGCGCGCTCGCGAACCAAAAAGTATTCCCACCAACCTGCTCAGAAACCCTGCTCGTGAGAGTTGACGGGGGAAGGGACGGAGGGACACATATGGTGAAACAGGGCGGGCAACCTGGAGGTGGCCTCGGAAGGCCTCTTCGGGTCATCCCTGGGCCCGCGGGAGGGCAAGGGGATGAGGATGTCGGGGAGGAGGAGGCGGAGGAGGAGGAGGAGGAGGAGGAGGAGGAGGAGGAACAGGAGAAGGGAGGAGGAGGAGCAGGAGGAAGAGGAGGAGGAGGAGGAGGAGGAGGAGGGAGGCAGAGGGAGGAAGAGGAGGAGGAGGAGGAGGAGGAGGGAAAAGAGATCCCTCCCTTTCCCTTCATGATCCTGGAACTTAAAACTCTCCGCTTGCTACCTTGGAGATTGAAGTCTCCCGCTGCTACACGGGGGAAGGGTTGGTCGTTTTCATAATGGAGTTCTCGTTCAGGCGCTGCGATCGAATAGCTACGGATGGAAGACGAACCGTTTTCGGCATTTCGTCATCGTTTTGGCGCCGCGCGCAATCGTTTCAGCACTTCTTAACTGTTGCACGGATGGTAGGCGGTTCAAACCCACATTGTGCAAACATGGATGGCAGTCGCTTGAGACATATTCAGACTCCTCTGACCAGAAGTTTCCATCCGATCAAGCAGGCACACGAGTTGAGGGCGGCTCGTTTTCAATGCGGGGCTATCCTGGTGCATTTTCTTGAAGTTTATGATCCCAGTTTGTCGCCTCCCTCGCAGTTCGAAGTATGGGGAACAATTTCTTTCGGACCGGAGTTTCCGCCTGAACTGCCGCCCCCTGGGGCTTCGCTGTTGAAAAGAAGGTGCGCGCCACGCAGAGATAAATAAGTTGTAGAGGCTGATGGGAGAGACGACATGGGACGGGAAAGTGTACAGAGGAGACCCATGCCAAGAAGCACCCCTGTACGTTCCCACACCCAAAATCAATGGACGCCCTGCGTAGTCATGATGGCTCAAGTTGAAACAGTCACCCCGTGGCTTCAGCTTGAAACAGAGCCAACGTGCTGGCCCAAGGCAGCGGCCAGTCGACAGGAGACTTGTTTTTGAAAGGCATGTTGCTTATCCTTTTCTCCACCATCACACGCACCACCCCAGTCTGTCCGCAGTTGGTTGTTACACCGCAAAGGGTTCGAAGAAGGCTGATCGCCCAGGTGGCCGCCGCGCAAGGAACCGAGGTGGTCAATCATCGCCAAGTCCCTCCCGCCGTTCGATGTCCCTGTGCAGCCCGTCCAGGTACGTTACCAGCCCCTCGAGGCCACCCTCGAGCCGTAGTCGTACAACTTACATCTCACCCGTCCCTGACAAGCCCCGAGTCGGATGAATACGCTCATTGGGGACATTCAAGAAACTAACCAGCGTATCTGCAACACGGAGCAGGTTTTCGAGACGGAGATGAACGTGGCCCGCACCACCCTCTATTCTCATCATTAAAACTTCCAGCACATCAGAGCACGCATCGCTGATATTGGGCATGGCACTGCCGCCTCCACCGCCCACGCTGTCCAAGAGGTGGCCGACGCGAAGGTGGCCAACTTATCGAAGCAAATTGAACCACTCTCCGAGCTCAAGTGTCCCCCCACTCCTCGTTCGGCATTTACGCGTCTTTCCTCGCGTGCTCCTGAGTCTAGACAAGCGGCCATTCAGTGTGCCCACCGAGTTGTCTTTGTTGGCTTGCCTCGGAAGATGATGCTGGCGCCCCTCAAAAGAGCCGTAAATATGTTCATCCTGGCTGGAATCCCGCAGGACCGTCCTCGTCCTACGTACGACATGACTAATGATATTGCCCTTGACTTCGCGAATTCGTCCAAGGTTTCTGACTTCCCCAGTGAGATCCACTCCCAAGCCCCGACTGCCTTCCCCGACCCGATCTACCCGCAGCAGCAGATCTTCCTCCGTGCCAAGCGTTACCTCGAGCCTGGCACCCGCATGCTCTTCCTCGCGATGGGGGAGGTTCGCGGCCTGATTTTCACAGCGACGCAGCAGGTTGGTGAAGATATGGGGCCCAATGGTTTGGGAGGCGATGCGTGCGCCCTCCGCGCCCCAGAGGATTCTGCGCAGCTGTGCCATGTAAAGCTGGTCCCAAACAAGGCGGAGTCAAGGAGGCACCGAACACCTGAACGCCTCGCAGCCCTTTTAGGGGGGAAGGTGGCAGGCTTCAGGCCATGGGCGCAGCGTTCCCGACACAGATTTGCTCGCGTTGCGCTGCTGCGGGCCTTAGTGTCTCTCAGGAGTACCCGTCTAGAGCTCAGTTGCTCGGTTCCTGCGGCCGATTGGCCTGGAGATGCGCCTCCCCCCCGGCGCGCGCCCTCGGCCGGTGCCCCGCTCCCTGGTGGTCTTGGGGGCCCGCGTCCGCTACCTCTGTTTTCTGTTCCGATCAGGGCCCGCCCGTTGTTCCTTTCCCCCGAGGTGAAGATCGGTTCTTGGAATACGTCTGCCCTCTCCGCCGCCGTTCAGAGTCGAAGTGCGAAAGCAGCCCCTCGCTGCGCTCGTTCTCTGAAGCTCGCGAAGAGGCTCGCGGCATTCCGTGCTCAAGAAGCCCCTTGACAGATTTCTGATCCCACGTCTGCCAGCGTTGGTGGAGTCATTGCCTCCACCTCCATCTCGCGCTCTCCTATCATCGACGGTCGCATCCTCAAGTCCTACTTTTCGGGGCCAAATGAAAGACTCTGAATTATTATTGCACGCGTGCGACCTCGGGATCATATATGCGAATGCCGTCCGCGACATCCCTCGTGCCCTCCCCCTGCCCTCCGAGTGTTTCACAGCGCTGATAGGCGACTGGAACGTTGCTCTCGCATCTGACCAGCGGCCCCGCGCAGATGGCAGTGGACGGTCGCTTGGAGATGACAACCACGCGGCAGTTGTTCCATAGGTTTTGTGGTTCGCGGTTTGAATCCTACCAACGTGGGGATGCGAGAAGGAAAATCGGGGATGGGATTGCCACGCACACTGCAAGGCTAGATCGCGCCTACAGTATCATTCCCTCTTCCATGGCCACCGGCTTCGTCATCGCGCGCGAAGTCATCGGCCACTCGGGGGCCGACATGGTCTCGGAGCACAGCCCGATTGCGATGTCAATCCGCACTTTCAAGCTTCGAGATGCCCCTTGACGCATCGCTCCCCGGATAACTCGGCATCCGTTTCTTTGTTACCGAGTTTTCGGATGGAGTTATTCAGATGTTCCCTACTGGCGATCCGTGGGGCCGTCTTGTCGAGACCAAGTCTCTGATGCTTGAAGTTGCTGAAGAGGTTGAACGCATCGTCAACACCAAACAAGCGAATCCCAACATCCGTGCCCTGCAAGCCCTCCGTGCTTGGCGCGCTGGTGTCTCTTTCAAGCTCGGCGTTGCCATCGGCGCGCGCCCTTATCTTGCCCGGCACTGCCCCGCTGGCCTCCAGACTGCTCGCGTTGTTATCGCACCCAGAGCCTCCGCGTCTCTGTTATCGGTTGAGGAGGACGAGCTTAATCGGGCCCGTGCTCCGGACCCTTCGGACGGCGTTGACAACGCCCGGCGGAAGTTGGCGGCGCGGAAGGAGCTCTGGCAGAAGATGAAGCGGCGCGCCTGGCTCCAAGGGGCACGCCCGGCATCTGGGGAAACCAGCAGAATGGAAGAAGAAACTGCCCCAACGCAACAGGACTCGTGAGATTCGTGCCCTTGGGCATGGGGTGGTCCCATCCATTGCCCTTGTCAAAACAGTATGTTTCTCGCTCATGCGTATCGTCCTTTGGCTTCA
>CAUYUJ010018449.1:25000-65000 GCA_963575745.1 Prorocentrum cordatum
CCTCGCCAAGACGTCCCCAGAGCAGCAAACCCAGAGCCTCACCGACCAGCTCAACGTTCAGCGTGAACGCTTCTCGGGCAAGTGAAACGACGCGGTCTGGCACCCTAAGAAGACCGACGAGGCCACCGAGAAGTACGACGCGGGGGCCAGGGAGTGCAGCGAAGCCCACACCGATATCCAACAGCTCGATCGCCAGCTCAAGGTCGCGGCGAAGGCCGCGGCGGCCAAGCCCGCGGGGCAAGAGGGTCCATCACAGGCCTCAGACACGCTCGATGGCTTTGTCAAGCAGAAGTTCGCTGGCATCGCCATCTCGCCCGATTTCCGGCAGGAGATCAGCACCGTGGCCGAGAAGCTCAACAACGAGTGCAGCAGTGCGCAGCAGCAGCAACTGCAGCAGCAGCAGCAGCCGCCTCGCAGACCGCAGAGGCCACGGCGCCAGGAGACCAAGCTGATGGACCCCCTCATGGCGCCGAGCCTCTCGGAGATGCAGCGGCCCAGCAGCCAGCAGGAGGCGCCGACAGCGATGCCGACCTCATGGACACAGAGGACCCCGAGGGCATCGCCGCGGGCTCCAGACGCCAAGTCGGGCCTGTCCTGCTACGGGAGGAAAATTCACAAATAGTCGAAAATAGTCAGGGGATGACTTTTCATTTTTTGGCTACTTTTGAGCGTTTTTTCTGCGATGTTTAATCTGTCGCTTAAGGTCCGCCTGTGGGAGGACGTGCCCGGCCCTAGTCCAAGAGCGCCCCACAGGCCCTCGACGAGACCGCCGCCGCCACCGCGGAGGGCGCCGTCGGCGCCGCCGCCGACGCCGCCGGGTGCTTCCTGCGCCAGCCTGCCGCCCAGGCCCCCGCGCCTCGGCCAGATGCAGGCCAGGCAGCAGCTGGCCCGCCAGGTGGGCAGCACTAGAATTAGGTCGGTCGTGTCCCTGTACAGGAGGAATCTTCAAAAGTAGCCAAACATTGCGGGGACGATGTGTCGATGATTCTTCGAGTCTTCGGGGGGGGTTGTTTGGGGCATGTTGTATTTTCCGTCCAACGGCCGCCTGCGGGGGGACGCGCCCGACCTGGGGGAGCGCCGACACTTTCGTCGAGTCCGACGCCGAGGGCAAGCAATTCCAGGTTAGATGCTGCCTGGCAGCCAGAATCATGGGGCCCGTTTTGCAGGCCACCAAGTGGTGCACTAAGCGTGGGTGGTGCGTTTGCTTCACGGGGTGAGCTCTCGGAGTGCAGGGCCGCTGCGTATGGGGAAAGCTATCCTTATCCGTGATGGTCTCGACTTGGGGATAATTAAAGTTGAGCTACCATCCAATACGACATCAGGACAAGTTGCCGCGGCAGCTCTGGAGGCGCGGGGGCATGCTCGGTTTTTGTCGCGTTCAGTCCACCTCGCCGACAAGGTTAGACTGAACGAGTTGAACCTCAGCCTGCTTGCGAGCCTCGGCCAGCCCGGGCAAGCCCAGCGCATGCCGACAACATTCGCAGGCGATTTCAATCTCTCCCTCTCCGGGTTCCTCAAGAGTGTTTACTGTGTCACGTCAGGCCGGGGGTCCGCGTCTCGGCCTCTGAGGGGCCCTCCCTGTGCACCAAGAAGGCCAGATTGCTGATCGATCGTTTTCTGATCTCGGGTTACTTCCAAGAACATGTGAGCCAGCCCGAGGCCTTGAAGGAGTATCCTCTGAGCCCCTGCAGGCCCTTCTACTTCGATCTAGCGTTGGGGTCGCCGTTCTTGGCCCCCGTGCTGGTCAAGCCCCAGAAGATCCCCACTAGTACGCCCTTCGGACCCCGGGCCCTCGCTGCCCGATGGGCGTGCACCGAGGCCGCCCTGGGCCAGATGGAAGCTCCCCTGGAACAGAACCTGGGGTTTGAAGGGCTCGGCGGAGCCCTGGACCAAACGCGCGAAACGCTCGCCTCCGACCTCGCGGCCCACCTCAGTAAGATCACTGACGCGCCCCAGAGAAGTCAGAGACTCACAGGTCGAGAGCCTCGCATTCGCTGGGCGCCAGCTCGAGCCGCAGAGGGGCATCGCCGCTGCAGCTGGAGATCCTCGGCCAGCCTGCCGCGCTGGCTTAAGAAAGTGGTGGCGGACGCGCGCAAAGTGCTAAAGATGCAGTGCGACCCGCTCCAGGGCACCTCGCATGACCTCCAGGGCCACCCAGCAGCTAGTGATGAAGATGATGACCTCGGAGCCTTCCTTCGAGTCACTAAAGCCTGATCACAGACGGCCCCCATCGATCTTCGGCGCGACCAGCTGAACCTCGCCATCGCGAATGACCTGAACCTGTGCGCCGACGCCGATAAAAGGGCTCGACCGTGAAATCCAGAGTGGAAAAACCAGCGGCGAGACGAATTGGAAACAACGGGTTGCGGTTAGTTTGCAGCGAGGCGTTGGTTGGGAGCACAAATGGTCAAAAGGATAATGTTCGCGGAAGCTGCAGAAAGTTTGGAGGCCAGGAGAGGGCAAGTGGTTTGGGCGGCCCTGCGATCTCACGCAAGCCGACGCCGAGCGACTCTCGGGCGCCCCCCAGAAGAGAAAAAACAACATTTTTGCATAAAAAAACAGCCCGAGTGCGCCGACCCGGTCCCGAATCGCTTGCCGAGCTGGGGCCCGTCACGGCCGGGCGGGCCCTGATAGCAGTCGAACGTTCCAACCACGTCGCAGCCTCCACGCACCGCGGCTTCCATCCTAGGCACTTGGCGCCGCTCGAGCAGAAGGGGCTCGAGCCCGCCGCCCGTTCCCGCAACTCGCGCGAGGCCGCGGGCCTCTTCCCGCCGCAGGCGCACGCGACGGAGCACGGGCAGAAGGAGGGCTCCGAGCGCCCCAGCTGCGGAGGCAGCGGTCTCATGACCGCTATCTGGAGACTCTGGGCCCGCCTGAGACAGCCAGCGGCCAATTGAGGGGAATTCAAAACATCGCCGACCCTACCTGGCCCGCCAATCTCCGAGGCGGGAACGCATGCATGACCACCGCCCGGAGGATCAATTTTCGGGGACTTCGGCAGGCGGTGGATCTGGACATTTTCGGGCCCCCGGGGGGCCAGCATATATCCATATCCACCGCCCGCTGGGGCACCAGGACGTCGTTTTTTTTTCCAGGCGGTGGATATGGATAAATTCCCGCCTCGAACAATCAGGGAGGGGACTTCTGGAGACGGTTTATTTGCGAGCGTTTCAGGCCGAGGCGGTCCACTACGAGGTGTCCAGAGATGCGCCGCTGCTATCCTTCGGGGCCGATGTAACGACCATGAGCACGCTGATAGAGATCAATGGTATTTTCGAGCTGCCTCGACGGGGTCAATCAGGCGATTGCGGTGCTAGTGTCGAACCAGTGCAGAGGCCCAAGGTTTGTGGCGAGCCTAGGCCAAGCAGTTGTCGTGGGCGGCCCGCATCATGGCATGCCAGTGGGCTGCAGTTTCGCCACTTACGTCGTCCAGATGTTTGGCATTGTCCCGCTCGATGTCTGGGCCCAGGGCAATCCAAACGCAGACCTCCGCGTGTTCATAGATGACCTCCTCCTCCAGTCCCAAGATACGAACCCCAAGGACCTAGTTAAGAACCTCTCCTTCGGCGCCTCCTGCCCGAAGGACACGATCGGGATCGGCGAGGGATGCCATGTGGCTCAGCGTAAGCCTGTCGTCTTGGCCTCGTCAATCGTTGTTCGAGACCCCCTCGCGAAAGCCCTCGTAGCTTGACCCAGAATTCAAACAGTTATGAGAAGGCGGAAGAGGTCGCATCGGGAAGCGATTCGCGTAAGGCGTTGTCGTTTTGGTTGGCTCCAGTCTTTGGGTCAGCCGCGCTCCCTCCCTCCCTCCCCTCCCCGCTAATCCCCCCGCTCGCCCGCCACCTCCTTTACCTGGGCGCGCAGCCCGCATTCTCCCGATGACGCAGAACGCGATGGGGTCGTTTGGCTGGGGCTGCAGGTCGGCTATGACGCGCGTCCGCGGATAGAGAACAAATCAACGCCATGGGAGGGGAGCGAGGGGAGGGAGGCAAGCTGGGTTTAAGTCGGGCGTGTCTCCCTACAGGGGGATTCTGGGCGAAAAATAAAACATGGTCAAAAAATACCCCCAAATGGTCAACACATCTGCAACGAATGATGTCAGATGAGGTTCGGGCGCACCTAGCTTTAAGTCGGGCCTGTCCCTCTACAGGGGGGATGTTCAAAAATAGCCAACCAATAGTATGGGAACGATTTTGTTGCAGATGTGTTGACCATTTGGGGGTATTTTTTGACAGTGTTTTATTTTTCGCCCAGAACCCCCCTGTAGGGAGACACGCCCGACTTAAACCCAGCTTGCCTCCCTCCCCTCGCTCCCCTCCCCCCTCCCCAGGCGCTGCCCCCCCCCGAGCCGGCGGCGGCGGTGGCGGCGACGGTGTCGGCAGCGCAGGCGGCGCCGGCGGCGAGGGCGACTGCGAAACCCTTGTCGGTTGTCGTGGGCACTCCTTCGGGAAGGGGGGGAGAGAGGAGGAGGGAAAGAGGGGGTCGGGGGGTGGAACGGAGGATGGAGGGAGGAAGGGGGAGGGCGAGAGGGAGGGGGGCGGAACGGCAGACGGAGGGGGCGAGGATGAGGGAACCTTGAGATACGACGTTGCGCAAGACGTGCCTCATCGCGACAAGTCACGACCGGACCCCTACAGACTCCATCTTCTGCCGCAGTTTTTCGAGCCGCGTCAGCCTGTCAGGCGGGCGACAACTCCCTGTGTGAAAAGATGCAGCGCCCCGCTCTCAAGGGAAGGGGGCGGAATGGAGGACGGAGGGAGGGGGGTCCCTTCGCCCAGAAACCTGATGTTTCGATGTTTGTTCAACGGGGTCCTCGTCCTCCCCCTCCTCCTCCCCCTCCTCCCCCTCCTCCCCACCCTCCGCCCCTTCCTCCTCCCCGTCCTCCCCTCCTCACGACCAGCACGCTCGATGGCTCGCCGGAGAAGCAATTCGAGAGTCGGCTGTCCTCTGCTCGGGCGTGCTTTTGCACGTGCAGGGCGCTGTTCACACACACGGCCAGGTCTCTCAAGAGGAAGCTCAAACTCCTGAACATGACGGTCAAACCTTCGCTGCTGTGTGGGGGCGGGTGCGTGAAATCCCACCGTGCACCAGGCGAGGGCGCTGTCCGAGGTGCAAGGGAAGATGGTCTGGCGCATTCTTCTCAGGAGGGAAACAGCACGGACACAATGAATCGTCGATTCCCCAGAAAATATGAAAAAATGTGGGAGGTGGGGGGGGGAGACGAAATCCGAGGAAATATATGAAAATCTTGGGAATATGTTTTTTTGTGTCTATTTATTTGTGTGTCCCAGGGCCCATTCATCGTCGTATTCCAAAACGGGAGCATGAGTCGATGGCCGAATATATGCACCAGACCGCGAAAATGGTTACAGACACGATGCACCAGCACGGCGTGGAATCGTGGGTCAGGGCGTGGAGGAGGGAGCAGCACGACTGGGTGGGGAAAGTTGTGCGCTAGGGTCTCCGCGAACCAGAACGCATACCGGTGAAAACCTTAACCAGGAAAAACAGCATACGTTCGCTTCATCAGCTTGCATGTCATCACAGCGGGTGGCAGGGGCATCCGAATGGTTTTCGACCGTGGAGATGGTGAACAGAGATTTATATTTTCTTCTATAAGCGAGATGTTCTATGGACCTCTGAGGCTTACGATCAAACCGCCTGGGCGCAGCATCGTGAACAATATGTTGTTCGTCGTGACCCTCCTCATGCAGACCAGTCACTGGTCAGATTCGTCGACTTAAACCATGTTGAGCTGAACGTAGTGGCGCTTCCATCGCGGATCCTGTGATGCCCCCAAAAACGCAAAACATGTCTCCTCCCTTTCTCTTCCCTCTCCTCCTCCTCCTCCTCCTCCTCCTCCTCCTCCTCCTCCTCCTCCTCCTCTTCCTTCTCTTCTTTCTGCTCCTCCTCCTCCTCCTTCTCCTCGTCCTTCTCTCCTCCTCTCCTCCTTATCCTCCTGCTTCTCCTCCTTCTCCTCATCTTCCTCCTCCTCTTTTTCCTCCTCTTCCACCTCATCCCCCCAGAACGCTTCCCGGCCTTTCGTCCTGAATCCTTTTTTGATGGCCCTTGGGCCCAGCGAGGGCCTCCAGAGGCCGAAATCGGCGAAAAGCTTTCGCCCTGGAGCGTGTTTCTCTATTGCTTGGGGCATAATGAGCATAATAGCCTAACGCCCCCCCCTCCCCTCCCCCCATAGCGTAACGCCCCCCCCGTGCGCACCGGGCACTGCCGCCGTGCGCACGGCGGGAGGGAAGCTTTACATCATACCCCCTCCCCTGGCCCCCTCCCCAGAGATCCGATGTCGTGATTTTTTCAATGCGCGGTCCCTGGAAGCCTCGACCCATTCCCCAGGACCGGTTTTTCATCCTGAGTCGTTTGTTGACGGTCCCGAGGCCCGGCGAAGACCCCTAGGGGCCGAAATTTGCGAAAAACCTCCGTCGCGATTTTTTCCAGTGCGTTGGATCTCTGGGTCCCCCCCCCCGTCCCCTATCGTGCCCACTCTCGCCGAACATGCAGAAGCGCGTGCGCGCGCCTGGATCTCGGGGGGCGCCTGCCGCGCAGCGCCGTCTGGCCGGCCCTGCCCCTCCTCTCCCCCTCCCCCTCCTCCTCCTCCTCCTCCTCCTCCTCCTCCTCCTCCTCCTCCTCCTCCTCCTCCTCCTCCTCCCCCTCCTCCTCCTCCTCCTCCTCCTCCTCCTCCTCCTCCTCCTCCTCCTCCTCCCTCCTCCTCCCTCCTCCTCCTCCTCCTCCTCCTCCCTCCTCTCCTCCTCCTCCTCCTCCTCCTCCTCCTCCTCCTCCTCCTCCTCCTCCTCCTCCTCCTCCTCCTCCTCCTCCTCCTCCTCCTCCCTCCTCCAGCTCCTCCCTCTCCTCCTCCTCCTCCTCCTCCTCCTCCTCCTCCTCCTCCTCCTCCTCCTCCCTCCCTCCCTCCCTCCCTCCCTCCTCCTCCTCCTCCTCCTCCTCCTCCTCCTCCTCCTCCTCCTCCTCCTCCTCCTCCTCCTCCTCCTCCTCCTCCTCCTCCTCCTCCTCCCCGCCCACCGCCCCCGGGGCCAGGAGGCACCGCTCCGAGGCGCTGCTGTCGGCGTCCGAGGCGCTGCGCCTCGGCGGCGCGGCGGAGCACGCGGCCGGCAACGCCTCGGCGGGCGGCGGGGCCGCCCAGGCGCCCCGCCCGCAGTGAAGCAGTGGCGGAGCGTCCCGGCGTGCCTGTCGCCTTACGAAACCATGTTCTAAGAACCTCTTGCGTGGCATCGCTCGGACGTGTGCATTTTTCCTTCGGCGAGGGCCATCGAGAGGCATCCTTGATCATTTGGCGAAGAAGCCACGCACGAAACCCGGCAAAGAGGGGGGTGATGACTAGGGGGGGTGTATATCATGGCGGGGGCCATGATGTTTCCCCGGATTTCAGGGCGCCTCTCCTTATTTCATTACGTCCCTGGACCCCCCCAAGGGCCGCGCACATGCCGCCGGCCATGATTTGCACCCCCCCCTCTTGGACGCCCCCCTCTTGGCCGCCTCCGAAACAATGTTCTAAGAACCTCGTTGTGTTTTCCACGAAATGTTCTTAGAACATTTCTGGCGGAGTCTGCTTTGTTTTATCACATCGGTTGTATGTTCTAAGAACATCGCTTTGTTCTTAGAACATTTTGGGGTTCTGAGAACATGTCGTGGTAGGGCTACAGGAATGCCCGGACGGTTGGTCCCTGCTCAACAGACCCTCTCGCGCTGTGAAGACATCACGACGGGAGGCTTTTCGCTGCTTTCGGCCTCCGCGGGCCCTCGCCGGGCCTCGGGGCCGCCAGAAGACGACCCGGGATAAGAAACTGGTCCCTGAGAAGGGGTCCGGACCTCTGAGGGTCAACGTTGTGAAAAACAAAAAAAAACACGACGTAAAAAGTCTGGGACGGGGGGGGAGCGGAGGAGGGGGAGAGAGGGAGGGAAGGAGGGAGGGAAGGGGCGGGAGCGGGGACGGGGAGGGAGCGGGGAGGGAGGGAGGGAGGGAGGGAGGGAGGTGGGAGGGGGGAGAGCGGGGGCGGAGGGAGGGCGGGAGGGAGGGAGCGGGGGGTCATGGGCGAAGGAAGGAAGTGCATGTACATGAGTCCGCGTTGGTTTCGCACGTGAGCGCTGCGAGAACGTTCGTAAAACGAGGCTGGCCTCGCGGATTGGGGGGCCGTATTCATGTGCGTGGCTGGGCGCGCACGTCTTGTGTGGGCTCTTTGCGGGGAGGAGGAGGGGGAGGACGAAGAGGACAAGGAGGAGGAGGAGGACGAGGAGGAGGAGGAGGAGGAGGAAAACGAGGAGGAGGAGGAGGACTTGCAGTTCTTGGTGGACCACCAGGACAAGGTCCAAGGTGAATACAACTCGCTTGCGGAGTTTGCATCCACACTGGGCGGCGAGCTGGCCTACTGGAAGGACTTCTTCGCAGTGCTCGTCGCCGCCACCTGCAATTGCACCACAAAGAACCTCGGCTTCTTGAACACCGACGACTTTTTGGCGAACCCAGAGAACCGGTCGCCAGTGCACCTCCCGCCCGGCACGCAGCCTGACCCGCCGCCATCTGCGCCTCCCCGATACGCGAGGTACCGCGCCAGCCGCCAGCCGCGCTTTGACTTTCAGGGGCTGCGCGACACCAAGTCGGTCCCTGGATTGTTGGGCACACGTGTTGGGGGGCGCGCATATTCTAGATGTTCCAGGAGGGACCTCGTTCGTCCGTAGGCACAACCTGCTCGGTGAGAGAGGTGCCTGAGAACTGTGTGCTTCCCACAGGAAAACAGCAATTCTGTTGATGGTGAGCCGATGCAACTGCAGAGGGCGAGCGACGCCTGGCTCAATAACCACGTTGACTGCGCCGTGCCGTGCCGCGCCGTGCCGTGCCATTTCGCGCCAGTGCCGTGCCGCGCCGTCTTGCGCCGCGCCGCGCCGCTCCGTGCCATGCCGTTCGGCGCGACGCCGCGCCGCGTGCCGAACCGCGCCGCGCCGTGCCCGACGCGTGCCGCGCGGTGACACGCCGCGCCGCACCGTGGCGCGTCGTGCCCGCGCCGCGCCGCGCAGTGCCTCGTGGCGCCGTGCCGTGCACGGCCGTGTCGCGCCGCGCCGTGCGGCGCCGCGGCGCCGTCGCCGTCCCCGCGCGGCGCCGCGGGGGGCCGACCGGCGACGCGCCGCCGCCTGGCGGCCCTCTCCATCTCCATTGCCACTGCCGCGTAGCGCCGCAGCTGCCCAAGCTCAAGACTTCCTCCGCGCGGGCCGCTGCGCGCTCGCGACACGCGCTCCAAATGCCAGTCGCCAGCGAGATGCGGCAACCGAAGGGCTTCAGCTTCCACCAGGGGCGCAGGATCGCGCTTCTCCGCGACGCCAGCCAGAGCGACGCCAGCCAGATGGAGAGGTTGGAGATCGCGAAGAAAGTGAAGAACCTCCTTGGCAAGAGGCCCTGACCACGGCGCGTGGCCAATGCGCTCCGCCGGGTTACGGCGCGCCGCGGCCATTTGAAGTGCGGCTGCAAAAAGTGCGGGAAGAAGGCGGACACGGTGACAAAGGAGGTGGAGCAGTTCTAGGTGAAGAAATTGCGGGAGCTTCGTTGCCGCGCCGCATGCGCGTCGACGCCGTTGCAATTGCTGTTGGCGCCCGAAATGAACGCCAAGGTCACGGCGCGCTAAGTTCCCCTCGAAGAAGGGCTACCGTTGGTTGCCGAATTGGCAGAAGCGGTTGCGCCCCAAGGACCAGAGGGACGCCCGCCTGGCCTCTGCGAAGAAGGTCCCCCGGATGACCACGGCGGAGCTGAACGCGGCCTTTTGACATGCGCCTTGCACGGCGTCGTCCTCGCGATGCCCGCGAGGGGCGAGACCGAGCGGATGAACTTCTGCAAGCATGGTAAAGAGTACATGTGGTGCAAGAACGCAGAGGCGTTCACCCCGAAGCTCTCCGGCGACGACGAGTGCGGCAAATCGGTCTTGTTGGCTCGGGCAGTGCCCATGTGGGCTGGCTGCGCCGCGGGCGGGCTCTCCATCGTGTCTTTCCGTCCCTCGAATAAGCTCTGCGGCGAGGACCGAGCGAAGATCGTGAGCCGGGGTGGCCTCGTGAAGGCCGTGAAGGCGGTGAAACCGAAGAGGAAGAAGGGCCCGTGGTCCGTTCTCTGCGACAGCGGGCCCTTCTTGCGGGCGAAGGTCAGCAACGCCGCGGTGAGGACGGCGAGGGTGAAGCTGTGGAACGTGCCAGCTAAGTCGCCCGACTTGAACCCCGCACAGCGCTGCTTGTCCTGGCTGCTGGTCTTGGACGACGCCGTGAATAAGCGGCCCGTTCTGGGCAAGACGGCGCACAAGGCACGGGTTCGGAGCGTCGCGAGGAGCAAGAGGGCGCAGGCCGCAGGGGCGGCGCAGGCGAAGTTGATGAAGCGCGCCTGCCAGGAAGTGGTGCGCAGGAAGGGTGCGGCCACGGGTTTCTGAGCCGGCCGAGGCGCGGTGGCGCGCGACGGCGTCCCGGCGGGTCCGAGCGGCTGGCTCGGGCGCTCCATCCGCGTCGGCCGTTTGCCGCGCGGGCGAGAAAACTCCGCGCGCGGGGGGTGCTATAGTTTTGGCCATCAAGACGTCACGGTTTGGGACCCCCCACCCCCCCCGTAGAATCTGAGCGACAAATTTTTGGTCAAGGAGCGGTCCGGATCCGATGGGTTCGTACCCCGTAACAGTTTTATCCATGTATGTGTCTAAAGTATATAATAGGCCCCATAAAGAATAGACCCGGGAGTCGCTCCAGTTTGGACCCACTCACAGCTCAATCACTCCGCATGGGTCACTTGAGATTGTCAGTGCCATTTTCGTCACCGTCGTTGTCATGCCGATCTCAACGCGATGCTTCATTGCATTCGTTCTCGCTTTGACGCGGCGTGGCCTTGGGAATCCATAGTCAACGCTGTCGGTCTTGCTTCGCCGTCGACCATCCCAGAGAGCTCTTGAAGGCTGCATCAGGGCCCTTTTGCATCCTAATCGGTCGTCCGCGCCACGCGGGACCAGCTATGCAATTCTCCGCCGATGGCCGGAAACCTTAACACCTGGCAAGCATAGCTGTTACTACGTAGCCTAGGCAACATAGCTTGCACCACATAGCTTGCACCGCATACCTGGCACCACGCAGAGTGCAGCGCGTACATTGCGCAACGTCGCGTGGACCACCCAGCTTGCACCACATAGACTGCACCACGCATTTTGCGCCGCATGGCCACACCACATGGTTTTCGCATCCACAGTGCAATAGCTTTCTCTTGAGGGCCCACGCTGGCTGACATTGTGACTTTGAGTAGTTGCGAAGGGGAGTGGGGGAGGAAGGGGGGGAGGGGAGGAGAAGACTCATACTTGCGCCATGCGATGCCCAGGGGGTGGGAGGGGAGGGCGGGTGAGGCGGAGGGAGGGGAGGGACTAGGAGGAGGAGGAGGAGGAGGAGGAGGAGGAGGAGGAGGAGGAGGAGGAGGAGGAGGAGGAGGAGGAGGAGGGGGAGGATTCAAAGGAATGCGAAATGTGCACGACGGCTCCGGACCCATCGTGGTCAGCCCGCTGTGTTTTTGCGTCCGTGTAGTCGCGACGTTTCGGATGTCCCGACTTCGCAGCATGAGGTCGCATCAATATACATCACTGAGGAAGAGGATGAACAGCAACAGGAAGAGGAGCAACATGTGCAAGATAATGAGGAGGAGTGGCTTGGCGATGAGCAGGGGAGGACGAGAGCGGAAGAGGTTGGGCCCCGAGGTCGGATCCTCGTGCCTGAAGCCCGGAGCAGGCGTGAGCCGGCCCGCGAACCCCCTGGTGTTCATCCACATCCCGAGGAACGCCGGCGCCGTTGGGGAGAACGCCCCCTCCCCCGTCAGGGGGCAACGCCAGGGGACCCATCTGGTCTACAAGGCCGACGAGGTAGTGCTCGCCCCCCCTCGTTTCCGATGTTCGCGCGCGGAACCCCCACATGTTCTGAGCACGCCTGGAACCGCGGTATTCTTGTCGTCGTCACCTGCCCCTTTCCTCCCCCCCTCCCTCTTCGGGGCTCCCTCTTTTCACCGGCCTCCCCATCGTTTGAGTCCATCCCCGATGTGGCGATCCTCTGTTTTGCGCCCCCCGCGTCCTGATAGGTGGATGAGGGCCGCCGCCCAGGCGTGCACACTCAAGGGAAAAAACACCAGTCGGACCCGACAATTGACGTTTAATAAACGGCCCTGGACGTCTGAAGAGCCCCGCCATGCTCGATTCTTTCCTTGGCCTTTGCGAAACGGCGTCGCTTGCCGGGGTGATTCTTTGGGGGGGGGGATTTTCTGCCCTCTACACACCCTCCACCAAGACCAACCCCACGTGGAGGGCTTCTCCAAAGGGGATAGGCGCGCGCCAAATCCATGGATCGCTAATCCATGTTTGCGCGCCCCCGATATAGATGTAGCGCTGGCGCCGTCTAAGAAACAGCCTCCTAAGAAGCCGCCCCCCTCCCCCATACCCCCGCGTGCGCGCCGCCATGAGGAGGAGTACGGTCGAGAGCTTCTGGTTCGCGTGTCGCTCCGCCCGTTCTGGCCCACCATTTTCGGTGCGACGCGCTATCCATTTTGCGGGCTCTCAAGCGTCAGCGTCCCGAACCTCCCCGACCTCCCGCGCCGCGGAGCGGGGCGGCACGCTATCACCAATCATGCCATAGCGCGTCGCCAGGGACGCCTTGGCGACACGCGATCCAAAAGTTCCCGACCGTGCGTCAGATCGGAGGAGGGCCAGTCGAGACAACGGCGGCCATCCCTAGCGCTTTTCCTCCTCCTCCCTCCTCCTCCTCCTCCTCTTCCGCCTCCTCCTCCTCCTCCCTCCTCATCCTCCTCCTCCTCCTCCTCCTCCTCCTCCTCCTCCTCCTCCTCCTCCTCGTCCCCCTTCTCCTCCTCCTCCTCCTCCTCGTCCTCCTCCTCCAACTTGGGGGCGTCTCGGCGCCACGGGAGGATGCGCCTCGGGAAACAGGCCAGGATGTACCCTGGGACTCTGGGAGAGGTCAGGCGATGGATTCTGAGTGGCTGTGGGCCAGGCGGGAGAGCCGCCAGTGTCTCAATGTGCATTCTCCCGGGTAGCAGGATGAGGCGATGGCGGAGGAGGAGGAGGTGAGGGAGGGAGGAGGAGGAGAGGGAGAGGGAGGAGAAGGAGGAGGAGGAGGAGGAGGAGGAGGAGGCGGGGGAGGAGGAGGGGGAGGAGGAGGAGGAGGAGGCGGGGGAGGAGGAGGAAGAGGAGGAGGAGGAGGAGGAGGCGGGGGAGGAGGAGGAAGAGAAGAGGAGGAGAAGGAGGCTGAGAGGAGGAGGAAGAGTCAGGAGGAGGCACCGGGGAAGACAGGAGGAGGGCGAGGAGGAGGAGGAGGAGGAGGGATGCCGCCCGCGATGGTTCCAGGGACCGAATCTCGACACGTTTGGAAGCGCCTCGGGCGGATCTGGCGCGTCAGGATTGCTCGAGGCCCGTTGGGGGCCTTCGAGAGCATAAGGAGGTAAGCTTCGAAAGCCCTCGGCGTGCTGCCTGTAGGGCCGTTGGCTTGGGCTGCCTTCTCCAAGTCCACTGCTTTGTTCGGATGGCTATGCCGCGTAGTTTACCAACACAAGGCAGCGCCAAGTTCAAACGCAAGTGAGCATAGCAGCAGCGCGCCGATCGCATTGAAATGCGCGGCCTTGTCGTTGGCTGACCGTCGAGCTGTTTCCACCTGCAGTTCGCGCGTCGTTTGACGGTCCCATTTGTCTAGTTCCTCACGTGGGGGGCGGGGGGCGTTTTTCATGCGTTCATTTGGCGCCGCTGGCATTTCTGGACTTCGCTTGTTTATGTTTTCCCCCCTCCTGCGGCAATCTACATGGCATCCGCTTCTGAAGCCCAGTGGCTCCGGGAGTCGTTGGTGCGGGTATGGTGCATTGAGTTCACGTGTATCACCAAATATGTATCACTTGGGCTCTATCGCCTGTCGGAGAGCTACACATCGGGGCATCTTGCTAACACGTAGGACGCATGCTGTCAGGCATCGTGTATTCAGGCAGGCCTACTCCTAGGCCGCAACCCGTCTCATCTCTAGGGCCCGTTATGCGTCATCAACAGCTGCAGGGCTTGCTGGTGTTTCTTGTGGGGGCTGACGTCTCAGGTCGCGTCGAGTGCGCACAACTTGCTAATTTCTCAGGAGGGGGTTTCGGGCTTTCTGTTCATGTGTTGTCCTTGTCCTCCTGCTCCTCCTTTCCCTCTCCTGAACATCATCGTCGTTGTCGTCCTCTGCATGCGCGCCCAGTCCATCCCAGGTTCGTCCATAGAGATGTGCTCGCAGCTAGACCCGCAGCTGCCTGCCAGGACGGCCTGCTCTAGCGCCTTGCTTTGTCAGCCGCCGTCCCATCTTTTATATGAACTCGCTCGGCACTTCAGCCAATGCGCTAAACATTGGCACGCAGATGAGAACCTGGGGTGCGTTTGAGCAGAGCTTCAGGGCGGGCAGGTAAAGCAAACATGGTATTCACATCCCTCGCGAGGAAGCATTTTTGGATTGCGATGCTGGTGAAGCATATAGCCTGTCAGCAAACTATGGCACGCAGCAAAAAATAGAAGAAGAAGAAGAAACATCAAGGAAATATGGCACGCAGCTTCCAGAGACAATTCAGCACAGACAGCAGCTGCACTAAATGTCGAGCTCCACTGCGAGGAGGGAGGGAGGGAAAGAGGGGGCGAGAGAGACAGAAAGGGAGAGAGGGGCGGAAGAGAGTGAGACCGAGGTAGGGAGCGTGCGTGTGCGATATAGATAACTGCTTACATCTACATATGTATATCGAGAGAGAAGATAAAGAGAGAGAGAGAGAGAGACAGAGAAAGAGCGCACCAATCCCCACCCTTTGCGCGGTCGGAAAGTCCCCGGCTGGAAGAGCGAGCGGGTCGGGGCCAGGGTGGCCAAGAAGGGGGTCGCCAGGGTGGCCCAGAGGGGCCGCATGCGAATGGCCAGGAGCGTGTCTTTTAATTGCTTGGGGCATCATGGGCATCATAGCCCCTGCCCCTCCCCCCTCCGTTGCGCTCCGGGCACTGCCGCAGTGCGCACGGCGGGGGGGAGGCGTTGCATCATACCCTCCCCTTGGCCACTCCCCCCCCCAAATAATGACCAAGATCGCCGACAAAAATAGACACGCGCTCCGGGGGTGGCCACAAAGGGAGAGACGTTCCCCCCTTGGCGTGGTCGAGAGGCCCCTGGCTGGAAGAGAGAGCAGCGGGCGGGGTCGGGGCGACATCGGGGCGTGGCACCCCGGCCGCGCGCCCGAACAAAAAAAATCGAGGGCGTAAAAAAACGCCCCTGCCCTTAGGTCGGGCCTGTCCCTCTACAGGGGGTGTGGATTAGCGCCGGGCCCCGTGTCCCTGGGACATCGCGGATCGCCGACGCCGAGCGAGGCAGCACCGGCCGAATTTTGGGGAGGGCACCTCCCCCGATCCGTGGGTTTGGCGACCGCGCGCCAAGTCCATGAGTCGCCAATCCATGTTTGCGCGCCCCCGATTTAAGTCGGGCCTGTCCCTCTACAGGAGGAATACTCAAAAATAGTCAGGGGACGATTTTTTTTATGTATTTGTTGACTATTTTGATTTGTCTTGCGCATTTTTATTTTTCACCGAAAATCCGCCTGTAGGGGGACATGCCCGACCTAACCCTTGCTCTCCGAGGTGGCTTTCGACGTTTGGACCTTTTACATGTCGAGTTTTGGCCCGGGCCACCCGGTGGATTATATTGTGTTCGTTTTTTATCCATTGTTTTGCCGATCGGCGCGGGTTCTCGCACTCCCCCCTCCCCCCCCCCCTGGAGTGGATCTTGGCTGTTTCTACTAGCGCCTGTTTCGAGCAGATGGGGTCCCTCCCCCAGAGGACACACGGTTCCGCACAGCCGCATTAAGCAGAGGTCCGGAGCCAGACCCTCCCCTTTCCCCCCCCCTTCCGCCCAATGTCGAGACGCCGAATAAAAAACGCTTACTTTTGGACCTTTTACATGTCGGGTTTGGCCTGGACCACCCCGTGGATTATATGCCAAACGTCGGCTTGCGAGACCTTCGTTTGCAGTGGCTTTCCTGCGAGGAGGGCTTCGAACCCGTCGACGACGGCTTTGTTGTCAGTGAAAATGTAGGCGGGCCTCTCCACCGCAACGGTGAGATGGAGCAGCGCAAGGGTCTCAGCACGTTGCGCTGACTGCGCTAGGCCATGCACTCGGGCAGAGTGGTTCGACCGATGGTCTGGCCCGTAGTACGCGCCGAAATGTGTCCTGGCGAGGAGATGTTGGGCCCGGTGCCAGCAGGCCCCATCAGTGGCCGCCTACGCCCACCTAGCTCCCGTGGTGGGTTCCGTGTATTCTTCGAGGTGGTTCTCGCCATGGCCTTCTGGCGGCGGTCTAGGGATGGGCTGCGGGAGCTCGTCTTGGGCGATGTTGGCCTGTAGTTCGAGGGCCGCAGTGCCGTGGGCGTCCTCTTCCCGTGGGCCGCAGTGCCATGCATGCGGCTGGAGATCTCTCCGCTGTCCCTCCGAGATCACTGTTGCCAGGGCCGTTCTTCCGCTGTTCCTCCGAGTCGGGCGTCCTCTTCCAGTGGGTCGCAGTGTGTGCTCCTGAGTCTCCTCTTCTCTGGCTGAGCGGTGATGGGTCTGTTGAGATTCCCGCGCGCATTTTCTTGCGTTGAGTGTGGTCGCTGTCGCCGAGCCAGTTGCACAGGAGGCCGTGTTGCTATGCAGCGCATTGGGCGTTACCTCTAGTTCTTTGGAGCCATGTGTTGGCGAAGTAGCCGAGGCCTTGTTCAACCTCCGCCACCGCTCCGAGGTCGCGTCTTGTGGTGGGGGCTCGTCGGAGGAAGGCGCGCTTCTGCGATGTCCTGAGCACGCGCGTGAACATCCCGATAGGCAAGTGCAACCACGAGATATGCGCGCCCAAGTCATCGTACATCGTGCCACAGGTTGGCCATCTCCATTCTCGTTGGGCGACGGTTTGCCAGATTCTGCCTGTGGGGCCACCTCCTTGGAAGGTTTGCGCGTGGTCGCGCACCTCTTTGGCTTTGGCATTGAGACTGGTGTCTCTCCGCGGCTGCATGCGCGCGCCTTGGAGTGTCTCCCGCTGCGTCATAGCGGTGAGTTCCAAGGCATGGCTTGGGACAGTGAAGGCAAAACAGGGCCCACTAGGGTATCCATGATCGTCGCTTGGGGCGGATGGCGGCGAACAGCGTGTTGTCGTAGAGGCTACGCGCTTTCAGGCTATGTGCTTCGATGCCAGTGCCTGTGGTGCACACACTTGCCACCATGGACCTTGCGGAGCGAGTTCTTGCGTAGGTGCTTTGGCAACCGATGCCAGGGAGTCGGGCCACCGTTGGGCGAATTCGGGCGCCGACAGAGGCAAGAATGTTGAGGTCCGTGATTTCCGCTGCTGATGCAACGTTGATGTAGCTCCCCATCAGCTTCGCCTGGTGATGAGCGTTAAGGGGTTGGCCGTGATGGTTGTTGGGCTGCCACCTGGTGGTGGAGCCCCTCCCAAGCAGCTCAGCCCACCACTGTCCCTTTTTACCTAACAGCTTCTGCTGATAGGTTTCTAGTAGGGTCAAAAGAGAGCAGCAGATGACTCCACAGGGGGGTCGGGGCGGGTGCCGGGGAGGAGAACCGGGAATCGTTTTTCGCCAACAGTCACACACTTCGTGCTCTTCGACCTCCCAGAACTCCATTCCCGGGCCACATTCTGGAGAACCGGGAACCGAGGAACCGAGCCGGGCTCGCTTTTCGCCAACAGTCACACACTTCGTGCTCTTCGACCTCCCAGAACTCCATTCCCGGGCCACATTCTGAATGCCCGGAGCCAACTGTAGGCCACTTCGTGCTCTTCGATTTCCCAGAACTCCATTCCCGGGCCACATTTTGGATGCCCGGAGCCAACTGTAGGCCACTTCGTGCTCTTCGACTTCCCAGAACTCCATTCCCGGGCCACATTTTGGATGCCCGGAGCCAACTGTAGGCCACTTCGTGCTCTTCGAGTTCCCAGAACTCCATTCCCGGGCCACATTTTGAATGCCCGGAGCCAACTGTAGGCCACTTCGTGTTCTTCTAGTTCCCAGAATTCCATTCCTGGGCCACATTTTGAATGCTGAGGCAGGCTGATGCTGCGGCCGAGGCAGGCTGAGGCTGAGGCAGGCTGAGGCTGAGGCCGAGGCTGAAGGCAGACTGAGGCTGAGGCTGAAGCAGGCTGAGGCTGAGGCTGAGGCAGGCTGAGGCTGAGGCTGAGGCAGGCTGAGGCTGAGGCTGAGGCTGAGGCTGAGGATGCAGGCTGAGGCTGAGGCAGGCTGAGGCTGAGGCCGAGGCTGAAGGCAGACTGAGGCTGAGGCTGAAGCAGGCTGAGGCTGAGGCTGAGGCAGGCTGAGGCTGAGGCAGGCTGAGGCTGAGGCTGAGGCAGGCTGAGGTTGAGGCTGTGACTGCGACTGCCGTTTCCGCTGCGACTGTCATCGCGAATGCGACTACGACTGCGAGAACAGCAGAATTCTACAACTGGATGTTCATCTGAATCTTAAGGGGAATGCTTTCAGATATGCTTCTACACATCGCTGTTAGGTTGCTTTGCTGGGATAATTTTAACCCGAGAGGCGGTCAAACATATCAGTTTCGTCAAGCGTCGCTTCCAGCTCCCTGGCCGAAGGGGCAGTGGCGTTGCTGTTATCAATGAAAGTGGTGCTGAGGGAATATGGCAGGTGTCGGCGCTGTCGTTTCGCCCAAATAAACTACAATCATAAGTTGAGAGAGTGAGGGTGAGAGAAGCAACACATGTATGGTATGTTCGTTTCGAGCACCCCCCACCGAATATTTGGCGATTGTCCCTGGCGGTGCGCCCCATTTCGACACATCCCTCGCGCGTTTCGTGGCCCCACAGGGAACCCTTCCGAAGGTTTCAATGGCAGGGCCCACGTGGTATCTTCGCCCCGTCGGCACACCTCTCACACACGTTCCGTGGCCCCATAGGCAAGCCCACCGCAGGCTCCAGTGGCAGTGTCAGCGTGGTACCCAGCCCCATGGCGTGAGACCCGCCACGCGGTCCGTGGCCCCACAGGGAGGTTGCGTCTACATGGCGCCCCGCTCCATTTCGGCACACGTTTCGCGCGCTTCGTGGCCTCACATGAATCCACACTGACAGGGTCCACATGACGCCCCACCCCATTGCGCCACACCCCATCACACGTTCTGTGGCTCCACCAGGAACTCCACAGGAGAACCGGCTGCCCCGCTCTTTGTTTTCCCACGCCACTCGCGCTTCGTGGCCCCACAGGGAGACCCCAGTGGCTGGGTCCACACGGAGCCCCACCCAATTTCGGCACAGAATTCACACGGTTCGTGGCCCCGCAGGGAGCTCCACCGAAGGTTCCAGTTGCGGTGCCCACAAAGTGCTCCGCCCCGCTTCGGGCGCACCCCGAGGGAGTTCCACCCATGTCGCCACACACCTTGCACGCTTCGTGGGGCTACCTTGTGTATTAGGGGGTCCTGTTTGTGGCCGCGTTGTGTTCATCAGACAGTGTTGGATTTCTCGCCAGGCAAATTGTGTGGCAAACGCCCGGGGCGGGATGTTAAGAATAACGGGGTGTGTAAGAGCGTGGCGGAATGGTGATTCAGCCACCATTGGACAAGGTCGTCCTGGTCTGCCATGCAGGTTGCGGTTGCCGCGTTCCAAGACATGTCTGCTATGGCGCTTGTTGTTTCGAAACAGTCGTTGCTGCTATTGGCGTGTCTCGGGCGGGCGTAACGAAGTGGCGCTCGTCATGCATGTTTATACCCGTGGCATGATGAGTATATCATTATGTGTCCCCATGTCATCTGTGGTTTTCCCGCGTCGTCTACCCTGGCGTCTGCCATGTCAAACTGGTCGTTGTTGTGAGTTCGATCCTGGGCCAGCGCGGCGGGTGTTCACGAACCGCGCCGAGGTGTTTCATCCACCTCCATAAGACAGCATCATGGACGTCAGACCGCACAATCGTCCCCGAAGCTCTTCGTAAAGCGGTCCAACCTCATCCTGTGCATCCTGAGGGAGACGAACAAAACAAGTTTGCGTAATGTTGTTAGCTGTCGGAAATGTGTACAGGTCCTGTGTGCGATTGCAGAATGAACGAACGCACCAACCGCGCCTATACCTCTTCACAAACATTGTTGCGATTTCACACGAGAGACGTGGCCAGACAGTATTGCCACGGCTGTGCACACTGCTTCTCATCCTCCTCATCAGCGCCTCCTCGTGCATCCTCCTCATCCTCCCTCCTTATCATCATGCTCTTCCTCCCCCCTCCTCCTCCTCCTCTTCTCCTCCTCCTCTTCCCCCAGGCTCATTGCGCCTTCCTGGCGAGCCGCCCTGTGTTGAAGGAGCGACACCGCCCGCCCCCCCGCCCCGCCCCAGCCAGCGCTGGGGCTGCGCGAACGAGAACATCCGGGGGCTGACCAGGAGCCGAGCCCGGCCGGAGTGGGGCTGCGGAGAGGCAGCCTGGCGGCGCGCACGAGGGGGTGGAGGGAGGGGGGAGGGCTTCTTAGAAGGAGGCTGCTCCTTGGGAGGCGCCGGCCTTACATATATAGACAAACTTCTAAGGAGCAGGGGTGGTTCTGAGAAGCCCTCCCCCCTCCCCCCACATCTATCTATCTATCTATCTATCTATCTATCTATCTATCTATCTATCTATCTATAGATATATGAGCTTCGAAGAAGCAGGGGTATATATATATATATATATTATATATATATATATATATGTATGAGCTTCGAAGAAGCAGGGGTGCTTCGGAGAAGCCCTCCCCCCTCCCCCCACCCCCCTCTGCGCGCGGCGGAGCAGCGGCGGCGTGCCCCGCAGCGTCTCGTGCCTCGGACTTCTCTTGCAGGGGGGGGGGGCCTCGGCGCCGAGGATACCGGGTGTGGCCAACGTTTAACCGTGCCCTGTGCGCTGATGTGCGCTGGGCATCCAGAACTCCGCAAGCCATGCGAACTGCTGCGCATCAGGTGCATTTTGTCTCTGAGCCAGCTGATCCGATTCACGAACCGTGCCACTCCTTTGAGAAGCCATGCCATCGGGATCCAAGGAGACAACGACGGTAGGGCGCGTCTCGACATCGTCTGGCATCCGCTCCGAGGTAAAAACAGAAAGGGATACCAGGTGTTGCTAGAAGCCCTCCCTGGCCCAGGGTGCCCACGGCCTCAAGAGAACCCCCTCGCGAAGCCCAGAGGGCCCCGGGCGCTCCCGCGTGGAGCGAAAAGATGGGGGCACCTTGGGCCAGGGGCACCTCTGGAGGGAAAGAAAACACACACACACAGACACAGTCGATCGTCGATTCCCCCCGAAGATATAGGAAACTATGGGAAATGGGGGAGAAGACGACAGTCCAGAAATGGGAAACTATGGGAAATGGGAAATATAGGAAACTATAGGAAACTATGGGAAATGGGAAACTATGGGAAACTATGGGAAATGGGGAGCATGGTGGGAATCCTGGCACCTGTGTGTGTTTCTTTGTGCCCCCCCCGGGCCCCTCCAGCACCTGCAGCAGGCCCCGAGGGCAGAGGGCGGCTCGAGCAAGACGCGGCCCGGACGTGGACGAGCCAGGGGCCCGGGGACCGATCTTGGGAGGGCCAGTCTTGGAGGCGAGTGCGCACCGTCGCCAGTGGGCAGCGGGTCCTGAGGGAAGCGGGCCCCGAGTTTTTGTTGTTGTTGTTGATGATGATGTTGAATATTATTACTTCTAAAGAATAATTATTGTTGGGCCCCCTGGTGCACGCCCCCCTCGCCGCGCCTAGGCCGCAGCCACGTTTTCATCATTTTCGTGAGGAAGCCTCAGGCAAAACGATGTCATCCAGATCCGGTTGTTTTGTTGACGCCCGCTTTCCCTTGCAAAAAACACTATAAAATGAAATTTCTTGTTCTAACATATCCAAATTTCAAGAATCCCTTGCAAAAAATAAGGTAAAGTGGACATTCGCGCGCGCAAGACGAAATCCTTCCAAAACCTTAGTTTTCGTAGCGATTTTAACATAAAAACATCAAAAAACCAATGGTTTTTCAACAAAAAAATGTCAAAATCTCATCCCGCGCGCTCTTGCGGATTCGTAGGAAACCCAACACTTTTTAAACATTTCTGTCAAACGGGCTTTTGCGAGCAACTTTTTCGAACTTCTGCAACAACGGTTGCGCACCTGCCAGGGCCATCATCCCTGTCAAATAATACCATGCGGGACACATTCGTTTTTTCTTCGCGCGCGCACGCCGTCGTCGTCGGCCGCGGGGCCCTGAATAGTAGCCACGGTCGTCCGCATGCCACGAAGTGAAGTGTCCGAACGTCATAGGGCGGGAAGCTGGGTGTGGGTGGTGGCGAAGAGTCGTTTGGAAATTTGGTAGAGCTTGAACCGGCCCCCCCACAAAGTGGGGGTATTGCCCGCCTCCTATGAAAACCGTGGCACTGGTGAGAACGGAGTGTCCCCACGTGCTAGTAATTGTTGTTGTTGTTGTTGTTGATGTTGATGTTGATGTTGTTGTTGTTGTTGCTGCTGTTGTTGTTGGTTTGTTCCGTGTTGGGCTTCCCGGGGCCTTCCCCAGGCCCCCGGACCGTCAGGAACGACTCCGGAGGAAGAGTTCGTCCCGGGGGAAGGCCCCCGGGTCCAAGACCCGGGGCCTGTCAGGACCCGTCTCCCCCGTGCTACAGGTGTTCCAGAAGAGAGAGCCGGCTCTCTTGCGTGCGTTACGGGAGGCACCTCGAGCCCGTGCCGACCATCTGTTCCCCTGGCCTACAATTATGAGGTTCCAACCTACTTTAGCCTTAACCACCAGAAAGAATCTCGAGCACCAAAAGAAGTACCGAAACTCGAGGGTTTTCACGTGTCGGGCTCTGGGAGACTTTGTTTCGACACTGTTCTGACACTCTTAACACACTTTTCTGGGTGTTCGAAATTATTTCTGGGATGTGGTCCTGAAGTCCGATGGGAGCAACATAAGCCTACAAGACGCCCAACATGTAGAAAGTATATTCGGGGCTGTCACGATGACCCACGCAGTTCTCGAGCTTCTACGAAATAGAAGCTGTAAGGTTCTCGTGCCTATCTTCATAGGAACTGACTGATGGGGAGGTGCTTCGGGGACCGACCACCTCGAGACTGGCCCGGGGAAGAGAGTCGAGAGCATTACCAGGGGTCCCCTCGGCGCGCTGTGGCAGGGGAGGCGCAGTGCGCATCGGCAGGCATCGAGAATCAGCGCCTGGAGTTCGCAGGGCCGCCCCACCTTGCTGGAGCCCGCAGGAGCATTCTATGACCAGAGCTGGCACGCATGCTTTGTATGAGGGGTCGCCTTGGAATTGGGAGAGCACTGGAGACGTCCAGAGGTCCTTGGGGGGCCCTGGAGGCTCATCGGGCTTTTCTGGAGGCCCACGAAGGCTTCTGGAAGCCATCGGGGATTGTCGGGGCCTTGGAAGTCCCTGGAGGCAGGTACTTCGACGCATCCCGAGGCCTCTTCCCCAGGGAACTCTCACGGGGTTCCAGCCAGCTCGACTCGACGCCTCGATGCGACACACCAACGGGTCAAATAAAGTATCCAGTTGCGCTGGTGATCATTTCTTGATTCACTCTTCTGCCGATCGGCGCGGGCCCCACCTCCCCACCTACCCCCCCCCCGTGGAGTAGATTTTGGCTGTTTTTGGCGCCTGTTTCGAGCAGGTGGAGTCCCTCCCCCATAGGACGCACGGTTCCAAACAGCCGCATTAAGCAGAGGTCCGGAGCCAGATCCCCCCCTCCATCCCCCTTCCGCCCTATGTCGAAACGCCGAATAAAACGCTCGCTTGCCGCGCGTGTTCTCCACCAGGATGGTGGAGGCGGCGAAGCAAGGCTGCATCGCGGCAGCGCAAGAAAGGCAGTAGCACCCATGGCGGTAACCAGCAAGTTGAGTGTCAAAGCGAAGGTGCTGGACGAGGAGGAGAAAGAATAGGGGGACGTGTGCAGTTCGCCGCCTGGTCGGGGCAAAGCTCAGGGCAGCCCCGGGAGAGCCAGCGGATCAGCCAAGTCCGCGGCTGGCTTTCGGTGCAGGACTCAGACTCTCGCCGAAGGCGCTGGTCGGGATGGGATCCCTGTTGCAGGGTCGGTCCTTGGAGCAACCCTTGCCAGGTGGAGAGAGAGTTGCGGCCGTGCCTCGCAGGCATGCGGCGGGGACTGCTGGGGTCTTTGGGGGGCTTCTTTAGGGGCCTCTCGGAGATGCTTTTGAGGGCTTCTTGGGCGCCTCTCTCGGGCCTTCTTGGAGGCCCGACGGGGCCTTCCAACGGCGGCCCGTCCAGCGATCTCGGAGGCCGTCCAGCGAGTCTTGCAGGGCCGTCTCGGGGCCCTCTTGCGGTGCTCTACCGCCGTATTGGAAGTCTCTTGGGCTGCCTCGGGGTCCTCCTGGGTCGTCTCGGGGACCTTGTAAGCTCTCTCGGGGCCGGCTTGCGCCGTCGTGGGGCCCTCTAGAGGGATTATTGGCCCGTCCCAGTGCTGTCTGGGAGGCCTCGCGGGCCGTCTTGGGTCATCGGAAGCCCGACAAGGCGCGAATCAAAAGTTGTAAGTCCGCGGGCGCCAGGTGGTCAAGGACAGGCAGACGCCAGTCAGCAGGCGGTGGGATGCAGCGGGAGCGAATTGAGGCACAAACACGTTAGCGACAGGGCGCGATCGCGAATAGAAGCAAAATATTGTGAAAGCGACGCTTTTGATGTCGCCGGGCTCCCCCAGGGCCCCAGGGGTCCTCGCGGAGGCCGCTGGGGCGTCTTGCAGGCCGCTGGGGCCATCGTGTGTCCATCGCGGCCGTCTTGGAAGTCATCTTAGACCGTTCTGGAGGCCCCCTCCCCCTCCCCCTCCTCCTCCTACCCTTCCCCCCTCCTCCTCCTCCTCCTCCACCTCCTCCTCCTCCTCCATCTTGTCCGACTTGGCTGGAGCCCATCTTGGCCGTCGTGGGCGCCTTTTGGGCCATCCTGGGGCCCTTCTGGAGGCCATACATCGGGGGCAACGATAATTTGAGGGAGTTTCTGTGGAACTCACGTCATCCTCACCCCCGGCGCGAAGAGCACGAGCCCAGAGCGGCCTCCGGCACCGTTTCCGGACAGATCCGGTGGATCCGGTGACGAATCCCAAACCGGCGCCCTCGCTTGAGACATCCTCACAAAACCGGCCCCGGGGGAGGTGCCCAGAGGAGCCCAGAGCGGCCTCCGGCACCGTTTCCGGACAGATCCGGTGGATCCGGTGACGAATCCCAAACCGGCGCCCTCGCTTGAGACATCCTCACAAAACCGGCCCCGGGGGAGGTGCCCAGAGGGGCCCAGAGCGGCCTCCGGCACCGTTTCCGGACAGATCCGGTGGATCCGGTGACGAATCCCAAACCGGCGCCCTCGCTTAAGACATCCTCACAAAACCGGCCCCGGGGGAGGTGCCCAGAGGAGCCCAGAGCGGCCTCCGGCACCGTTTCCGGACAGATCCGGTGGATCCGGTGACGAATCCCAAACCGGCGCCCTCGCTTGAGACATCCTCACAAAACCGGCCCCGGGGGAGGTGCCCAGCTTTGATCGTCGGGTGGCTGTAAGTGCGGTAAGAGCGTTCATCTTACATAATCTTAGTTAAGCCATAGAACGTACACTTGTTGATCGCGCATCTCATGTGTGCATATGCAATACTTATGGTGTTTGTAAGTGTAGATGTAAGTAATATACTAAGTTAGATATCTCTGCTAAGTCGATGGGGCTGAACATATTCGTGTTTTTGCTAATCATTTGCGTATTTTTTATTCTTAACTTTTTTGAAATCCATTGAATTTCCGTTGTTGTTGTTGTTCAGTTGTTCAGGACCGAGGCGCCGCAGGTACTTGCTGTACCTCGCGGCCGCGGCGCTGCGGGCTGCGCGCATGCCCGCGGGGAGGGGGGAGGGAAGGAGGAAAATGTTTATCCATGTGTCTTCGGCCCTCCCTTATCCCCCCTTTCCTTAGGCGGCGCACCGCCTTCTCCTCCGTCGCCTCGTCCTCCGTCGGCGGTAATCCGCCTTCTCCCCCCCCCATGGCGGCAATCCGCCTTCTCCCCCTCCGTGGCGGCAAACCGCCCTTCTGGCGGCAAACCGCTTTCTCCTCCTTTGGCGGCAAACCGCCTACCCCTTCTGGCGGCAAACCGCCTTCTCCTCCTCTGGCGGCAAACCGCCTACCCCTTCTGGGGGCAAGCCGCCTACTCCTCCTCTGGCGGCAAACCGCCTTCTCCTCCTCGTGGCGGGAAACCGCTTCTTCCCAACCGCCCTATCGGCGGCTTGCTTTGCCGCCTCCTTCCACCCCCTCGGCGGCAAGCCGCCCACCCCTTTCCCCCCTCCCCTCCCTGGCCTCTCCTTGACCCACCCTCCCCCATAGCTCTCTTCTTCCCCCCCGCGCACCCTTCGGCACCCCCTCCCCCGCCCCCCCTTCGACACTCTCCCCCCTGCGCCCCCCCTCACCCAGGAGGAGGAGGAGGAGGAGGGAGAGGAGGAAGAGGAGAAGGAGGAGGAGGAGGAGGGGGAGGAGGGGGAGGAGGGGGAGGAGGAGGAGGAGGAGGAGGAGGGGGAGGAGGAGGAGGAGCAGGAGGAGAGCAGGAGTAGGATATGTCCGTCGCACGCGCGTTGGCTCGATCCGTTTTTGGCGAGCCCTCCTCCGAGGGCTTCGGGCGGCGTGCGCGCGCGGGGAGTCGCGCACTCCGCTCGGCGCGCGGTCGCGCCGCATCGCTGCCATGGAGGGCATCCTTCGAGGCCGCCTGGAGGAGGCGCGGGCGGCGTTCGTAGCGCGCGGCAGTGCGACGGAGCACCTTCCTGCCTGCATCCAGGCGGCGACGTCCCAGCGCTGGTCGCAGCTCCAGAGTGCGCAGTTTGCTGCTTTGGGCGGCGGCGTGGGGTGGGCGCAGTCCGAGCTGGGAGACTTCTTGCAGGCTCTGTCGTCGGGCAGCCTGCAGGGGAGGAAGCTCCAGAACTACGAGGGGTTCATTGAATTTCTGACGCCTCAGTTGTGGGAGTTCGTGCTCTCGCCGCATTCGGGCTTCACTGCCAAGATGGCGGCGTTCTCAGAGCACCTCGGGGCGCTTGGCCTGAGGCATCCGAGCTGCCCGACGGCCGCCAATATGGCAGCATTCTTGTTGCTGGTGTGCAAGCAGACAGGCGTGGAGACGGGCGAGATCACGAGGGAGCTGTTGCAGTCATATCTGGCCACAGTGAAATCCTCGTTCAAGAATCTCGTGGCGACGATGCCGCCGCCCAGGGATGGCATCCAGGCTCTCCCCATCACGCCTGGGAGGCTCCAGTCTCAGTACCCCATCACGTACGTCGACGCCTTCCCGCCAGGTGTTGGAGCGACGGCGCCGCAGATAAATCCCGTCGAGATGGTGACGATTGCGAAGCTGATTAATCTCCGTGCAGGGAAGAAGAGCGGCCACCTCGCGCTGCCCGCGCCTGCGCCCGCCCGCGGCGGGCTGCAGCCATCCCGCGGCCCAGGCGGCGGCTCTCCTCAGCAGCACCTCCCCATCGCGGCGGCCGATTCGTTCTCTGGGCGCTGGCCGACGGCTCCACGGGGAATAACAGAACGCATTCCCCCGCGGGACACCTGGTATTGGGTCGAGGGGTGGGTTCCTGGATCGGCGCGGGGTACGTTTCTGGATGCCTGGATGGAGGGCGTGTTGTGAAATATTCCCCCCCCCATCCCCCTAGGGGGATGGGGGGGGGGGGGAATATTTTCGTTCGGCGGTGATCCGCCTGATTTCAGGTGGGGCTTTCGCGCAGCGGCGGCCGCTGGCCCAACCCAGCCATCCAGCTGATCGACCGCTCGCAGACGCAGCAGCCGCAGGAGCCGTTGCAAGAACGAGCAGGTTCGAACCACCAGCTTTCGATGGCGGCGGGGAGTTCGGATGCGCCGTCGACGCAGCAACTGGCGGCACACGATGGCGGCAAACCCGCCGACTGTCAGCCGTTATCGAGCACCGCCGCCGCCCAAACGGCCTCGATCAGCAAGAGCCGCGCGGCGAAGAAGCAGAAGAAGCATGAGCTGCCGATCGAGCTCGACTCCGACTCCGACTTCGGCATCGTCGCCGTGACGCCGCCGCCCAAGGCTGAGAAGGTCGGCATCGCCGCAGGCTCTCTGAAGAAGACCCCGACGGAGGCGGCTCTGGCCATGGTCGCGGCCATGGATAAGAGGACGAAGGCGGTCAAGACGAAAAAGAACGCCGAGGCGGTGAAGGCCCCCACGCTTGCCACGGGCAATGCTGCTAAGAAGACGACGCCGCCTGGCAATGACAACGCGGCAAAGAAGACGACGCCGCCTGCCACGGGCAACGTGGCTAAGAAGACGCCGCTCCCCACGGGCAAGAAGACGGACGGCGCGGCTGGGAAGGACAAGCAGCGCAAGTGGGCGAAGCCGAGGTGGGAGATGCAGACCACACGCAACTTGGCGAGCGGGGTTGAACCTCCCACCGATGAGGCGTCGGGCGCGCGCGGCGATTCCCAGCAGCCCCGCTGGGGTCGCAGTTTGCGCGCCCGCCGCCTTTCAGGCGACTGTTCATCGTTGCTCCGCCCCCCAGGTGCAGTTCCGCAGCGGCAGGGTCGGCGTCCCTGGCAGCAACGTCAGCCTGAAGTACATCGCGGGCGATGAGGCCGACAAGGCCAGATTCTCACCGACGCCCTTCTCGACGCCCTCCTCCGCGCTCTCTTCATTTTCGCCCCTGCCTCGACGCCCCCTCCGCCCCCTGCTGCCTCGTTGCGCCCGATCGCTCCGAGGCCAGGGCCATCGCGGAGGCGGAGGAGCTGGTCAAGAAGGAGCTCGCCGCCAGGGCGCGCGGCGAGTAATTCGCGCTACGACTCTTCAACTCTCCAGGCCAACGGGGCGGCCTCGGGATAACAAAAAGGTCGTGGCGGATATGCCGCCTCGTGGCGGATATGCCGCCTTGTAGCGCAGCCTTCTCGCCTTCCAACTCGTGGCGGACATGCCGCCCCCGCCCCACCCCTTTGCGCTCCTCCGCCCTTCAGGCGGACATGCCGCCGCCCCCCTCCCCTAATCGGCCCACTCCGCGCCCCCGCGCCACGTCCCTGCGCCCCCCTCTCCGCTGTCAGGCACTGGATCCCACGCCAACTAACGTCGGGGAGACGCCCACTGCTCGAACGGCGAAGGCGTTCACCCAGAATGGCATGGGCGCGCGCGAAGGCACCGACGTTGCCACCGCCCGTTCAACGACGAAAACAAGTGAACCAAGACCTGCACATTCAAAGGGACACCAGTTCACTTATATTTCTGGTTCCCAATGCCACCCTCACTCTGCCCCCTCCCCCGAGACCCCGTCGCAAGAACCAGCGGGGCCCTTCTGAGAGGCCCCCGAGGGCTCGAGGAGCTCCAAGACTTCAATGGGTCCATGGGCAACCCCCTCCCCCTCCTCCCGAAGTCTCGCTTCCGCGTCCGATTCCATTTCGGTTCAAGCCCGCGGCCCGCGGGTGCCCGCGAGCCCGCGCGGGGTTGGCCCCCCCCCTTTCGCGCCGACGCGTGGGCTGGGGCCCGCGCGCCGAGGCTGCGCCGCAGCCACCGCGTCGCGCTCGGCGCCTCGCACTGCGGCCGCGGCCATGGCAGACAGCGGCAGCGCGTTCGACGCGTTGGAGGCAGCTGCATCGCCAAAACAAGTGGCCCCGCGTGCGGTAGCCAGGGACGCGCGCATCGCGCGCGAAACTGGCTGGCCGCTCTCGGTCGAACTGTTTTGGCGATTCGGCGCAGGAGATGTTCGGGCCAGCGATGCAGTTGCTCTCCGACCTTGCGGGCGTGGACAACAACGCAGGGGATCGGTCTTCCTCCGCCAGCGGCAGTCGGCCAGCCAGCGCGCCCACGTTGGCGGCGCAGCCAGCGCGATCGCGCAGCCCGCGCCACCCGCGGGCACCGTCGACGCCGCCGCGCAGGCGGGGGCCGACGTCACCGCCGCGGGACCCGCGGCAGCGGCCTTTCCCGCCCTCGGCTCTCGTGAAGGAGCTCGCGTCGCACATGCGGGGCGCGACGCCTGTGGTGGAAGAGCCCCCCGAGGCGGTGGAGGCGCATCCCAGCGCGGTGGAGGCGTTCAGGACGCAGCTGCGAGCCTGGCTGAGCGACCCCGTTGGGAATCCCATCGACTGGCGGTCGGAGACCGTGCTCGCCGTGCTCAAGGAGTACCAGATGAAGTACGACTACAAGAAGTTCCGCGACCGCGGCCCGCCTGGCCCCGCCATGGGCGGGCCGCAGACGTGGCAGGGCCAGGCGTGGCGCGCCAATGCGAAGCGCTGGGGGAACCGAGGTGGCGCAAAGCGCGAGATGTACGCGAAGCTGCACGGCAGCAAGGCAGCGCCGCGGGTGCGCGAGGCGCACGTCCCCAAGCCTCAGCTGATGCATCGGGAGCCCATGGCGCCGAACTTGCCCAAGACGATGCCTCAGCAGGCGCCGTGGAGGACTGGCAATATGAACCCTCCAGTTCCGCCTCCGCCGCCGAAGACCATGGGGCCGCCGCCGCCGAAGACCAGGCAGCCGCCAGCAGGGAAGCCCAGCATGGTGCAGCCGAGGGCAGGGCGTCGGCTGCAGCCGACAAGCAAGATGGCACCACCGCCAGCGAAGCCGCGCCCGCCCGCCCGCCGAGATGTCTTCTTGTAGGGTGATCGCGTGGACCTGCAAGCGGGCTGGGGTGCATAGCTTCCGTAATTCGAGCGCGGATAGTTGCAGCTATCCGCGCTGACGCGTCATGACGCGCCGCCTCTCCCCGCCTCGTCTCATCTCATCTCTCCTCCCCTCTCTTCGTTGCCGATCTATCTCATTGGCGGACGCGCCGCCTCCCCCCGCCTGGCGGACAACCGCCGTTCAGATACGAGCATCGGCGCATCGGGTTTGTTCTATGCGGTTGGAAAAAAACACCAGTCCTTCCCTGAGCCACCCATTGGCGGCTAAACCGCCCTGAAGCCTCCATTGGCGGCCACGCCGCCCATTGGCGGCTAAACCGCCCATTGGCGGCCACGCCGCCCTGAGCCCTCCATTGGCGGCTAAACCGCCGCCGCCGCCTGCTGGCATCCCGAAATGTGCGATGCCACCGCGCCTCTTACACATGTATGTTTTTGTTGTTGGGACGCTGTATCGGCTCGAATCTAGGCGCGCACAGGCTCGTGCCCCACGCCGCCCCTGCGCTAGCCGTGCACTTCTCGCCCTGCCGCCATGGCAGGCCAGCAGGGCGAGAAGACCGTCATGTTCGGCTTCAAGTGCCCACAGAGCAGCAGCTGCAAAAGGGGCGGCAAGTGGTTCCAGGGAGAGACAGTGGAGGAGGCCAGGAACAAGCTGGTGAACCACCTTCACGTGTCGCCGTACCACAGCTTGAGCGAGGACGAAGCGGAGGTAGCTGCTATCGCACTCGATGCCGACTCGTGGGAAGTCGACCTCGCGGAGTGGCGCCAATGGGAGGAGGAGAAGGCCAACTGGGGCTCCGCCAAAAGGCGCAAGGGGGCGCCGAAGGTCGAGCTGGCGCCAATCCCTCCACAATCCCGCGTGGAGCGCTCGCACCAGCTGAAGGACGCGTTCTCGGAGGGCAGCGGATCGTCAGGCGCAGCTTCGTCAGCCACGGCGGGCATGAGGATGTCCACGGCGTTGGCCAGCCAGATGTCGCCCGATAGCATCGTGGTGCTCAACGGCACCCAGTGCCAGGCTGTGCTCGACTCGTTGCGCCGCGCGCGTACTGCGACGCAGATGTGCGCCCAGATAGCGGAGCGCGCGGTGAACGCTTTCCGCCAAGAGGAGCAATGCATCGCCGAGTGCGAGGACGTGCTCGCGAGCTGGCTGGTGCGCAACGCGACCTCGTAGGTGCAGGTGCACGGCTGGCAGCACTGATGTCGCCTCAGCATCAGTAGCCTCATTCGCGCAGGCGGCGCGACGCGTCGGCCCTACACGCCCCCCTCCCACTCCTCCAACGCAATTTCAATCCACACCCCTGTGTCAGAACAAATTAGGACACCCCCACACACTCCATCCGCACTCAATTCGTGAAGGCCGCCACGCCGAGGTGAATTTTGGCCATGCAGGCGGCCGAGTAGCCGTCCCCCAATGCAAGGCGATATGGGGGCGAGTGGACGAGCGGAGCGGGAGGAAGGTGAGGGAACTTCGGCGGATAAGACAGGTGGGCGGTTGGATGGGATTTGGCAAAAGGGCTGGGTGGAGAAAACTGCATCCGCATAAGAATGAGTGCGGCTATTTTCTGGATGTGCTGCATCGCCATGTCCGCCCACCCCCCCATCGCCTTGCATATGATGACGCTCAGGCAGCGCGCCCCGATTGCGCGCGCTCGCCCGTCTCTTCGCTGCCGCTCAGGCAGCGCGCCTCGCTTCCGCGCTCGCCCGTCTTTTCGCTGCCGCTCAGGCAGCGGTTTGAAGCACGCGGCGCCGTCCGCGGTCGGTAGCGCAGGGCGCCGCTCCGCCCCTGCTGCTCCGCTTAACTAACTCGGCGGACGTGCCGCTACGCCGCCGCCATGCACTGGCAAAAAAACGTTGGCTGTTATCATATGTTAGCATATGTTATCACGCGCCTGATAACACCTGATAACACCTGATAACACCTGATAACATGTTATCAGGTGTTATCATGTGTTAGCATGGTGTTATCACACGCCTGATAACATATGATAACATATGATAACATGATGTCAATTTTGTGTGGTTGTCATGTTGCGCGCAATTCATTTCAGTATCCGTATCACCTCGTGCGTCCGCCACGCTTCGAGCGGCTAGTCCGCTGGCGGCCAATCCGCCTCCCTCGCCGCGCCCCTGCACCCTCTCAAGCGGCGAGTCCGCTGGCGGATATGCCGCCCCCTTCATACCTCACTCCACCCCTCCCTCCACCTTTGAAGCGGCTATTCCGCTGGCGGCTATCCCGCCTCACTTACCGCGCGTTTTCTTCGTCATCGCTTCGCGTCCAGCTCATCTTGGCATCAGGGCCGCGCGCGACGCGCGGCTTCTCGCGTGCCAAGGCGGTCACGCCGCCATGGCGGGGACGCCGCCCGCTGAAGATCACCAGCAGCATTCTCTGGCAGTGATGTTCGGAGCAGCCAGGCCGAAAAACAAGGGAGTGATGACCAAGGCGCCCGCAGCGAAGCCCCGTGGGAAAGCTAAGCTATCGGGGACGCAGATGACACTGACTGGACAGCTTGTGCCGCCGCTCGCATTGACCGACGCAGGGCCGCCGAAGGCACGCGGGAAAAGCAAAGGCAAGGGCAAAGGTAAGCACCCCGCAGCGTTGAGGACGGCTCGCAAAGCTGCGTCAGCCGCAGCTCCCGCCGAAGAACTGCCTCCTCAGGGCGCAGCGGCTTTGCCACCAGAGCCGGACGACGCAGCGTCAGAGGCGGCATCGGGCTCCGAGGAGCGCGGCGACGAGATTGGTTCCGAGCTCGGCGTCAAACAGGATGAGCTTGAGAGTGCCAAGCGTGAGCTTGAGGAGGAAGAGGCTCCACCGCAGGGCGCGGTAGCCAAGGTTGAGAATGAGGAGCGCTCGCCCGAGGCGGCAGCGCCGCAGGCGGAGGAGGAGGAGGCAGCTCAGGACGATCCGCCAGCAGGCGCTCCCCAGGTAGGGGAGTTCGTGGATGTGCATGGCATCGGGCATAGCATCGTGCGTTGCAACCGCTGCTGTCGCACGGCAAAGGAGTGCAACTACAGGATCAAGGCGAAGGGCCAGTCGACTTACCAGTGCGACGCGTGCAACACGAACGGGGTGCGCCTTTCTCGGAGGTTCGGACAGTGGCCGCCAAAGTGTTTCGCCAAAATGAAGAGTGAGTTCAAGCAGCAGTTCTACAAGGATCTGGCAGAAGATCCTGGGCTGTCGAACCTCGATCGCATTGAAGCCTTCGTGGTCAGCTCAATCACTGTCCAACGGATGGAGGAGGAGCGCGTCCGCAAGGGTGGCAAGTACCTTCCGCTGAGGAAGTGGGCGCACGACGGCTTCGACGCGAAAAAGATTGAAGATAATGTGCAGGATAAGAGGTGGAACCCTGATCTCGGGGAGTGGACGTACAGGCCGCAATTGGAGGCGGCCTGGAGCGAGACAGTGGAGGCCGCAGTGCGCAACGAGCTGTACACCGATAAGAGGACGCAGGCGAAGCAGAGCGGCCCGCGGGCAGCGGCCTCGACGGGCGTCGCAGAGCACGGCGGCGACAAGGGCGACAGAAGCGACGAGAGCGACATGTCCAGATCCAGGCGGCGCCGCAGGCGCAGGTCTGACAGCCGCAGGAGGAGGAGGCGCAGCATGAGCAGGCGCGACAGCAGGGGCAGGCGCGACAGCAGGAGCAGACGCCGCGACAGACGTCGCGACACCAACCGCAGCAGGAGCCGCTCGCGCGGCGACCGCGACAGGAGCAAGAGCCGCCGCAAGGGCAGGAGCAAGAGCCGCGGCAAGAGCAAGGACAGGAGCAAGAGCAGGCCGTTTGGGGGTTCAACGCAGGGGTGTCGCCTGGGCTTCGCATTCGTTTTCGGTTTCCGTTCAACTCTTCAGGTTCGGATCGGGTTATTGATTTCGCTCGGCTCGAAGTGTTGTCATTTTCGGACAACCCCGAAGGCTCCGCAGGGATAAGGACGCTGAGAAGGAGCGGAGGCGACAGGAAGCGAGGGAGAAGGCCGAGCAGGCCAAGAAGGAGACGCAGGAGAAAAACCTGGCGCTGAAGTGGATCGGCACCGCAACGAGGCTCGAGACAGAGCTGGACGGGTACCTCGAGCATGAGAAGGCGGACAAGGTGCCGTCATGGGCTGTGAAGAACGCGAAGGCGGCGAGGAAGTCTGTGGCAGTCATGAAGGCGGTGGCGCAGAAGCGCGTGCACAGCGGCGTGGCGTTGACGATCACGCAGGACGAGGCCATCAGCATCCAGAAGGATGCGAGCTCGGCGGCGAGGGCCATCGCGGGGATGCTCAAGGAGGCGCAGAAGCACAGCACCTGAGCGCCCCATGGTGGCCCAGTACATCATGAAGTACGGCCTGAAAAAGGTGGAGACGGACCCGAATAAGCCGCGGCCGCTGGGCCGCTCGTGAGCAGGGGCGGCAGTTGGGCCGCTCCTGACGAGGTGTGTGATTTCGTATATACAATTGTTATTGTTGGTGAAACAACATTTCCACCGCCACCCCACTCGTTACCACCGCAGCCCTTCGTTTGGCGGGGATGCCGCCTTTCCACTCTCGCAAGCCCTTGGCGGACATGCCGCCTTGCCTTCATTTGGCGGAGATGCCGCCTTTGCTGCTCATCGCGCTCCGATGCCTCACTTGGCGAGGCGAAGCGCTTGCCTAACTCCCTCCTGCTCGAGCGCGTCCTGCCCGAGACCCTACCGCGCGAGCTGTGGCTCGCGAAGGCCAGCGACACCGTTGGGAATCCCATCGATTGGCGGTCGGAGACGAAGCAGAGGCGAAGCAGCTCCTTGGCAGGGGCGGCAGTTGGGCCGCTCATGACGAGGTGTGTGATTTCGTACAATTGTTATTATTGTTGAAAAAAAAACATTTCTTCGTTGCCATCGCCACCCCACTCGTTACCACCGCAGCCCTTCGTTTGGCGGGGATGCCGCCTTTCCACTCTCGCAAGCCCTTGGCGGACATGCCGCCTTGCCTTCATTTGGCGGAGATGCCGCCTTTGCTGCCCACCGCGCTCGCACCGTTCTCTCGCGTTTCCCAATGACATGATCTGCCACCGTCCCACCCCTCATCCGTAGTCTTTGTGGCTCAAGTGGAGCCGCTCGAGGTCGTGCCCCTTCGCGGTCTTGCGCCGCCATGGCGAGCATCGCGGACAAGTACGACGTCGATGACTTCGAGCTCATCACGGGTGGCAGTGCGTGGAGCTGGGCGACCATCGTGGTGCGCTTCATCGAGTGGCGCAATCGTTGCCGCCATGCACGCGCCGTTGGCATCAAGGGCCAGATGCTCATCGACAAGGCGCGGCGCATGATGGAGGAGGCGCGCCGCACCGAGGAGCGCGGCAAGATGCTGTGCCAGACGTCGAAGCAGATGGTGCAGGACATCCCAGGCGGCATTCGGTTCTTCTGCCGCCAGCCGCACCAGGAGAGCTGAGCGGCGATCGGCTGGGCCGATAGAGGAGGATAAGGAGGAAGAGGAGGCAGGATGAGGAGAGGAGGAGGAGGTGGATGAGGAGTTGGAGGCAGCACGCGCACCCGCACTAAGAGCCGCCAGCCGCCGCCGCGCCCGTCCCGCGCTGCGCCCGCCCCGAGCTCGAGCCGCCAGCCGCGCCCGTCTCCGAGCGCTGGCGGCTTGGAACCCGAGCTTGAAACTCAAGCTCGAAATTGCGTGCGAGAAAAAGAAATCTCCCTTGCAAGTTCCGTTGCTACGCTCACTTCGCGCCTCCGCAATCTCCCCCACCCACCCCCTTCCCCCCTCCCCCCTCCCCCCATGCCCCCTCGCCCCCACGCTCTTCGGCGGCTACGCCGCCCCTCCCGACCCTTCAGGCGGCTACACCGCCATGCCCTTCGGCGGCTACTCCGCCCCGCGATCCATTCCCGCCTCCACTTCCGTCTCTCTGGCTGCAATTCGTTTTTCTCAACCGCGCTGGGCCTCGCGCTGCCCCCCGCCCCCGCCCCTCCCGCGCGCGGGCGTCGGCGCAATGGGGAAACGCGCCCTGCAGGTGGACAAGCAGGTGGAGCAGCGGGCTCGACTGCAACAGTGTCTGGCCCTGCGCGGCGTGTCCGCGGCTTTGCTCGAGCGAATCGTGACTGCGCTTGGCCATGGCGACGACGCGGGCGATGCTATAGACGTGAGCGCTCGGGCCATGCAGCGATCGCAGACGGCATCCGTGGCCGATCTCATCAGCGCAGTGCGGCTGCAGCCCAAGATCGGCACGCCTTTCCGATGGAGCGTGGCGCTGCCGCATCGGCTGATGCCGAGGCTCCTGTCGGACTGCCCTCTCTGGAGTTCAATGTTTTGGGAAGCGATGCGCCGTTTCCCTGTGTCGCGCGATCGGCCGTGGAGGCTTTTGCTGTACTACGACGACATTGGCGTGGGCAACGCCTTGAAGATAGATAATCGTCGGAATCAGCTCGCGGTGTATGCGAGTTTCCTCGAGTTCGGATCCTTCTTGCAGAAGGAGGTTGCGTGGCTGCCGATCGGCACCTTGCGCGTCGTCGTGAAGAAGAGCATCGGCGGCTCGGCCGTGGCGCGGGCATTGCTTCGCGCGCTGTTCCTGGGCCCAGAGAGTCTGTCGGAGCACGGTGCGCCAATCGGCGGCGTGCACTTTTTCGCCAAGTTCCACCGCTTGATTGCAGACGAGGCGGCTGGAAAGAGACATTCTGCACCAAGGGCGCTGCAGGTCTGAGACCGTGCTTGCAATGCAAGAACGTTGTGCTGGATCAGGCGGAATGTCTTGCAGACTACGACGACGATGATTACCTCGTGCCTCTCTGGTGCGCTGACTCGTCGCGCTTTGACCCGCTGTCGTCAGACGAGTTTTTGCAGCAATATGATGATTTGGCGTCGCTGCGGGACACGACAACCAGAGCGAACATCGAGAGACTGGAGCCAGGGAGGAAAACATTTCCATCGATCCCCTTCTGATGTCCCCCCCTTCCTTCCCTTCTGATGTTCCGGCCCCCGAAGGAGACGGCAATGGGCATCACTCTGGATGACCGTTCTCTGGTGGCGTGCCAGGCGTTGCGGACGGTGGCGCCGCCGAGCACATACGTGAGGGACCCCATGCATACCATGCTGGCCAGCGGCGGGACCTTGCAGGTCGAAATCTTTGCGCTCCTCAAGGCGGTGAGGGATGTCATCCCCGACGCGTGGGGAACGTGGCGGGATCGCTGCTCGGCGTGGCGGACTGGCAGACGCGGCAGGAAACCGCCAGCGTTTCTGTTCAGCGTGGCTCGGAAGAAAGCGACCTGCAAGGCGTCGCACTTCGTGGGCAAGGCGTCGGATTGCTTGGCCGTGTTCCCTTTGATTCGTCATTGGGTGCACACAGAGCTGCGTCCCAGCGGCATGGCGAACGCTGCGGCGCGGTCGTTCGAGGCGATGGCGAAGATGCTCGAATTGTACATGCAGGGCAAAAGGACATGCGGCCGCAGCTGAAACGCAAACGCTGGCCTGCGCGTTCGAGGATGCACCGCGTCGGCCCGCGCGCATCCTCGAGCGCTTAGGTGGCAGGCGGTTCGGCTACGTCCTGAGGATCGGCGCCGTGCCGAATTTGATAGCTGTCTGGACCAAGGCCGTTTCGATTTCCTTGGCGCTGCACAAAGCCGCGCACGGGCCAGCCCTGATCAAGCCGAAGCATCATTATTTGTGGCACGTCCCCGACCAGCCTGCGGAGGACGGCATCTGGTTGGACGCCTTCGTACTCGAGCGGAAGCACAACCTGCTTCGGTCCAGGTCGCAGGAGATCGACAACCCTGAGAATTTCGAGCGGTCGGCCTTGACGGCGATGCTCGCCTGCTTCCTGGAGGAAGCGAAGGAGGCGCCGCGCTCCCGCGCCAAAGCGTGGCGCACGCCAGAGCTGGACAGTACGTTCGGGCACTCGGGGCGCAACCTTGCATGCCCTTTGTGGAGGAAGATGGGCTGGGAGAGGGGAAGGCGGTTTGCCGCCGAGGCGGCTCGCCGCCAGGAGGAGGAGGAGGAGGAGGAGGAGGAGGAGGAGGAGGAGGAACCCCTCCGCAGGGCTGAAACGTGGACCAGCAGAGAGGCGTCCATCGACGGCCAGATGCACGGCAGCCAGGACAGACGGCGCAACCAACCTTGGTATTTAGGGGTGCACATGCGTGTGCCCCCCCAAAAATCGAGGCGTTGCTGCCCTCAGGATTTTCTCCTGGCGACGGCGAGGCGTACATCGTGCATTGCTGCGCGCAGGCTGGCGCCGCCAGCTACCTGCTGGTGGAGACCCTGGAATGGGTGCGCGCGCCATGCCCAGGCGCGTCCCTGTGGCGGCCGCGCGGCGACGTCGCCGTGATGCCCGCCGAGCTGATCCCGCCAGCCTGGGCGGCTTATCGGCGACTACAGGACGATGGCTATGTGCTCGCCATCACGTGAAAAAGGAAAAAACGAGCGCATGCGAGAGCGGATATGCCGCTGGCGGATGCGCCGCCCTTCGATAGAGAGGTGCAGGAGGGAGGGGCGGATATGCCGCCGAAGAAGGAAGGCGGGCTCGGGGAGGGAAGGCGGCAGGAGGGAGCGGGGGCGGGCTGGCCGCCGACAACGAGGAGAGGAGAGGGGAGGCGGTGATGGCCGCCGAGGGGAGGCAGTTTGAAGAATAGTTGATCCCCCCCCCTCTCCCTCTCCCCCCTTCCCCTCCGCGCCCCGCAGGCGTCCTGAGGGCGGCTCGGCGCGTCGACCTGCGGCGCCCTGTCCTGAAAAACTGTTGTGTTGTAGTTGTTAAAACGTTTTTTGTGGTTTTTTCCCGAAACATAGCAATATCAAGAACAAACATGCAAAACATAGAAAGTTATGCAAATTTCGGGTTAACCGAATCGGACAGCCCACATCGACTTAGCTGACTTAGCTACTAAGTTGGGTATGTTGAGGTGTATGTATCGATATATCTTGGCAGTGGTACCCGATAGCTCAGTTGATAAGATGGATGGTTCTGTGAGTAGTATGTATGGTATGTTGTTGAATATACTTATCTAACAAAACGTTAAGTAGATGAATGCGAAGTTCGATATTTTATATATGTTGAATATGTGAGGTCAACTAGCATGAACCTACATACATCTTCGTTGAAACGATTTCATCGGATATACAACGCTCTTACCGCACTTACACCCACCCGACGATCAAAGCGTTTCCGGACAGATCCGGTGGATCCGGTGACGAATCCCAAACCGGCGCCCTCGCTTGAGACATCCTCACAAAACCGGCCCCGGGGGAGGTGCCCAGAGGAGCCCAGAGCGGCCTCCGGCACCGTTCCGGACAGATCCGGTGGATCCGGTGACGAATCCCAAACCGGCGCCCTCGCTTGAGACATCCTCACAAAACCGGCCCCGGGGGAGGTGCCCAGAGGAGCCCAGAGCGGCCTCCGGCACCGTTTCCGGACAGATCCGGTGGATCCGGTGAC
>CAUYUJ010018449.1:67500-130000 GCA_963575745.1 Prorocentrum cordatum
TTGGAGCGCGCACGCCCAGCTGACCTGCGCGACCAGGAGATCTCAACTTGGCCTTTTTGGGGGGCTCGCGCCGTCTTGGGGCCCTCGTGGGGGCCATGCTGGGCCGTCTTGGGTCCATATTACAGGCCTCTTGCCTCAAGTCGGGCCTGTCCCTCTACAGGATAAAAATTCAAACATAATTAAAAAACATAGTATGGGGACGATGTTCGGAATATGTTTGAGCATTTTGGGTGCATGTGTAGAGTATATTTTTAATTTTTGGTCAAAAATCCACCTGCAGGGTGACATGCCCGACCTAACAATATTTCAAGCCTCTTGGCCCGTCTTGGGGGCCCAGAAGCCCGAAGAGGTGCCAACGCTACAGTACTTTAAAAAACATGTGTGAGGAAGCGAATGACTTGGGCATCTTCGGGCCTTCCTGAGGGTCATATTGAAGGCCTCTCGGGAAGTCTTGGGAGCTCTTGCTCCGTCCTCCATCGTGGCCTTCTTGGTAACCGTCTTGGACCGTCGTTGAGGCCGCATATGGGCACCTGGCCCAGCTCGGACGCAACATTCGGTACTGGCCGTCTTGTAGTCCATCTCGGGCCAGATTGGCCTTGTGTAGGTCGGGCATGCCCCCCTACAGGCGGTTTTTGGGTGAAACATACAAGAACAGTTAAGTCACAAGTCGAACTAGCCAACCATACTTGAAACAAACTCGTCCCCAGACTATTTTGTGACTATTTCTGAATATTCCTCCTGTAGAGGGACAGGCCTGACTGAGGCCTTGTGGGGGGCCCTCTTTGAAGTCGCCTTTTGGGGGGCCGGGGAGGAGTGCGGATGTGCCATGGAGGAGAGAGTCCACAACGAGGCCCTGCCCCGAAAAGTCTGCTTCGGGCACCACTTTGAAGTCGGGCCTGTCCCTCTACAGGAGGAATATTCAAACATATTCAAACAAATAATCCGGGGACGATTTTCGTTACTATGTTTGACCATGTTTGAATCTTTGTGTTGAGTCTGTCTTTTGCATCTTTCGTCGGAAATATGCCTGTAGGGAGACGTGCCCGACGTAACACCATTTTCAGTTGGGAGGGACGGCCCACGCCGCCGAGACGTGGTCCAACAGACGGATGGCACATGCTGCTGCGCAAGAGGCGAGAAGGGGGCTGGGGGCGGCCTGCGAGGCTCTTTGCGTAGCCAATGAAAACATAACAAGCAAAGCAACAAAACAAACAAACACACAAACAACACACACAAACAGAACGAAAAGCAATACAATCAAACATCACAAGCAAAGAAACACAAACAACAGTGGCAAGGAACACAGCAAACCAAACAACCAACAAACAGCAAAAGACAGCAACAAAAACAGAGAGGAGGCTCAAGGGGGAGAGCTAACACTCGGAGCGCAAGGGCCCGATGCGGCCCTCCGGAGGCCCAGGGCGACCCCACAGGCCCCTCTTGGGGCCTCCTGGGGGCCTCTTGGGGCGGAAGCCTCGGATCTTCGGTTCGTGTTTCGCTCCAACGGGCGGCGCTCCCCCCGTCCAGACCCAGGCGAGGGGTTGGGGGCTAGCGCGACGGGTCAAGTTCCCGACGGGAGCGCCACGAGCTGCCTCGTTCATTCCCAACCGCCCTCCCACCACATAACTCCTCCTCCTCATCATCCTCCTCCTCGTCCTCGTCCTCGTCCTTCTCCTCCTCCCCCTCCCTCTCCTCCTCCTCCTCCTCCTCCTCGTCCTTCCCTTCCTCCCCCCCCTAGCACCGAAACTCCGCACACGTGTGCAGAGGTCGCCCTCGGACGGACAGCACTTGGGAGCCAACACAGACGCCGCGTGCGCGGCGCTCGCGCGAGGTGTGCCGCGCGTGCCAGGCACGCCACGGCGCACCGGGCGCGCCAGACCGCCCCCCCGTGTCGGGAGCCTGCAAGCGGGGGTCAGTGCAAGCGGGGGCCAGCCAGAGCGCCCGAGCTTGCAGGTCCTGCAGGGCCACGATGCGCACTGACCCGGGTCTGGGCGCAGGATCCTGCAGGATCCTGCAGGATCCTTCGCAGTCGTTGGCCCGGGCTTAAGTGCAGGATCTTGCAGGACCTGCAGGATTCTGCAAGCCGTGACTGGCCCTGGTCTGGATTGACCCGGGTCAGAAGGTCCCCGACCGTGGCCCAGAGAAGGCAGGCGCGCCCGGTGCGCCAGCTGCGCGCAGTCTGCATCTTTACTACACGTAAGACCCAGACCCCCATCGCGCTGTGTCAAAAACACGACGCGAGGTTTTTCACTATTTTCGGCCTCCGGGACCCCTCGCCGGGCCTTGCTTGGATGGCCGCGGCGGCTGCTAGGTGGTTAGCGCGGATACTAAGGGGTTAGAGGATTTAGTATGTACGTACAAGTGAGTTGTAAGTAGGTTATAAGTGTTGTAAGTCGGATGTAAGTTGTATAACCAGCTACAACTGGTTAGTAGGAGATACTAACCACTTATAGCTGGAGGCTAACCTTGCTAAGTCTCTAGTAGAGGTTAGCTCGCTAAGTCCCCACTCTAGCTACCACTTGCTAGCCACTTAGTAACCACTTAGCTGCCACTTAGTAACCACCCAGTAACCACTTACTAACCACTTAGTAACCACATAGTAAGTCCGCTAGCTAGCTTACTTACTAAGTGGTTAGCGGACTTACTAAGTGGTTAGCGGACTCTGAGAAGGAGAAGGAGGAGGAAGAGGAGGAGGAGGAGGAGGAGGAGGAGGAAGAGGAGGGGGAGAGAGGAGGAGGAGGAGAAGGAGGAGGAGGAGGAGGAGAAGGAGGAGGAGATGTCGAGGAGGAGGAGGAGTAGGAGGAGGACGGGGAGGAGGATGAGGAGGAGGAGGAAAGGGGGAGGCGGCGGCGGAGGCGGCGACGGGCGCGCCTCAGCCCAAGACGGCCGCTCGACGCGGCGGCCCTGCAGGGCCGCCGCGTCGAGCGGCAGCCTGGCGCGGCTGAGCGCGGCGCAGGCGAAGTTCGCCTGCGCCGCGCTCTGCGCCGCCATCTCCAGCGGCATTGCCGCTGGCGCGGGCGGCGGGGGGGGGCCCCGCGCGCCGCTCGGCAGCCAGAGCGGCCCACCGCACGTAGCCGTCGTCCACAACCCAGAGGGTTGGGGGACGACGACGTGCGACGGGCCGATGGCTGCCGAGCCCGTCCCACCCCTCGGGGATGTCGAGGAGGATCCCCGACATCCCCGAGGGGTCCTCCGAGAGGAGACTGCCCCATGGCTCGGGGTCGCCATCGAAAAACATGTCTTGATATGTTTTTCGATGGCGATCCCGAGCCGCGAAGCAAAGGGAAAAGGGAGGGCGCGCTCCCCGCGCGGCCTGTAAGCCGCACGCGCGCGGGCGGCGTCTCCTCCTCCCCCCTCCTTCTATCCTCCTCCTCCTCCTCCTCCTCCCTCTCCTCCTCCTCCTCCTCCTCCTCCTCCTCCTCCTCCTCCTCCTCCTCCTCCTCCTCCTCCTCTCCGCCTCCTCCTCTCGCCCTCCTCCTCTCGTCATCATCATATACTCCTCCCTCGTCCTCCTCCTCCTCATCCTCCTCCTCGTCCTCCTGACCCTCCGCTCCTCCATCGTCCTCCTCCTCCCCCCATCCCCTCCTCATCCTCCTCCTCCTCCTCCTCCTCCTCCTAGCTTCTCTCTCTCTCCTCCTCCTCCTCCTCCTCCTCCTCCTCCTCCTCCTCCTCCTCCTCCTCCTCCTCCTCCTCCTCCTCCTCGTCCTCGTCCTCCTCCTCCCTCCCCCCCCCCCCCCCTCCTCCCCATCCTCCTCCTCGCTCTGAGCTATCTCGTCGTTTTCCTCCTCCTCATGCTCCTCCTCCTCCTCCTCCTCCTCCTCCTCCTCCTCCTCCCCCTCCCCCTCCTCCCCCCCCCCCCCCCCCCCCCCTCGTCAGAGGAGGGGGGGGAGAGGAGAAGGGGGAGGGGGGGCAAGATGATGAGGAGGAGGAGCAGCAGTAGGAGCAGGAGGAGGAGGGGGAGAAGGGGGAGGATGCGGGGAAGGAGGAGTTTGAACGACCGCACCACTGATCAACGACATTAGCGCTGCAGCGCAAGAGGAGGAGGAGGAACGAGGCGGAGGAGAGGAATCGGCGACCATGCACTGTTCAGGTGCTGCAGCACCGAAGTGTCAATGAAAAAGGTGCGCTATGCAGAAGGAATCCACGTTTTCAAGGCGGAGAAGAGGAGTCGTCGACCATGCAACGTTCAGGTGCTGCAGCACCGAAGCATTTAGCAATGTAAAAAAGTGCGCTGCAGCGCCAGTAAGGAATCCACGTTTTAGGCTAAAGCGCACCACCGCGGCTGCGACCATATCGGGCGCGCCACTCGGATGCCGCCGCCCTCGCGCGGCGCCCACGCGAGCGAGCACACGATGCTCGCCGTGTGCGCCCAAAAGGCGTCGGCATCGCCGCCAAGCACGTGCGCGGAGGCGCGCGGGTGCAGCTTCTCCTTGAAGAAGTAGGGCAGGACCAAGCTCAAGCCATAGTAGTGGCCGTTCTTGGTGAAGGAGAGGTGTTTCAACACCTCGGCCGCAATGTGTTCCCCTCCTCCGTCCTCCAACAGCACGACGTCGCCGTATTTGACGTCGTGGTAGCGGCACCGCGCTGCAGCGGACGTAACAAAGTCCGCAGGCCCGAACTGCTGCAGCAGTTCGCGCGAGATGGCCTTGGACGGCCTGGTGGCGTTAACCAGGCAGTTAACCTTAAAGGTGCCGCCATCCATGAGCTGCCACAGGTGCCGCTCGGTGACGCTCTTCAGGACATTGGCGTCCCAGCCGCTGGAGGCTGCAGCCCCCACCTGAAGAGCGTTCGCAAAGCGCTTGCTGGTCTTGTGCTTGCGCTCCAAAACCCAGCACGACGGCAGCGCCACATGGCCCCAACGCCTCACGTAGTTGGCGAAGTGGTGCAGGTAATGGAACTTCTGCGCCATCGTTTCCTTGCCAAAGACGCTGCTGTATGACAGCAAAAACATGTTAACCGCAGCCTGCAGCTTATCCGCGTCTGCCTGACGCCTGGATACTCGTAGGATTTCTTCCACAACGATCGTGTGCGCCTCGAACACTGCGCAAGCAGATCGGACTGCAGGCGCTGCAGCGTCGCTAGCCACCTCCCTGAAGAAACACGTCAATCCGCCCGCGCGAACGCATGTCCGAACAAGAGGGGTGCAGTACATATCCTACAGAAATTCACGTGCGCTGCAGCGCATGTATTATTGGTCTGGCGGGGGCGCGAAGCATGCAATGATACTTGCATGGTTGTGAGCCCCTCGCTGGCGGTACACTTGAAATGCTTGCTGTCAACGTGGGACCTCACGCGCTTCTCGCCGAAGATCGCGCACGTGTCGGGGGAGATGGAGTGGCGCCCTGGAAACGACCAGTCCTGGAAATATGCGTCTGCGCGCGCCCAGTAACCCTTCAACCTTCGAAACATTTGGAACACCAGAATGTTATATGTACCGTTGACGAAAATACAATGCATCCAATCAAACACGACTGTCTCGAGCGGCTTGAGTTTCCGAACCCGCTCAGGCACATGGGGGCCCCAGTTCCAGCCAAGTCGGCGCTCCAACTCCTGGAACTCGCCCTTGTTCATGATGTCGACCCCTTCGATCAATCTGTTGCAGATGGCATCGAGCAACGGCGCCGTCATCGGCTGCAGCCGCGACGCATCTGGTTCCGAGTGGTGAACAGCGACACCCGTCGCATCAGAAGCAACTATATCCCGAACTTCGCCCTTCAAGAACACGTTGCGGCACATAAAACATGGTTTGATTCCTGACGAACCTTTCATTCCGATCAAGCGGTGCATTGCATCCTCGCCCGCGATCCGACAGAGCCGCTGCAGCGACGCAAGAAGGCGTAATGGATATATACATGTGCACATGTATGCTAACTAATCTTGGGTGCTATGCGGCGACCGCTGCAGCGGCTGAATGTAAATTCCGAGGTCCATCTGGATGAGCTCCGTCGCGCCGTCGGGGCGCAGCCGCAAGCTGATGCCTGCGCTGAAGTTGTGCCCCTGATCAGGCCAGAACTGCGCGAGGATTGCGTCCAGTAGCATCGTCAGTCCGTGCGGCTGGATGTCGCTCGCGGTCTTGGCCCGCATCGTCGCGAGCTGGAACCACGCATCCTGCGAACAAATCGCAGCACAACTGGCGCTGCAGCGCCTCTCTCTCTCTCTCTCTCTCTGTCTCTCTCTCTCTCTCTCTCTCTCTCTCTCTCTCTCTCTCTCTCTCTATCTCTCTCTACCCCCCTCCCCCCCCCCGCATATATCGTTGCTGCAGCAACGCTATCGCGAAAGTCCTCCGACGAAAGCGCCTGCGGGCCGAATTCCGCGATCGTCCAGTAGATGCCCCAGGACTTGCGGTTCTGCACGTGCGCCAGCGCGTTGCCAGCGCCTATTTCATCGCCGTAAATGATGATGTGCCACGGGCGTGGCAGCTCCAGCGCCCGCTGCCACAGAGGCTGCATCGCGGGGAGGGCGCTGCAATACCACAGCATTGCTGCTGGACTGCAGATCTCCACCGTGTGCTGCCCGACTACCATGTTCTGGTGGAGCTTGCCGTACGGCGTGTTCTCACCGACCATGAGCTCCCGAGCGTCTCTGATATCCTGGCGTCGGGATCCCAATTCGGGGGTTCCGTCTCGCTTAACGGGCGCCAGGAATTGCGCCATCGCATTGCAATGCATGAATGGCAGTTCCGCGCGAAGGCGGGACAGCCGCCGCAGCTTCGCTGGGCGGTCGTCCTCTGCCGCCATCGCGCGCGTTCCCGAGGCAAGCTCGCCTCCGTCGCTGCGCGCGCGCGGAGGGGCCCCTCCGCTAGGGGCCACGGCGACTACGGATGGAAATGAGGCTGCACCGCGTGGAGAGCAACCAAATGCGCGCTGCAGCTCTAACTGCCAAGCAACAGTCTGGGAGCACATGGCGCTACAGCGCCGCTAACGTTCAATGATGACAATCTGACGCGCTGCAGCGCGAACGTCCTCCTCCTCCTCCATCCTGCTCGCCATCCCCCTCGTCCTCCTCCTCTTCCTCCCCCTCATATACCTCCTCCTCCTCCTCTTCCTCCTCCTCCTCCTCCCCCTCCTCCTCCTCCGCCTCATGCGCCCCCTCATCCTCCCCATCCCCCTCCTCAACCTACCCATCCTCCTCATCATCCGTCTCCCGTCCCTTCATCCTCCCCGTCACCATCACCTTCATCGTCAACAGCATCAATATCACTCGCCCTCATCATCCGCCACATCACCATCCAACGAGAAACTGCAAGCGAAACTGCGCTGCAGCGCAACACATTAACACATCATGATCCGCGCGCAAACTTTCAACCGTGGTCCACGGAGAAGCGCTGCAGCGCAACTCAAACAACACGCTCAACCACGTTCCCTCCAGCCTTTACCAATCAATCGAACCAGCATGCTTCAGCAGGCGGTCGCCGAGGCCGACCTCACTCAGGTCACCTTCATCTTCTTGGCGTTCCGCAGCGAGGTCAACGCCTCGTTGAGTTTCTGGTTGGCCACGTCCGAAGCGGCGATGTCCATCTGACCCCGACCCTGCTACTCATACTCCTCATCCTCCCACATCATCGCCTTCCACCTCCTCCTGATCATCCCCCCTGTCGTCCTTCTCCCCCGCTGCAGCGGGGGGGTAGCCTGCCACACTCATGAACCCCACCGTCCTCCTTCTCATCCGCCTCCTCATCCACCTGCAGCTCCGCGGTGCGGATCTGCACCTGCTTCTCCGCTTTCCTGGCGTTCTTCCGCGCCTCCTTCACCTCTGCTGTAGCAGTCGCCGTCGCTCTCGCGCGGGCCTCGCGCAACTCGTCGCGACGGTCGGCGCGCGCTTGCGCTTCGAACGGCTTGTCGCAGCGGCGCGCCGCCATTGCGAGCCCAGTGAGGAGGCGGAGGAGGTCCGTTGCCAGCACCCGCTGCAGCGAACGATGGCGACTGCGACGCGCGAGCCAAGTGAGGAGGAGGAGGAGGAGGAGGAGGGGGAGGAGGGCATGCCATCGGCAACGCGCAACATGAGCGAATCACAGCGCTGCAGCGCGTGACTTGGCAACAACCATGCGGGAGACAACGCTCGACATCACGAATGATGGCGCTGCAGCGCGTATCGACGAGGAACGACTGGCACTCAAGACGAGCACGTCACGCAATACATGGACACCGCGGCTGCAACTGCACACTCACAAACGCGCCAACGCTACAACGGCACCACAAGTCTGACAGGCGCTGCAGCGCTGCATCGGAACACAACAGCGCGCAATATCTACGCCACCATCCAGGAAAGCGAGCGCTGCAGCGCTGCATCGTGATCATGATGGCGATGTAAACGTTGACCACAAAGGCGCCAGCGCTGCAGCGCCCGCATCCAAGAGAACCCGTCAACATATTTGACTTTCATCCTCCTCGTCGTCCGTGCGAGCCGCGCGACCGCCAGGCAAGACCGTCGCCACTACCGTTCATATCATCGGCCAGCGTTCCATCCAACCTCGCACTAATCCTCACCATCCTCCTCATTCCCTCTCCTCCACCTGCTCATCCTCCTCATCATCCTACCCGTCCTCCTCCTCGCCCTCATAATCCTCATCCTCACCTCCATATGCCGACAGTGCCCGTTGCGCGCTCACGGCTTGCCGCGACGGCCAGTGAAATTCGGGTCGCGGCACGTGCCGCAGCCATTCGGCAGGTGGCGGCATTTGCTGCACCCGAGTGCCATTTGGCCCCGTTTGGCTGCCGCCTTGCCCTTGGGCTTGGCCTTGGCCTTGGCTTTGGCCTTCCCTTTGCCCTTGGCCTTCGGTTTGGCCGTGCCCTTGGCCGCCGTCTTGCCCTTGCCAGCGCCTGTCTTGCTCTTGCCCTTGATCGCGCTCTTGCCCTTGCCCTTCTTGCCCTTGCCCTTGCCCTTGCCCTTGCGAGGCAGCTCGCCTTTCGCGCTGCCCGCAGCCAAGGTCTCGATCGCCTGCAGCACAGCATCCTCGTCTCCGTCTGCTGCTGCAGCAGCATCTTCGTTTGGCGGCGTTGGCGCTGCTGCAGCAGCATCTGGCGCCGCCGCTGGCAATGCTGGCCCAGCTGGCGAATCACCAATCGCGGGGGGACTCGCGGGGGGGCTCGCCGTGGGCGCCGCAGGGCGGCGCGGGAAGAGCTGCAGCTGCAGCTCGTTGGGCGGCGATGGCGGTGGCGCAAACGCTGCCAGCATTTGCTGCATCACGGCCATCGCGTCCATGGGTTGCATTGGCGCTGCAGGCGGCACGGAGGGTGACCCCGATGGTGTCCATGGCACAATGGCAGTGCTCGGCTGATGCGGTGGGGCGGCAGCCCGCAAGCCCTTGTTGGTCAGCCTGAGAGGCACGCGGGCCTTGATGGCGTTGAGACCCGCAGGCCGCTTCAGCGGCGCACGCGTAGCATGAAACCTATCATGCTCTATGCGAGGTGGACCTAAAGGACCGAGCTCACCGAAGCACCCAAGACATCCAGAACAATCAGCGCTGCAGCGCATGACGGGGTGGCAGCAGCCTCGTAGATGCGATACCACGTTGGCGAGGTCGCGCGTCACATCGATCGGCGGGTCCGCATCGGTGTACGCCGCGTCGAAGATGTGCTGAGGGAGCTGCCGAGGATCTGCTGGGAAATTCCAAGTCACTGTCGCCGCTTGCCCCGTCGCGCCCCTGCGGCTCGCCAAGAACTGACCCTGTAAAGGGCGACTCGTCGGGAAACCCTAACGCTGACGCGCCGCATCGCATTGGCTGCAGTCAGTGCGATGTGATGCGTCTGCGTTAGGCGTTCCCGCCGAATCCCAAACCTTCATCTCCGTCACGATCCCGTAGAGCTGCCCAGGGTTTGCGTCTGGAAGATGGGCGCATGCCATCAACGCCGCCAACTCTTTTAGCGTGTTCTCGCTCGGAACCGTCAAGCCGATGGCACCGCAACGTTTGATCAACGCGCGCACCTTCGCGACGATGCTCTGGCTGGGGTCGCGAAATAAACCCCAGTCCTGCATGGTAAAGTCCACCAGCCTACGAATCGACGCAGGCATGCTGCAGCAAGCTAACATAAGTACATTTGAAAAATGAACATGGTAACACACATAAAGTACATAACAAACAATTAAACCATACATGTGAATAACACTTCGGCGGTCCGATGTGCAAAGCACGATGGATAGCACCGCCCTGACGCGAGCGTCTGCACGCGCATCTGGAGCGCGGGCGTCGCCGTGCCCACGCGCGCGGCCAGCGCGGCGCTGAGGCGCGCCTTGTGGCTGTCCGCGAAGCCCGACGCGGTGATTCGATTTTGCAGGGTAGCTGCTTGGGCAGCCCCGATCGTCCCCAAGTTGTGAAGCTGCAGCTGCACGCTCATGGACAAGGCGGACTGGCTCTGCGCCATCGCGTCGGCGGCGATGACGCCGATCTGCGATGCGAAGAAGGCGTCGCAGCTGTCCAGGTTATCCAGGATGTGGTTGATGGGTGTGGCCGCAGCCGCGGCAGACATGATGCCCTCCGCGAGGGCGAGGGGGTGCGCGGGCGCTCCGAGGGGAAGCGCGAGGGAGGGCCCCCCACACTGCGAGAGCTGAAGCACTCGGCTGCTGAGGTGGAAGAGAGGCCACAACAGTACAGATGCGCTGCAGCGCAACGATCGCATGCAATTAAGGAAAACACGTGAGCGCTGCAGCGCTCAGCAGAAATCATCGTCACAAAGTAACATGAAGCGCTGCAGCGCTATGCATGCGCACCATGATGGAACGCATGATAGTGGGCAATAGGGAGAGAGATATAGAGTGATGGAAAGGAGAGGAGGGAGATAATGAGGGACACGGGGGGGGGGGGGGGCGGGGGGAGATGCGAGGAGACACGGGAGGGAAGGACACGAGCGCGGGCGGGCCGGCGGGCAGGACACGGGGTGGGATGCACGATCATTTGAGGAACACGGAAGGGACGGTGCGAAAGACACGGAGGGGTGGGAGGGACATGGGAGAAACACGGGGGGGGGCACGGAAGAGACACGGGAGGGACACGGGAGTTCGGGGGCGAGCGGGCGGACGGACGCGGAAGCGGTGCGGAGGGGCACGGGCGGGAGCGCACGGAAGGCATGTGGAGACACGGAAGGGGCACGGGAGAGACGCGGGAGAGACACGGGAGACGGATAGGTATACACGGGAGCTCGGGAGCGGGCGGGCGGGCAGACACAGGAGGGGCACGGAAGGTGTCCGAGGAGGGCGCGGGGCGGATTCAGGAGACGCGCGAAGTGTGATCAGGAGCAAATACCGAAGCGATCTGGGAGCCTCGAAGGCAGCTGGGACATCGACAGAGGCGTGTCTGTTCAATAGAGGGGGCTATTGAACAGACACGGGCGTGGCTGTTCAATAGAGGGGGCTATTGAACATGACGCGTTCAATAGAGGGGGCTATTGAACAGACACGGGCGTGGCTGTTCAATAGAGGGGGCTATTGAACAGACACGCCGCTGTCAGACAGCATCACCTCTGCAGAGGGGCACCGACGCTCTCAGATCGCTTCACCCGAAGCTCCCGTTCGACCTCAGATCAGCCATCCTGATGCCAACATCCAGCACTCCAGCCCACCCCAACGCCCACCCACGCAGTCCCAGAACACTGTCCACACTGCTGATTTCGAGGTGGGAGTGAAACTAAGAGAGGCGCGAAGTACATCACGCGGCGCTGCTGCAGCAGCGTCGCGATGGCTCGAGACTGCTGAGGACAAGGCTGATGGGAGCTGGTGAGGCTGCCAGGAGGCCATGGGGGGAGCTACTCGGCGGCGCAACGAACTGTGCTGAAGGGGAGCAGGGAGAGTGGCGAAGGGCGATGCGATGCGAGACTGTTTGCCATCTGAAGTGCCCCAGGACCCCCCCAAGTGCCCCCAAACTTTCCTGGCCAATCCAAGGCCGACCCCTGGCACACCAGCCCATGCAAAAAAATGTCAGCGGATCAGGATGTGAACGTCGACGATGGCAGATAGATGTGATGAGGATATCGGAGCGCCTTTCTGGGCGACAGCGCGGGCGCACCACGCGATCTGGCGCACGAAATATAACCTTGCCTAAAACACATGCATGCGTCGGCAGGCTATGCTCGCGAACTGATCCAATCCACCCCCCCATTGCTCCCATTGATCTTACATGTTGGGTTGCTACAGCATGTATCCTATCACTATGCGTTCGTTGTCCCCCTCGCTCACGGGAGAGTGGATACCCGCTGCAGCGGGCATCCTGTCTACCGTCTCTCTCCAATGTGTCTTCACTCCACCCCCGCGCTGCGTCTCCATCGTCCCCCTCGCTTTCCCTATGTATATCACGTCTCCCCCCTGTCTACCTCTACTATAGTCCCCCCTCTCCCCCTGTCTACCTCTACTGAGTTACCGTCCCATTCCGTCGCCCATGTAGTGGAATGCTCCGCGGCGGCCCCCCATGCCCCGCGGTGGCGCGCCGCGGCTCTCATGTGGGCGTTGCAGCGCCGAGGGCGTCTCCGCCTCCGCGGCCTCCGCCTCCGCCGCCGAGCGCCTCCGCCTCCGCGGCCTCATCCGCGGCCTCCTCCCTCCTCATGAGGCGCCCCTCGGCGCCTGCGCCTCCTCGGCGGCCTCCTCGCCGACGCCGCCGCCCTGGCCGACCCAGACCTCTGCTGGGCCAGCGCAGTACTCCTCGGCCAGGGCGGCGGCGTCGGCGTACTCGCCCGCCAGCAGCAGCTCGCAGAGCTGCTGCGCCCTGTTGAACCAGCCGCCCCGCCGCCCTTGCCCTTGCCCTTGCCCTTGGACAAGTTTGCCGCCCTTGCTCTTGTCCTTTTGGGTTGTAGGGTGATTTTGTATGGAGAGTGAGCGTTGTTGAGTAGGCGGGTGATATTATCTTGTAAGTGTGTTTATGTTTGTACTTAGTGTATATTGTTATGGTTTTTTGGGGTGTGTTTGTAGAGGTGTGCTGTTTGGGCCTTGGGCTAGGAGGTTTGTTTTGGTTGTAAGAGGGTCTGTTTTTGGTAGTGTAATGGGTGTAGATGGCGCTCCTTGCCCTTGCAAGGTGGGCCGCCGCCGTCCTTGTCCTTGTCCTTGCCCTTGCCCTTGCAAGGTGGGCCGCCGACGTCCTTGTCCTTGTCCTTGCCCTTGCCCTTTCTGCAAGGTGGGCCGCCGACGTCGCCCTTGTCCTTGTCCTTTGGTTTGTGTGGTGCTCTTGGTTTGCGGTTGCTTGTCCCTTGTAGTGGGGGGGCCGGCAAATTCTCAGCCAAGGCGCAAGGTGGGCCGCCGACGTTGTCCTTGTCCTTGTCCTTGCCCTTGCCCAAGGCGCGGCCGACGCTGCCATACGGGGCGGCGCGCGACGGCCGCGGCCGCGCCTTGGCCGCGGCCGCGGCCGCGAGCAGCGCGCTTGGCGGCGGCGCCGCAGGCGGCGCCGGCCGCGTGCGGCCGACGCCGCCGTCGTCGCTGTCGAACTCCTCGAAGTCCTCGTCGTAGCTGTCGAACTCCTCGGGCGACGCCATCGCTGCGGCGAGGCTGCAGCTCGCCAAGCTGCATGATGGGCTTGGTTTCCACCACCAGTACCATAAGTTGGAGGGAGAGGTCCTCCTCCTCCTCTTCTTTCTCCTCCTCCTCCTTCTCCAACATATGGTATAGTGGTGGTGGAAACCGGTCCCATCACTGCAGCTGAAGCTGCACTCGGGCGCGCGGGCGCGCGACGCTGCAGCGCGCGAAGCTGCAGCTGCAGCTGCGCGGAACAAAAACAGCGGCGGTGCCAACGACGAATACGATGGCGACGGCGCTGACGACGATGGACCCCTGCTAACCAATCGACTGACCCCCCAAAGTAACATCACCCCGCAAAGTAACATCACCCCCAACTGAACCTCCGAAGGCCAACGACTGGATTGACCTCCCCAGGGCTGCCCCCTCAGGATAGGAGGAGGAGGGGGAGGAGGACGAGGGGGAGGAGGAGGATTGGAGGGAGAGGAGGAGGGGGGGGAGGAGGGGGGGCAGGAGAAGGAGGAGGAGGAGGAGGAGGAGGACACTGATGAGGAGGAGAAGGGGAGGGAGGAGGAGGAGAAGGAGGAGTAGGAGAATGAGAGGGAGGATGAGGAGGAGGAGGAGGAGGAGGAGGAGGAGGAGGAGGAGGAGGAGGAGAGGGAGCATGCGGAGGCAGGAATAGGCAGAAGGATCGGGGGGGCGGGGCATGGGTGCCAACTGGTTGTCTTCCTCCCCTCCTCCTCGTCATACTCCTCGTCCTCGGCCTCCTTCTCCTCCTCCTCCTCATCATCATCATCATCCTGCTCCCCCTTCCCCTGCTCCGAGGTGCTGGCAGCGAGCGGTGGGAACCTGTGAAAATGAGGGCGTTCCAGAACGTCGTCCTCAATGTCGTCGTCCTCCTGATCACCCTCCTCCTCCTCATCATCATCCCCCCTCCACCTTCTTCTCCTGCATGCACTGCTCTGAATTACGTCGTCTTTAACGCCGTCGTCGTTGTCTCTGTCGCCGTCGCCGCCGTCGCGATGCTGTATCCGACTGAAACAGCGGTGCTGCAGCACTGACCGCGCGCGCGCCGCGCGCCCGTCACTTCCGCGGCTTCTTCGCGACGTGGTATTGGACTGCCAGCGCAAACGCTGCCTCGCGGTCCCCGCGCTGAAGCGCTTCCCGAATCATGTCGCACACAAGCTTCCACATGCCAACCTTGGAATCAGCATCGCGCTTGCGCGCGGCTGCAGCCGCGCGCGGGGCTGGCACATCACTGGCGGCTGCAGCCGCGGTCCTCGTCGACGTCGGAGGCGGCGGTGGCGGCGGCGGCGGCGGAGGAGGGGGAGTATCCGCATATGTCGCATCCGATGCAGCGGACTTCGCCTTCGGCGGCGGCACTGGCTCCGAGGGAAGCCGCCATGGCGGCGTCGCTGCACTCATGTTGGCAGCCATTGATGTTCTGACCACAGGTGGCTGCGAACCACATGCAATAACATAAAGCGAACATGCGGGCTGCAAGCGCGATCGAAGCGCTACATCAACACGCCAGACACACAAAATGTAAGTCAGCGCTGCAGCGCGACGCAAAAATCTGATATCGGCACGCCATACACCCGATCGTAAATCAGCGCTGCAGCACGATGGACTCCAAACACACGAAACGTAAGTCAGCGCTGCAGCGCCGTGAGGTCACACATCGACGGCGGCAACGCGTGAGAGGCACACTTGATCGTAGTGTCGTCGTGCTGCAGCACGCTTGATCATACCAACGATTCGCAATGACACCACCAGTAGCGAACATTGGGGGGATCCACCAACAATCCGCAATTATTATCCCAATCCTCCTCTTCCTTCTCCTCCTCGCCCTCGTCCTCGTGCTCGTCCTCCTCGCTGCCATTCTCAATCGCACTGCCGACCGTGATCGCACGCCCCAGCGATGCGGTCGTCCGAGCGCGCCGCAGCTCAGTCCGAGTCGGCCTCCTCCTCCTCCGCATCGCCCTCCGCCTCCGCTTCCATCTCCTGGGGCTCATCCGCTTCGCAATCCTTGAGTTCGGCGGTGCACCACTTCGCCGCGGCCGCTTCAGCGTCATCCTTGCTGCAGCCGCGGTTTGTGCGGAACAAGGCCGTCCTGCTGCAACCGCAGTCTGTGCGGACGGCCCGCCAAGCTTGGAGCCGCTGCACCCAATAGATGGGGGTGCCGCAAGGAACGTCGGTCTCGTGGCGCCGCGGGCGCTTCAGCACCGTGCTCGCCTCTGCCGCCTCCGCCGCCTCCTGAAGCAATTTGGCCTTGATGTACTCTACGCCCTTCTCGTGCAGCACCACCTGCAGCTTGTCCCTCCCCCCCTATGAGGTGGGGGAATGACAATCTGCAGCTCTGTTGCCTCAGTATCGCCAAACGGCGGCAGCTGCACTGTCTTGAAGCACTTGTCCACTGGAACCTGGCGACTGGCGCGGCCGGACCGCGTGGTCGGGCGGCGGCCTGGCTCCGCTGCAGCGAAGAGCGTCGTCGGGGCCAACGGCGCCGACGACGCGGTGCGCTGATTTTTCGGCCACGTTAGGAACATCGTGCCTCGCAAGCCCTGAGCCTTGCCGCACGCCCACTTGCTCCAACCTGCGGTGGTCACGGTGACACACTCGCGGTCTCCGATGACCTCGACGGCCGCGACCAGCTTGCGCCCCGTACGGTTGTCGTGCAACACGACGCAGTCGCGCTTGATCGTCGTCATCGCGCGCGCGGCGCGCCGAGGCTGCAGCCCGAGCGCGGTCGCACTTCAGCGCCAAAATTGCTGCGATGGAGTGATGAGGCAACATGTGCGCGGACGAGGTGCACATGATGAGGTGCGCTGCAGCGCATGTGAAAGATGAAGCGAAGAGCAACGATCACATCGAGCACAACAGTGATGACGAAGCCGCTGCAGCGGCATGTCTGTGGGAAAGGCTGATGTCAGCACCAATATTGTACAGTCGCTGCAGCGGCGATGCTGGCGCAACGAATCGTTCCGCGCGCTGCAGCGCCGCGGCAAGTATCGCACTTCGCACCAACCCGCACACTGTTTACACCAATCGGAGGGCCACGCTCGGTGCCGTCATGTGCGCTCGCCGCTCCTTAAGCCCCCTCATCATCCTCCCTATGCCAAACCTTACCCTGCCTCCTCCTCCTCCTCCGCATCACCCCTCCCTCCTGCCTCATCCTCCCGCGTGGTCCCTCTATATCGCCAGCTCAGGCCGTCCTGAGCTTCTTGGCTGGCCGCGGCTGCAGCCGCGGCCACGGCTTTACCACCGGGAAGTCGCCCGCGGACAGGGCGCAAGTGTTATGCATCTGGGGCACCCCCACCTGCACCTTGTTGACGCCTGTCCCGAACGTCACGGTCTCCTTTCGGAGCTCCATGTTGGGCTCTGAGTCGGACTTTGCCACCACCCAGAAGGGGCTGACAAAGGCGTCGGGGCCCCGCGACCCCTCAGCGGGGGGCCCTGCGAACTGCGGGCCCACGAAGAACTCGTAGAGGCCAACCTTCCCCAACGTGATGCTCTCCGCAACGCAGCCCGTGCTGACCCGCGTGGACGAGGCTGAAATGCGACCACTCCCACCGCGTGGAGCTACATGGCGCGCAGTCGGTAACATCACTGACCTCGTCGCTACGGCCTGACGTGCCCCGAAATCCTCGCTACCTCGTGCTCAGCGCAGCGCTGCAGCGCGGCGTCGTCGGAGGGGGGCGCGGACGTTTGCGGAAGCACAAGTCTGACGAGCTCACCCACTTTGAACGCTCGCTTGCAGCGCACGGCAGGTGGGTCCTGCAGGATCTCCAAGTGCAAAATGGTCGCCTGGTACTTCAGCGCTTGGAGCCGCAGCGCCATGTTGCATGCCCCCTTGAACGCGTCCATCGCCCAACCCTCGTGGGCTGGCGGCAAGTGCTCCTTCGTGAACGGCAACTGCTCCTGCACCCTGGACGTCAACTTGTAATTCTCGAGCATATGTTTACTTCAATCCGCCCGCTCGGCTAACTGCTCCGTGCGCTGCAGCGCATCGACCAACCCATTGCAACTTAAGTACAGGAAATACAATATCGCAGTTACTACCTCCTCCTCCCCCCTCCCTGCTCCCCACGGGCGGCGGGGTGGCTGCAGCCACGCAATGGAGATCTCTTCGCCCACCAGGTCGCCGTGCAACTTCTTCTGAGCGGTGATCCCATTCTCCGAGATGGAGAGCACCTCGAAGACGTCATCCACCTCCTTCTTCTGGACGATGTGCTTCCCCACGTCGAACCCTGCATGCCGCATGCGGAAGACGTTGCTCTTCAACTCAGCGGCCGACGACGCTGCCGCGCGCGGCGCGTCTGCATCGGCGCTCGCTGGGAACTCGGGTGCGCCATCGCCTTGCTTGTCGGTCTGCACCGCCTTGCCGAACTCGATCCCCAAGCTCCTCATCTGCAGCTGGGCTGGCTCCCCGAGCTCATGGAGGAAGACCTCTCTGGAGGGTCGCTGCAGCGACATTGAATCGCGAAAAGCAGGGAGGGAGGGAAACAAGGAGCACGCGAAAGGTGGCGTGAGAAGATACCTGTGCTATATCTGCTACGCATCCGAAAGTGCGGTCTCCTGGCGCTCGCTTCTTCGCCAGGTACATGGCACAGCGGACATCCAACTTTGCGATGTGCAAGAAGCCCTGCTCCGCTCCGATCAAGAAGCCCTGCTCCGCTCCGATATCCAACCTCTTCACGAGCGACCTTGCGTCGGCCATGAGGTTGTCGGCCGCAGCCACGTCCGCCTTGCGGGACGCGACGTGGACGATCTCGTTTGCCTTGATCCGCCCATCGCTTCAGCGATTGCGTTTGGGAGTAAAGCAATGTAACGGTGCGTGTGTGTGTGTGGGGAGGGGGGAGGGGTGGGTACGCAGTTCTAACAATGCAGCGCAATGCATAGATGCGCTGCAGCGCATGTCACTACAAGGGGGCGCCGACAAGCTTATGGATGGTCCTGCACATGCTATCCACCACGTGCTCGCCTGAATAGTTGGCCTTCACGAGCGCCGCTACGACATACGGGTACGACTCCTGGTGCTTCCCCCATTTAATCGAATTCAACTTGCGCCAGAATTCAGAGCCGCACATCAAAGTTTGCCCCGAGACGTCCACATTCGTGAAGGTCTTGAGGGCTTCATCCATTTCACGGAGAAGTTCTCCGTTTTGTGGCCCGAGCTCAACCAACTTGCACAAGTCAGTGATCCACGCCTTGCAAGGTGGGTTCGCGTGGCCCGCTTGCTCGGCGATGTCGCGCCAATCGGGCTTGCTGGAACCCTCAGCGAGGCTGTGTGCCAAGAGCATCCGCCCACCTGCCTGCAGCAAGCGCCTAGCCGATCAAGTGCTGCAGCACTGTAAGATATAATGCTCCTGCTCCTCGTTCTCACCTCCTCCCCAACGCGCTCCCACTCATCACCCCCCTCGTGCATCATCCTGGTCCTTACTACATACCGCTATATACTATAGTGGGGATAGGCTGCAGCCTGACCGAATGATCTCGGTCTCGTGAACCGCCTCCCTGACGTCGGCGTCCAAAGCCCTCTGCACGAAGTTCTTGAGGCCCTTCACTTTGGCCACCGCGTGCTTGATGATCAACCACGTCAGGCCCTTTTTGACTGCCGTCGCAAGTTGCGGATGCAACGCGCACAGCTTTTCGGAGTCGATGTTGTCCCGGGAGTCTGCCAGCGCCTTCACTGTGGTCGGCGCCTTGGCCAGCACGCAGCGGAGGAAGACGTTCGTGTGGGAGCCGCCCACTGACGTATACCGCAATGAGTCCAGCGGGGGGCACCGACCCCCGCTGAGCCGCGAAAGGCGGTCGTTCGCCATCGCGGTCTCTTCCAACTGCGCCCCCTGCGGGGCCTCGAAGGCAGTGGCTGCAGCCGGCTTGGCCAAGACGAAGCCCTGGGCGCAAATCTTCGCGCCTAAATTGTGAGCCCGCGCAGGGTTCACTAACGAACCGCTGCGGTTCCGAATGTCGATGCCCATCTGGTTCGGTGGGGCCTGCTGGTAATACGCTAGCCCCTCCGCCAGCAGGAACTCCTTCAGTTGATCCCACCCCGATGCCAACCTCCCCGAGGAATTGCTTTCCTCGAAGTACTGCAAGATCTGCTCCTCCTGACGCGCCTGCAGCGCCATGCCAGCGCTATATATAGCGCCGAATGCAACGTGCGAGCCCGCGGGCGCGACGGCGGATGCGGCGCGCGGCCGCAGCTTGAGACAAGCTGTCGCGCGGCGTGCGCGTGAACATCGACTTGCATGGACATGCAACTTGCGAGCAAAAATGTTGATCTGGGCTGCAGCCCGAGGCCCATGAAGCACGAGCGCGCACGCGCTGCAGCGCGATGCGACATCACGACGACAACCATTTTTTGCGCTGCAGCGCAAAGTAACATACGTGTTATCAAATTTGGAGCGCTGCAGCGCTCAATGCGACCATTGAAAAACAACGAATACAACAAAACATAATTGACATGTGCATTCAAATTCCTTACAAACGGAGCTGGGCGAAAATGAAGATCCGAACAACGTGCAACTAGAAAACGTGCATTTAACTCAACATTCAGCGCTGCAGCGCTTCATCTTCAGCGCACGCAGCGCTTCATGTTCATATAAATCCGAAGGCAGCGCTGCAGCGCTTCTCATATTTAAAGCAAAAATCCAGGACACCGACTCCAAATCAAAATGCAAAGTTTGTAGCGCTGCAGCGCTCAACGAACAAACTCAGCTCTTTCAAGACGTGGATTTACCTTTTTTTCCCTGTGCATGGCCCTTGGATAACAAGTGCAATGTAACCGCTAAGTCACTTATAACCTACTTAGCAAACTAGCTATAAGCGGTTATAAGTGGTTAGCTTAGTGCGCTAAGCACTTAGCTAACTGGTTATAAGTGGATAGCTAAGTACTTACTAAGTCATTACTAAGTGGGCCACTTAGTAATGACTGAGTAAGTACTTAGCTAAGTCCGCTAACTACTTACTAAGTACTTAACTTAGCGTAGTAAGTATGTTAAGTACTTAGCAACCGCCGCGGCCATCCAAGCAGGGCCGGTTTTGCGAGGATGTCTCAAGCGAGGGCGCCGGTTTGGGATTCGTCACCGGATCCAGCGGATCCGTCCGGAAACGGTGCCGGAGGCCGCTCTGCTCCTCTGGGCACCTCCCCCGGGGCCGGTTTTGCGAGGATGTCTCAAGCGAGGGCGCCGGTTTGGGATTCGTCACCGGATCCAGCGGATCCACCCGATCTGTCCGGAAACGGTGCCGGAGGCCGCTCTGGGCTCCTCTGGGCACCTCCCCCGGGGCCGGTTTTGTGAGGATGTCTCAAGCGAGGGCGCCGGTTTGGGAGTCGTCGGCGGATCCACCGGATCTGTGCGGAAACGGTGCCGGAGGCCGCTCTGGGCTCCTCTGGGCACCTCCCCCGGGGCCGGTTTTGTGAGGATGTCTCAAGCGAGGGCGCCGGTTTGGGAGTCGTCACCGGATCCACCGGATCTGTCCGGAAACGGTGCCGGAGGCCGCTCTGGGCTCCTCTGGGCATCTCCCCCGGGGCCCGTTTTGTGAGGATGTCTCAAGCGAGGGCGCCGGTTTGGGATTCGTCGGCGGATCCAGCGGATCTGTCCGGAAACGGTGCCGGAGGCTGCTCTGGGCTCCTCTGGGTACCTCCCCCGGGGCCGGTTTTGTGAGGATGTCTTAAGCGAGGGCGCCGGTTTGGGATTCGTCGGCGGATCCAGCGGATCTGTCCGGAAACGGTGCCGGAGGCCGCTCTGGGGAGGCCGCTCTGGAATGCGACTTTGGGGGCTCAAGAGGGGCAGACGATATTGAGGACTAAGCGGAGAGGGGCCCGAGCGCCCGGAAAAGCAACCAATCTGAAGCGGCTGGCAAGGGCATCGCGGCTAGCAGGCTCATTCATGATACACAAAACTATGCTCCAGCTCATTCCACTCCGGTGTTCTCGCCATGTCGATTCCACGAATCTGTTCCACGCCATGATCGACACGGACGAGGCTTTTTCAACTGGCCATCACTTTGGTCACAGGCGAATGTAACGTGATGTTGCGAGCTAAGAGCTCCTGCTCGCAGATATGCACCTGTCTTGCCGAGCTGGAGCTAACATTGTTATTTCGGAGAGTGGTGTCAAACCATTCACTCGCTCCGATGAAGAGAAATATCTCTGGCGCCAAGGCTTCGCAAGAATGCGACAATGACCCTGACCTTCTTAGACTTGGTAGCTCATGAGGTAAGCATGTCCTTGACTTATCGACTGGGTGCGGCTGGATCCTGCGGGCTTCTTCAAGAGGTACCGCCCATGGCAGCAAAGTGTCGAATATTGCAACGCTCTCCTTCCACCTGTCTGTAATGAGAAGTACACAGCGAGTCAACGTGTCCCACACTTCATCGATTCACTCAGCAATAGGATTTCCAACGCGGGTCTTCGAATCAGACATGCTGAGCCACTTCAATTGTAAATTCCAATAGCCTGCCAACATGTTTAATTGATCGTCTAATGATAACCCAGAAAGCAAGCTGCAATTTCTGCCCAATACAATTTGACAGCAAGGCGGCGTTCCACCGTTACTCAAATAATCAGAATGGCAATGATGCGGAAGCGTTCTGGCCAGGGGTTCTCGCAAGATAAGAGAGAGCGTGATCCACCGCCGCTTTACTGTGGAAAATTGCCAACCTTTTCCTCCGGAACCCGCCCCCCCCCCCCCCCCTCCGAAAATTCCCCCCCTCCCCCTCCTGAGCCCCTCCCCGCCCCCCCCCCCCCCCCCCCCCCCTCCCCCCGGCAAAACCCCCCCCTCCCCTACCCCTCCCCCCACCCCCCTCCCCCCCCTCCTCCTCGAAAACCGGGGGGGGGGGTCCACTACCGGTTCGAACCCCCCCCCCCCCCCCCCCCCCCCCTCCGGATCCGGAAACCGGGGGGGGGGTCACTACCGGCTTGGAACCCCCCCCCCCCCTCGAAAACCGGAGGGGGGTCACTACCGGTTCGACCCCCTCCCCCCCACGCACCGCCAGCAAACGACTCCCGGTCCCTACCACCGCTCGCATGACATCCCCCACTGTTGTTCCCAGCACCACTGTCCTCACCACCACTGCCCCCGCTGGTTCCACCACCGTCCCTATTGTCCCCACCAGCGCCCCCACCACTGTCGCACTGTCCCCACTGTTCCCACAACTGTTCCCACCACGGTTCCACTCTCCCCACTGTCTCCACGGACCCAACCACTGCCTATCCCCACTGTCCCCACTGTCCCACTGACTCCTCCGCTGTCCCACTGAGTTGTCCCACTGTTCCCGCCACTGTCCCCACTGTCCCCACCACTGTCCCCACTGCACCTCTGCCCCATTGTCCCACCGCCGTCCTCGCCGACGCCTTTACCAGTGTCCCCACCACCATTGTACCCTCCACTGTCCCAGTGTTTCCACCTCATTCCCACTGTCCCCACACCACTGTCCCCACCACCACCGTTCCCACCACTGTCCACTGTCCCCCTGTTCCCACCATTGTCCCCACCACTGTCCCCACCACTACCGTCCCCACCACTGTCCCACTGTCCCCCCGCTGTCCCCACCACTGTCCCGCTGTCCCCTCACCACTGTCCCCACCAACACCGTCCCCACCACTGTCCGCACCCCCACTCGGTTTTCGAGGGGGGGGGGGGGGTTCGAACCGGCAGTGACCCCCCCCCCTTTTCATGATGAGCTGGGGGAGGGGGGGGGGTTCGAACCGGTAGTGACCCCCCCCGGTTTTCCGGAGGGGGGGGGGGGGGGTTCGAACCGGTAGTGACCCCCCCCGGTTTTCCGCCAGCAGCGGTAGAACACGCTCTTTCCAAGATAATGATACACTTTGGCTGAACGAAAACTGCAGGGGACACAATAGCACGCGACGTGTCAGGACAAAACGCGCGATCTCCAATTACACCGCACGCTTCTTTCCGCGAGTGCAACGCGAATTCCAAAATATGCTGAGATTGTCTCTCCATGCGTTTCAACACTGGCAACGTAGTCGCTGGCCACACGTGCCCTATCAGCATGCTTGCACACGCCAAGCGCGCCCTGAACTCCCGTCGCCCAAATTCCTTGGAATCGCCAGTATTGCACTCCAGCGCCTCCCTCATGTTCGCTACAACAGGCATCTCCTCGTAAGAGGCATTGGACGTCCAAGCCGTCTGCATTGTCCTCCCAAAATGACCCCATACAATCGATGCATTCAGAGACTTCGCAGTGTACCACAGGTGGTAGTCTAAAGTGCTGCCTGCAGTCTTGGGTATATGAAAATGGACGAGCGGCAAACTGACATATGGAAATGGGATCTCTTTCGGCGTGGGTGTAACGCGCGCAAGCGCCCGAATATCTACAATTTTTCCGGCTGGAGTGGAGGTCGTGTTTGCCGTTTAAGGGAGGGTCGTGACTGCCGAAGGAACTCCGCTGATCGCCTTCAGCTTGGGCATCGGCATCGGCGCAATCAGCGCGCACAGAAGGCTGACCAGAAAGATCCAGGAGAGGATCCACAGCAAGTCAACGGTGCGATGCGCCATGACACTACCACGACTGCTGAACCATGCCGCGGCGCCGCGGCCGTTCAAGCACAAGGCTGCTCCTGCAGCGGCGTCGGCCCTGAGCCGAACGGAGGTACGTCATGCGCAAATCACTTTGAGGCCTCCCTGCCCCCTGCGGGGCTGCGATCTGCGCAACTGTCGCCGCGTTCGTGTGTTCCTGGGAGGCCCAGCGGAGGTACGTCATACGCAGATCACTCTGAGGCCCCCCTGTCCCCTGCGGGGCTGCGATTTGCGCAGCTGTCGCCACTTTCGCGGGGTCCTGGGAGGCCCAGCGGAGGCGCGTCATACGCAGATCACTTTGAGGCATCCTTGTCCCCTGCGGGCCTGCAATCTGCGCAACTGTCGCCATTTTCGTGGGTTCCTGGGAGGCCCAGCGGACGTGCGTCATACGCAGATCACTTTGAGGCCTCCCTGTCCCCTGCGGGGCTGCGATCTGGACAACTGTCGCCACTTTCGTGGGTTCCTGGGAGGCCCAGCGGAGGCGCGCCATACACCGATCACTTTGAGGCCTCCGTGCCCGAGACTGATGCGGGAGTCCCGACGAACCCCTCCTGAAACCTTCCTGAGGAAGGTTTTAGGAAGGTTGTTTGGAAGGTTTTCCCGGGGGGGGGGGGGGGGGGCGAGGAAGGTTCGGGAAGGTTGTTTCGAAGAACATTTCAAACACCTTCCAACAATTTGCCAAAAACCTTCCAAACAACCTTCCAAAACCCTTCCAAAAACCTTCCTGGAATAAGCGAAACCGCCCAACACATCCCAAAAACCGTGCAACAAACTTGCAAAACACCTGCCAACAAACCCCCCAAAAACCTTCCAACAACGTTCAAAACAAAACATTCCGAAACACCTGACAAACAACTTCCAACAAAAACCTTCCTAAAACCTTCCTAAAACCTTCCTTACAAAAAAACATCCAAAAACTTCCCCCGGGCAGGTTTCAGGAGGGGTTGGCCCAAAAACCTTTTTAAAACCTTCCTGAGGAAGGTTTTAGGAAGGTTGTCTGGAAGGTTTTTAGGGAAAGCCTTTCTGGAACCTTCCTATTCAGAAAGGTTGTTGGAAGGTTTTGAGGAAAAACCTTCCCGGAACCTCCCTAAACCATTTCTCAGGGAGGTTTTGGAAGTTGTTTTTTGGAAAAACCTTCCTGGAACCTTCCTAAAACCTTCCTCAATAAGGTTTTTGGAAGGTTTCGGGAAAACCTCTCTGAAGCCTTCCTAAAACCTTCCTCAGGATGGTTTTTGGACGTTTTTTTTAGACAAACCTTCCTGATACCTTCTTAACTTTCCTCGGGAAGGTAGTTGGAAGGTTCTTTTGGAAAAACCGTCCTGGAACCTTTCTAAAACCTTCCCCGGGAAAGTATCTGAAATGCTGCGTTGAAAAAGCCTTCCCGGGATTTTCCTAAAACCTCCCCCTGGCATGTTTTTGGGAATGAATTCTGTTTGGAAAAATCTTCCGGCACCGTCCTAAAACCTTCCTCAGGAAGGTTGTTTGGGAGGTTTTTGGACAAACCTTCCTGGGGCCTTCCTAAAAAACTTCCTCAGGAAGGTTTTCTGGAAGGTCTTTGTGGACAAACCTTCCTGCAACCTTCCTGTAACCTTCCCCTCGAGAGTTGTTTGACAAACCTTTCAAACAAAAAGCCTTTCCAACAATTTCCCCCGGCAGGTTTTTGGAGGAAACCTTCCTGGAACCTCCCTAAAACCTTCCTCGGGGAGGTTTTGGGGGAGTTTTGGGAAAATTATTCCTGGAACCTTCGTAAAATCTTCCTCGGGGAGGTCTTTGGAAGGTGCTTGGTGAAAAACCTGCCTGGAACCTCCTTGCAACCTCTGGATTCGTCGGCGGATCCACCGGATCCAGCGGGTCTGTCAGGAAACGGTGCCGGAGGCCGCTCTGGGCTCCTCTGGGCACCTCCCCCGGGGCCGGTTTTGTGAGGATGTCTCAAGCGAGGGCGCCGGTTTGGGATTCGTCGGCGGATCCACCGGATCTGTCCGGAAACGGTGCCGGAGGCCGCTCTGGGCTCCTCTGGGCACCTCCCCCGGGGCCGGTTTTGTGAGGATGTCTCAAGCGAGGGCGCCGGTTTGGGATTCGTCACCGGATCCACCGGATCTGTCCGGAAACGGTGCCGGAGGCCGCTCTGGGCTCCTCTGGGCACCTCCCCCGGGGCCGGTTTTGTGAGGATGTCTCAAGCGAGGGCGCCGGTTTGGGATTCGTCGGCGGATCCACCGGATCCACCGGATTTGTCCGGAAACGGTGCCGGAGGCCGCTCTGGGCTCCTCTGGGCACCCCGACCATCAACAACTTCATTTAAATGAGGATTCCTTACGAATCAACGGATTCATGTTGAATTGCGGGTGGTTTGCACAAGGATGAAAGGGATTCCCTCAAATACTACCCTAAACCAAGAAATACCTCAAAACGCATTGCGAAAAACCTTAAGACATAAGGTAATACCGTAAATTCACTGAACGATATGGTTTTAAGGGTTGTCCTCAAAACTAGTTGTGGGGCTCACTCATGCGAACAAGTGTTCACGAATGCTGACCGTCACGTCGAAATATCTTACTACGTGTGCCACTATAGAGCTTCTGATCTAGGAACAGAGGAAAAGCCAGCTCCACTGAAAAGATGCATTGGCGATGCCGTCCTGGTTATGTCCACTGTTGTTTGCCATTGCTGGTGCAGTCGCCATTGTTTTTGTCTGGGTAGCAGCCATGCCCTCAATCATTCTTCCATCTCTCCTCGTTTCTCCTTTATTTAAGGCGGTGGCGGAGGAGCATCGATGATATATCATGCGTGGGTTTGCGCGTGCGTGCGTGCGCGTGTGCTTGCGTGCGCGCGTGTGTATCAGGAAGGAGGCGGAGGAATTTCAGTCAACTGGGTGGCGGCCGTCACGCCAATACTACCTTGCCCTCATCCTTCCTCGCTGGGCGGCGGCCGTTGCGCTCACCCTCCCTTCCTCCCTTCGCAGGGTGGCGGCCGCTGCGCCAATCCTTGTCCTCCTGCCCTGGGTGGCGGCCGTTGCGCCAATCCTCGTCCTCCTCCTGCTCTGGGTGGCGGCCGTTACGCCAAACCTTATCCTTGACTCCCCCCCCACATCCTGCTCTCCTGCTCTTCGTCTGAACTGGGTGGCGGCCGTTGCGCTATGCATCCTCCAATCCCTCTCTTCCTCCTCGTTTATCTCGCCATCTTCTCACTTACCCGCATCATCTTCGTCATGCTTCTTCGCTTCCACAACTCGAGGGTGGGGGTGTATTACGAACCGATCTTCATCACGAAAGCCACGGTCGCCTCCGCCTCCGATTCGATCCAAAGTTCAATAACATGCCATTGTTTGAAGATGTCCCAGGCGAAACGGCTGATTTTGAAAAGCCGAAGGCGAAAGCATCAAAGCGCAGATCCCAGAATTCTGAGGATGTCTCAAGCGAAACGCAAACATTTTGTTGGAAGGTATCTTAGACTGAACTTCTCCGACACAAAGTAAATCACGACACGCAAACGCAACATGCAGAAACATATGTCGCATAGCCGTTTTGGCTGAATGGCGTCTCATCGTACTCCAGGGTGCGATCTTGACGACGCCCAGGCGAATATTATTTTCGATCAGAATGTAAAGCTTGCAACATGCTCGCCTAAATCATTGTGGGCTCTAGACAGAGTCACGAAGGGTGGCCATGCCAGCGACTGGCCGTCAGTGAGAAAGTCGTTCGACGAGCTCCATGCGATTCTCTTGGCAACGGGCGGGCTGATTCCTCATCAACAGAGTTTTCATCGCCAATTTTCCGCCTGGCTGACAACCCATGGCATGACATGGTCGCCTGCCGAGTCGGACAAGTGCGCGCTGAACCTTCGCATGATGCTGCAAACTCTTCTCGATCGGAAGCGCCGTGACCTTGGACCGCCTCGCAATTTCCAGCAGTTCGCAATCCTGATCAATATGATGAGGTTGTCTGGCCCGACTGATGCCACCTGCCGCCGACTACGAGGCAAACAGGACATCCCGTCCGTGGCGCCTGTCGAGAAGACGGCGCCCGTCGACCTGGTGGAGATCAGCGACGTCAGCATGAATGGCGGTGACGAGGACATCGCCGTAGACAGCGACGACTCTTTGGAGAAGAGGATATTCGGCCAGTCGAAGACACATGCGGCGACGAGTTCGACCTCATCGAAGCAGTCGTTGACGGCAGCGGACCTTGCAATGCTAGCTGCCGACCCACCTGTTGGCCCAGCTCCCCAAGAGTACTCTGCCGCAACGCGCAAGGCCGCCAAGGCTGCGTGCGGCGCTGGGGCTGCAGAGCCCGTGCGTTCTACTGACGACGAGGGCGGCGACGAGCAGCAGCAGGAGGACAAGGGCGGCAACGCGAATGGGGAGAAGAAGACGAAGAAGAAGAAGAAGAATAAGGTAAGGAAGCACGGAGCACACCCACCGAAAGTCCCGATGAAGAGCAAGAAGAGCAAGCCGAACACTGACGCCACCGTCGGAAACACGGGGAAGACGGTCGACCCCATCGCAAAGTACATCGGCGTCACTGGAGTACCGATGATCGTGCTTCGGAACCGAGCTCATAGTAACGCATGGCACCTCGAGAAGAAGTTTCGCCTGCGGCAGGGCTGGGACAACGAGAGGGCCAAACTTGCAGCCATGAAGTACGCAAAGAAGATGATCGAGCGCTGGGAGAAGGCCGTCGGCAACAGAGGATAAGCCTCGAGCTCCGAGGGGGAGTTCAATGAGGGATGACGAAGGCGAATCGGGGCTCGCTTTCGCAGACGTGCTTCAGAATGTTACCAGTCTGTTGCTGGCCTTGTCTTGAAAACCTGCCGTGGTATATTTGCACTCATCTTGTTCTTTATGCTCCTCCTGCCCGTCCTCCTCCTACTCCAGATCGCCAGTGTCTGAACTTCAATTGCAAGGCTTCGCCTCTCTCCTCCGCTCCGTGCTGGGTTACGGATAGTGGCGCTCGGCCGTGTGATCGTGCTTCTCATGGGCCTGATGTGCCCTTGACGGAGCTCCTAGGGATGTTTCTAGGGCCGAGGTTCTTTCAGGGTTGTCTGGGGTGTATCGTGGGATTGTCTAGGGCCGAGGTTCTTTCAGGGTTGTCTGGGGTTGTCTAGGGCCGAGGTTCTTTCAGGGTTGCCAGTAGATTGAACAACCGATTGAAGGGTAGGTTGAAGAATATATTGAAGAGTAGATTGGGACATAGATTGAAGAGTAGATTGAAGAGCAGATTGAAGAGTAGATTGAAGAGTAGATTAAAAAGTAGAATGAAGAGTACATTGAAGAGTAGATTGAAGAGTAGATTAAAGAGTAGATTGACGAGTAGGTTGAAGAGTAGATTAGACAGTGGATAGATGAGTAGATTGGACAGTATATTGAAGAGTAGATTGAAGAGTAGATTGAACAGGAATCGATTGAATAGCATATTGAAGGGTAGACTCAAAGATTCCATGATTCAAAACAGAATTCCATCGCACTTGATTTGCAAATACCGTTTAGCAGGGCGATGCGTCCGAACGACGTTGTGAATGCTTCAAGCCTTAGGCCTCCAGGAGCTCTTGAGTCTCTGCGCCCTCTGTCACTGTGTGAAAACAGTTTGACATCCTTGAACAACAAATTGAAGAGTATATTGAAGAGTCAGTTGAAACGTAAATTGAAGAGTAAATTGAAAAGTAAATTGAAGAGTAAATTGAAGAATAGCTATTCTTCAATCTATTCTTCAAGTACTCTTCAATCGATTGAGCAATAGCAACAACAAGGGCACGGGAACAACAATACGCTCAATGCAACCCCATGGTCTTCAACAACAGCCGCCTGTAGCCATTTTGGACCAAACCGATTCGTTGGCTTGCGTTTTCTCCAACTCGACGAGTCCACGCCATGGGCGAGGACGCTCGCGCCGACCGCGAGTTCGCGGCGTTTGCGGGCCAGGGCCACCGCCTTGGCACCGCAGGGGAGATTGTGCCATCTCGCCGAGCACCACCTGCTCCAGGTGCAGCGCCAGCAGCGGCGGGGCCAGCAGAGCCGCCAGCGGCGCCGCTGGCTGGGCCGTCCGAGCCACATCCACTGCTGGTCCCTGGAGTGATCGCACTAGACTCCCAAGAACCTGAGGGGCCTGGAGGTGAACCAGGGTATGCAGGTCCACCAGTTTCGAGCTACATGGCGAAAGTGGAAGAGGCATCCAAGTACGTGTCCAAGTTCACCGACCTCATCACTGTCGCGAGCAGTTGGCTCGAATGCCTGGAGGACAACACGTGGAGTCAGAGGCCGCGCGCTGATGTTTGGAACCTTCTGCAGGAGATGAATACCTTCACCAACGAGCAAAATAATCGCCGCTGGAGCATCGAGAACATCGACGGGATCGTGAACGACGTCCGCGACGGCTACGAGAAGTTTAACACGAGGGTGCTCAACCTGAAGAAGTGCATGCCGCAGAAGTTGAGCGGCTGCGACGAGACGAAGGAGGGCGACGCTGACGAGGACGAGGTCGACGAGAAGGCGCTCTTCGGCGGACCAGACGTCGGACAAGGCGCACGGACGAAGGGCGCCGTTCACTCCACGGGCAACCGCAAGAAGAAGGGGGCGGCGTCGAGCATGGCGGCTGCAGACAAAGGCGAGAAGAGAAGGGCGGCGACGGGCAAAGCGGCCCCAGACAAGCCGTCAACGCCTGACAAGTCGAACGGCAAGAAGAAGAAGAAGAAGAAGAAGAAGAAGGGCAAGCCGAAGGCAAAGCCTACGTTGAAGAGGCCATCAGCTGTGCCTCTCGAGGGCCATGGGGATTCCGACGACGCCCCGCTCGTCTCAGATTCTGGCAGTGGCTCGGGCTCGGACTGATTGGTGCTGCTCGCTCAGCCTGTTTGTGTAGATTGCCCGCGGTCGTGCTGCTGCAGGGGTGGCGATAGACCAAGGCCACGCGTACTTGCTGTCTTGTTCGTGCGCCCTCTCCCACTGTGTGAAAACAGTTTGGCCTCCTTGCAACGTCGGACAGCAAGTCAGAACAACAAAGTGAAGAGTAAATTGAAGAATAGCTATTCTTCAATCTATTATTCAATTACTCTTCAATCGATAAAAGAACACACATATATATGAAATGATCGATTGAAGAGTAATTGAATACTAGCTATTCTTCAATATATTATTCAATTACTCTTCAATCGATAAAAACATATTTATATATATATATGAAATGCTCGGTTGAAGAGTAATTGAAGAATAGATTGAAGAATAGCTATTCTTCAATTTACTCTTCAAGTTTGGAAGTCGGATGTGTGCTGGCCAAGCAACGAGTGGAATTAGGAACACACCTTGATCCAACGATGTCCTGAGGCATCTCGGGCGAATGACCCTGCTAACGTTGTCGGCTGCCTTTCCTGAGCAGAGCGTCCTGCGCCCCCGTTCTCGCCCTCGCCAAACAGCCCCCCCCCCCCCTCCCCCAACTCGTCCAGACCGCAGCAGTTTTTTTTTTCTCTCGAGCACTCGCTTGAGGAGCAACTCGGCGCGCCCACTGTGGAGATGCCGCCGAAACGGGCCGCTGCGAAGCTGTCGTCCGTGGCGCGTGATCTTGCTGAGGAGGAGATAGAGGCCGCCAGGAGGCTGCTGGCGGCCGCCGACCAGAAGAAGATCCACAGCATCAAGCAAGGCCTCAAGGCATTCGTCAATGCTAACCCCGACTCTGAGATCACGAAAGAGAACCGCTACACCGAGAAGTACATGATGGCCTTCCTCGCGCACCAGGCCCGCTGCAGCGACGCGCAGAAGTCAGCGTCTGCGTCCAAGGAGGTGACCATCGGCAGCTCGAAGTTCACGGATGTGGTCCGCATGTCTGTGGAGGCTATGGACCGCGAGGTCGGGCCTACCAAAGCCGCCTTGTGGCGGACAGTTCTGAAAGCATACCCAGATTCGCTCACTGGCCGCACCGAACCAGAATACTTAGAATGCGCCGTGCCAAAGAACTGGGAGCGAATGACAGAGCAGGAGATGAAGAAGTTCTTGGTGACGGCGGGCAGTGATGCTCCCAGGAGGACGTGGAGCAAGCCATGCGCACTGGAGGACCGAACATGGAGCTGATGGATTCCGTGTCATCGAGCAGCGGCGTCAACCCGACCGCAGTGAAGGTAGAGCCCGCCGACGCGGAGGAGCAGAAGAAGAAGGCCCTCGCGCTCAAGGTGGCCAAAGTCGAGAGCGACGTGCCGCTGTTGGTGCGAGAGTTTCAGGACATGAGTCTCGACGTGAGCCTCATCAGGATCAAGGCGAAGACGAAGAACGACCCCTACCATGCCGAGTTTCGCAGTGACGTGGAGGCTTGCCTGAAAAAGATGAAGTCTACCAAATCGATCTTGGAGCGCATGCATACCGAGCAGGCGTCGCCGTCAGAGATTCCCAAACTGATCGATCAGATGGAGATGCTCCGCTCGAAGTGCACGCAGATCGTCGAGTTCTCGAAGAACAACGGGTACAAGGATGAGGACAACAAGAAGCGGCGCAAGAAGTAGTGAGTCGTGGAGTACAGGCAGCTTCACCTCAGGCAGTTTGCCTGCGAGGTTGCGCACCTTCAGCGCTGCTGAGCACCACGGGGAGTGGTACCTGCTTGCTAGCTGTGCGTTCGCCTCGAGCCATGATCCCCCTCCTCCTCATCCTCAACATTTGTCTGTCGATGCTGATGCTCATGCTCATTGCAGCCATCGCTGCCACGGCCATTGCAGCACCTTGTCACTCGGCCTGGGCAACTTGACTTGAAGCATACCCGTTCACACGTCGCGCCGTCAGGCTGAGGCAGGCTCAGGCTGAGACAGGCTGAGGCCGAGGCTGCAGGCAGACTGAGGCCGAGGCAGCAGGCAGACTGAGGCTGAGGCTGAAGCAGGCTGAGGCTGAGGCTGAGGCAGGCCGAGGCTGAGGCTGAGGCTGAGCAGCGGCATCAGCAGCGCCGCCAGCAGCAGCATCAATAGCATTAGCGGCAACATCAACAGCATCTGCGGCAAGTCGTCGACGGTGCGAAGTGCGTGGCAGGAACAAAAAACAACAACATCAACAACATCAACAACATCAACAACATCAACAACATCAACAACAATAACAACGATAAGAACAATAACAATAACAATAACAGCATGCCGTGTCGGGCCTTTGTGAGACCTCCCAAGTGTCCTCGTGGGGCCCAGGTGACATGATTACGAGAACACCTAACAGAGTTCAAACGATGATTGGAAGCTTTGATGAAAGTCATGACGGCTATACGCTATGAGCCAGCTTTCCTTGCTCACGAGTCTGAGCGATCTATGCAACAAGTTTGTCACCGAGTACGTACTCTCGCTTGGGATTCTTTCTCCGCAGCCATTGTGGCTCAAGAAATGCATTCGCGCGAGCCGCGCGTACTTCATATATCGCGCGTTCTTGCGTGCGTGCTGTGCCGGCAAGTTTTCGGCGCGAAGCGCGGGCTGAGGCAGAGGTTGGCAGAGACTGACGTCGATGCTAGTCCGTCGGGCGAGTTGAGCACAGCACCGAGCGATCTTCCTCGTGTTAAAGAAAAATTCGGCAGCGGTTGGAAAAGAACGCCCCTTCTGATTCCAAGAGTTGTTGTTCAATGCCGTTTTATCGCTCTCTCAAGAGAGACTGGGGATCTGGTATTCTTAGCTCTGCACGCGTTCAAGAATATTCGCATGGTGCCCGCGAACAAGGTGCCACTGGACTTGATCGATTAGCGAATGCTGGTGCTTGCGGCGAGCTTCCTGGGAACCTATTCCGTGATCTCAAGAGAGTGTTCGGATGGCCAAGTGGGTGTGCGCCGATTGAGTGGATGAAGCTTCCTACCAAGAGGGGTCCCAACACGCCACATCCAGCACTTTGGCCACATGTGTTTTTGAAAAAAATGTTTAGTGAGCGGCCTGATTTGTTTCAGCAGCGCCTGTGTGGCCCAAGTAATTCGTGCGAACATTTCTGGAGCTGTATAGCTGAGTCGAAATTCGTGAAGCAGCACCCACACTACCACGCACACAGTGGAGCAAAACAATTCCTCTTGGCTTCCATGCCGATGGCGGAGGCTTCAACAAACACGACTCGTTGTTTGGACTTTCGTGGAACAGCCTCGCGGCCAGCGGCACGTCATCAGTTCAGTCTCGTTTTCTATTCAGTGGCATCAGGAAGTCCGACATGTTGCCGAACATTCTAGACGAGTTAATGAAGGCCTTCTCCTGGAGTGTCAACGTCTTGCTGACAGGGCAGACCCCGATGAAAGATTGGCAGGGGTATGACCTTACTGGAGGCGGATCTACACTTGCTGACGGCTGGCGAGGCCAGGTTTGCCAAGTCAGGGGAGACTGGCAATGTTTCTGTCAAGCGTTTTATTTCGCAGCGTGGAATTCTGCTGACGTCATGTGTCCATTCTGCAGGGCATCGAATGTGCATCGTGAAAGGGCTTGGTACGACGTGAGCCCTGAGGCAGGATGGAGACACACGGTCTGGAACCATGAGGCATACATGGCCCATTTAGCTTTGCATGCGTTGCCTGTGCCAGTATTCTTCCAACCAGGATTTGGTATCATCGGGTTGCGTTTGGAGAATGTGATGGTCGACATTTTGCATACATTGGATTTGGGGTTGACCGCCAGCATCGTCGGGAGCGTCATGTTTGTTTACGCTTGCATTCGGAAAGTATTCGGTGGCAGCTCGTCTGAAGTTGGCGCCGGTCGGTTGGCATCACATCTCAAGCAGTGGTGCAACACAACAGGTCTTCATTCTCGCATCAAGGGCACACTCACACTGGCTAGACTTCGAGGCACAAAAGGTTGGGCGAAGCTCAAGGCTCACGGCGCGGCCGTGAGACATTTGACTGCGTTCGCGTTGCACCTTGTGCGTTCACTCGGAAAGTTCGACCCACATTGGGGCATGCATGACCAACTCGCACTTGGTGTTTGCCAACAGCTCGACCGTTTCTACGCAATCTTTCAAACAGAAGGCCTGTACATGCGCGAAGGCACCAGACTCGAGCTCGAAACCATTGGCAGACAGGTCGTGAGCATGTACTGCAAGCTTGCGCGCTGGAGTTTCACGCGCAGATACAGGGTGTGGAAACTGGCTCCCAAATTGCATCTTTTCGATCACCTTATCGACCAATCGATGGAATTTGGAAACCCAGCATACTGGTGGACATATGCCGACGAAGATTTGGTGGGACGCCTCATACGTATAGCGCACACAGTTCATCCGAACACCATCGCGGAGTCCATGCTGTGCAAGTGGGCGCACTGCGTGTTCGACGAACTGTTGTTGGACCTCGATGTGGACACATGGGGCTGAGCACAAAATATGAAAAAGCGAACACGCACTAAACAAGTGGCCCAAAATCAACAAAACAAAGATAAAAGCAATGCATATGAACAGTTTAACAAAACTCAAAGATAATCCGAATAGGCTCCCAAGAATCAAGAGGACCCAACACCAATGGACCCAAGGAAGCCCCCGCCAACAGACCCACATGACAAACCACAAGAGAGCCCTATAGGAACAGTCCAAGAGGCCAGAAGACGATTCCAAAATGCCTTTGTTGTTGATGTTCTTGACACGGCTTCCGCCGTCTCCGCCTGACCCCCCAGGCGATCCTACCCTCTTTTCCCCTCCATATATCATCTTCTCCTGCCCCTGTGTTTTGCTGCCCTCCACTCGTCTTGCTGCTTCCTCCCCATTCTCTTCCGTCGTCCTTCCTTCAGCGTTCCTTCCTTCTCCCTCTCTTCCTCATGCATCCTCCTTCTCATGGTATATAGTTTTACGGGTGCCCTCCGTAAGAGTCATCACCACACCGTATAATCTGCATCCACCGTAAGATTATGCGGTTGTTGATGCTCGGGGCACCTCCCCCGGGGCCGGTTGTGTGAGGATGTCTCAAGCGAGGGCGCCGGTTTGGGATTCGTCGGCGGATCCAGCGGATCTATCCGGAAAGGGTGCCGGAGGCCGCTCTGGGCTCCTCTGGGCACCTCCCCCGGGGCCGGTTGTGTGAGGATGTCTCAAGCGAGGGCGCCGGTTTGGGATTCGTCGGCGGATCCACGGGATCTGTCCGGAAACGGTGCCGGAGGCCGCTCTGGGCTCCTCTGGGCACCTCCCCCGGGGCCGGTTTTGTGAGGATGTCTCAAGCGAGGGCGCCGGTTTGGGATTCGTCGGCGGATCCACCGGATCTGTCCGGAAACGGTGCCGGAGGCCGCTCTGGGCTCCTCTGGGCACCTCCCCCGGGGCCGGTTGTGTGAGGATGTCTCAAGCGAGGGCGCCGGTTTAGGATTCGTCGGCGGATCCACCGGATCTGTCCGGAAACGGTGCCGGAGGCCGCTCTGGGCTCCTCTGTGGGGGCCTCCTTGGAAATCCTGGGGGCACCCTGGGCCAGGGGCACTTCTGGCAACGACCCCCACCTTGGCCGCCTCCGACGCAAACCGGCCGCCTCGAGATCGCATCGCGGCGCCCGGCGACCGGGGGACGACTGCGGCAGCGGCGGCGGCCACGGCGGCGGCGGCGGCGACCGCGCAGCGCGGGGCCCCCTCCTGGGCCTCCTGCTCGGCCTTCGTGGCCTCGGCCTCGGCGGCCTCGGCGTCCTCGGGGTCCATGGGTGGCGCAGGGGGGGGGGGAGGGGGGTCGAGGGGGGGGGGGGGAGGAACAGGAGCATGATTACCAAGCTCGCAATAATTAGGCTTCTAGAGGGTACCCAAACCCATCCTCGAGGATGAGGCCGCCGTCGGAGAAAGACTGGAGATTGCGAGCCTGCGAAAGGCGGGAGAGTTGGATTCTGAATGGAATCTGAAGCCAAGGGCAGGCCAGTCTCAGGGGGGCAGGCATGGCAGAAATCAGCAGGAGGACGAGCAGCAGGAGGGAGGAGGTGTGGGGGCGAGGAGGGGAGATTGGATGAGCGGGGGGGGAGACGAGGAAGGGAGAAGGGGGGAGAGGAAGGAAGGGAAAGTAAGGAAGGGAGGGGGAGCGCGGGGAGGGGAGGAATGAGGGGTAGGAGAGAGGCAGGGCTAGGAGGGGAAGGAGGGGAGGCAGGTGGGAGAAGAGGGCGGGGAGGAGGAGAGGAGGAAGGGATGAGGGATGAGGAGGGGAAGGAAGGGGGGAGGGGGAGGAACAGGAAGGAAGGCGGGAGGGAGGGGTGGAGGAGGGGGATGAGCTCTGCGGGGCTCAGGGGTCAGGGGTGGGGGGGAGGCGAGGAATAGAGAGGAAGGAAAGTCAACGACCCAAGGACTCCCCCCAGGACAACCAGCTCATCTCGGGCACTTCTCTGGAGCCCCCAGGGCCCCCCCACCGAAGACGCCTGGCCTCCTGGACCCGCCCTCGCTGGGCTGAGGGCACTCGCTCTCGACGATCCAGGCCCCCCAGAGATGGGAAGAGCCCTCGCCTCCGGGACCCTTCTTCTGACGGGGCCCTGGGACACACAAATAAATACACACATAACAGGATTCCCAATATTTTTATACATTTTCTGGGTTTTTGTCTCCCCCCCCACTTCCCATAGTTTCCCATATTTTCTGGGGAATCGACGATCAATTGTGTCTGTGTGTTTTTCTTCCTCCTGATCTTCACCGACGGCCCTGCGCGCAGAAAGGGCCCCATCACAGGAGGAGCATATCCGCGCTGGTGGAGAGCGGGCCGGTCCGCTCCTTGATGATCAGCTCGAGGTAGCCGATGACGCCTGCGCCTCCGCCGTGCCTCGACGGCGCGACCGCGCGAGGGATGCACGACACGGCCAGAGGTGAGGGGCAACGCTAGGGTTCAGTCGGGCCTGTCCCCCTGCAGGGGGATGTTCGACGAAAAATAAAGCATACCCAAAACATGCTCCAAAATTGTCCAAAAATACTCAAAACATAGTCCCCAGACTATTTGTTGACAAGTTTTGAATATTCTCCCTGTAGAGGGACAGGCCTGACTTAAGACCACCAGCGGGGGGGCCGTCTGTGCACGGCCTGGAGCCTTGCGGCTCCAACGGACGGGCGGCGATCACGAGTCCACATCCGTGCCCTGGCGGCCTGGACACCCGAGGTGCGACTCCAGCGGCAAGCTGCGATCCCACGGACGCGTTCCGCGCGGGGCATCTGCGAAGCGCCGTATATTGCATCCATGACGTCGCGGCCGAATATGGAGCGCGAGGCCGTGGGTTTCCCGCTCATGACCAACATCTTGACCACACTGTATGTTGTTTTTGCCATCTGACAATCGTGTCCAGGCTGCGGGCACATCGAAAACCGTCTGATGCAGATGTCCCGGGGGCACGTGGTGGAACTGTCTATCGAACTCCTGCGCGCGATGTTTGAACCGGACAGACTCCTGACCCGATACGGCCCGAGATCACGTGTTCTGATTGGTGCTCCCGGTCGCTGGTCCCAGGGACAAGGGAGTACGTGTCGTTAGCTGTTCGGCAGCAGCTTGCACCACTTGTTCGAATCAACGATGCCGATCCTCAGTCAGTGAATGACACGTGATTGAATGTCCCACGCGAGAGTGCAAATACTGTATAAGTTGTGAGAAATCCCGCGCGAGGGCACGACTCGGAAATACACTGAGAGGAAATAGTAGGCGGGAAGTCGCCAAACCGGGGGCTAGGTGTCCAGTTTGGTGATCCCTCACTTCCCTTGGGAAAACAAACAGGGTGCGAACCCTGGGAAAAAAAAAACACACTGGAATTGAAACATGCAATGGTTACCGGGCAGGGGGGTCAATAATAGTTATTCTTTATGAATGAAAGTGCAACATCAACAGCATCAACAACAACACTCATTTTAAGACAATTTACTCTTATCTGCTCGCGTGCCATTCAACACGTATGTCCCAAAACCTCGGTACCCGCCCTCTTCGTCTTCGATCGTACCCCCCTGGGGGTAGATCTTCCTTTCCTGCCGCGTGTAACTGAAACAGGGGCAGCGAGGACGGATGGAATGGGGAGGGAGAAGGATGGAGCACGCGATTAGCAGGAGGGAGGCTGGGAGCAGAAACCAGAAACCACTTGGAAGAACCAGACAGGCCCATCGGACAGGTAGACCTTAACGGACGGGTCGGGAAGGCGGGCCCAAGCGGCCAGGTCGAGAAGGCGTGTTGATGAAGCGTGAGTACTGCATGAATCACGAGAGAGTCTCGAGCGATAGCGCGATGCCCAAGTATTCCTGAGCGAGAGTCTCGAGAGGCCACAGCGAGAGCGTGATTCCTGAGTGTCGAGGGCGCGGCGTCTGAATAAATTGCGAGTAAGCCCCACGCGAAAGCGCGACCCATGCGTAACGTGTTAGAAAGTTCCGCGCGAGAGCGCGATTTGGGAATAAGTTGTGAGGACATTATGCGGAGTCGTTGTTGTTGTAATACTTTCCCTGACAGAAAAACCAGGTACGAGCACCGAGGCGTGCACTTCAATTGAACAACATACAATGTTTAACCGAGGGGATATTAAAAATGCTTACTCTTTGGAACAGCGAATTCAACAACAACAGCAACAACAATATCAACAACAACAACAATAACCACCAATAACAACAAAGCATCAACAGCAACAGCAACAGCAACAGCAACAGCAACAACAACAACAACAACAACATCATCAACAATCCGCACAACGGAAGACCAATCCAGCCACGAACCCAAGGACAATTAATGACGGTTCGGGCCCGTTACTCTGATATACCAAAAAACCAAGAGTACCAGGCTGACGGGCTCCCAGCGGCAACGCGTCATTGATACTCTTTCTCCAGCTGCAACGCGTCATTGATACTCTTTCTCCCTCCTGTTTTTGAGGTACCAAGCCGTGTGGAAACAGACCGCGCGGTGACTTCGACCTCCCAAGACACCCCACCGTGCGGTCCTTCACCGAACGGTCTTGGGACCTCGGAGGCCCTCGTCGCCCCAGCCGTTTTCAGGAGGGCGACCCGACCCGAGCCCCACAATCGCGCCGCGACCCCGGCCGGATCCCCTCGGACTCACCACGCGGCGTGGCCACCACACCATTCGGGGGGCCCCGACGGATGCCCTCCCCCTGCACCGACGCTGGCCGACGCCAAATCGGCGCGTTCCCATCGACTGCCGGACGCTGGCGCACGCCCGGCGCAGCCTGAACTCGGACTCCCGAGGAAGCGCCACGCTCCCGCGAGGCGCTGCCGAAGGCACCTCTCTCTGCATCCCCCCGTGGATCGGGGGCGCGCAAACATGGATTAGCGATCCATGGATTTGGCGCGCGGTCGCCACATCCATGCATCGGGGGAAATGGCCTCCCCAAAATGCGGCCGGTGCCGCCTCGTTCGGCGGCAGAAATCCGCGATGCCCCATGGAAACGGGACCCGTCGCTAATCCACGCCCCCTTAATCCATGCTTGCGATCGCCTGAGTCGATCGCCCCCCCCCCATCACGCAGTGCCCGAAGCTCCTCCCCCCTCCCCTTGCCAGGGGCGCCTCTTGTAGTCCTTCCCCGCGGAGGGCCGCGGCGACGAAGCGACGCCGGGCTCCTGGGGGGCGCCCGCCCTCGCGGGCGAAACTTCCGGGCCCCGCAGACCCGGACACGCCAGACCTGGACACCCACCATCCCTCGAACCCAGTTTTTCCAGAGGGCGGCACGAGCCAAAGAGTGCACTGCAGCACTCCCAGAAGAAGCCCGGAAACGGGCCCTCTTAAAGCCTGCAAGCCCCCCCCAACCTGGGAATCCTCCGATGCACGGGCGCTGGAAAATGTAACTTTGCAGGAAAGGGTGTCGTTTCCTCTGTTTTTTCCGTGTCCTGGTTTACTGAGCAGGGACCGACCGTCCCGGCATTTCTATAGACCTACCAAGAAATGTTCGCAGAACCCCAATTCATGTTCTAAGAACAAAACAATGTTCTTATAACATAAACCCGATGCGTTACAACAGGACAGTCCCGGCCAGAAATGTTCTGAGCACATCTCGCGGAAGCCACAAAAGGTTCCTAGAACACGGCTTGGTGGGCCTGTAGGCAAGCCAGGACGCTTCGCCACTGCTTGAGAAAGGGTGTCGTTTCCTTGGTTTTCCGTGCCCTCATGCTTTCTCTGCAGTCCTGGCCCCCGGGGGGCCCGAAAACTCACTCCGAGGGCGGGACACGCCCGGGGCCCCAGCTCGGGAGGCGGGCCGCGGGAGGCGGTCGGGGGGCCGCGCCGCGCCGCGAAGGCGCGCGCGCGCGCGGAGAGCCGCGCGGAGCGGGGGGCGTGAGGGGCAACTTTTTCACGGGGGGTGTGCCGACTCGGGACGGGGGGACAAGGGGGGGTCATAAACCTGGAATCGGAGGAATGTCCAAATGTTGTCTCTCTCTCTCTCTTTTTCTTTCTCTCTGTGTCTCTCTCTCTCTCTCGCTCTCTCTCCATATGTATATATATATATATATATATAGCTGCGTACATATACACATGTATATGTGTATGTGTATATATATACACATGTATATATATATACACATTAACTTATATACATATATACATATGTATACATATATATATATATATATATATATATATATATCGTGTGTGTTTGGTTGCCTGTATGTATGTGTGAATGTATATATGTATGAATGTATGTATGTTTGTTTGTATGCATGTATGTGTGTATGTGTGTGGGGGCCGTACGGTATCAGAGGGTGAGGGGCCGAACGGTCATTTACTGTCCCTGGGCGCGTGGCTGAAGTGAGGTTCTGCGGTGCGGATTAGTTTTGTTGTTGTTGCTGCTGTTGTTGCTGTTGTTGAGTCTCAATGTTAATCAAGTATTGCGTGTTGGACCCCTTAGATACGCCCTGGCGCCATCGCCCATGCGCCAGCTGCATTTCCTCTGAAATCGAGGCTCGCGCTCAGACGTTTTGGGGATTCGCCAAACCGACCCCCCCCAACAACAACAACAACAACAGCAACAACAACAGCAACACCACCACCAACAACAACAGCAACAGCAACAACAGCAACAACAGCAGCAACAGCAACAACACCACAACCAACAACAATAACAATAACAACAACAATAACAACAGCAACAACACCAACAACAACAGCAGAAGCAGCAACAACAACAACAACGCTCTAGCTCGATACTTCCTCGCCTTCTACACAAGGCCGGCGCTTCCGCCTCGGCGCCGAAACCAGCTTCCCCACCAAACCAGCGTTCTGGCCCCATACTTCCTCGCCTTTGAAACAGGATCGGCGCTTCCCCTTAGCCGCCGCAAACGGCCCACCATTGCCACAACGGCGCTCCCGCTCGGCACTTCTCAACCTTTTGCTCAAGACTGTGGCCCTCGTGTCGGCATGGCCTCTGGGGGGCTCCCAGACTCCCTGTGGGAGCTCCATTAATAAACACCTGTGGTTGTTGGAGTCCCTGAATACGCTCTGGGGCTCTCGCCTCGGCGCCCGCTGCATTTCCTCCGAAGTCGAAACTCACGCTCACGCGTTTCGGGGTCCCGCCATACTGGCCCCCCGAATAACAACAACGGTCCCCTTCGATACCTCCTCCTTTTTTACTCAGGCCCGCCTCGGGGGGCGTAAGGAAGGTTCTGCCTACGTGGCGCTGAAGTCTGTTCAACCCTAACGATTAGCTATTCATTATGTGGTTTCTCTTCTAATTCCAGGGCTAGCCTGGAATAGCCAAAGAAACGACGTTATTTTTAAAAAAGTAAATGCAATATTCTTGTTATGGGGCCGACCTGGGGTTTAACATTACAGTATGGCCTTGAAATCGCCGACGAATAATAAAAGACTTAAAACTATGACTCTTGGAGTGCGCAGCCCTGCTGCTTGAGCATGGAAGGCGAATTTAAGTTAGGGGTGGCGCGCATCGTCAATTATACTGGCTGGGCGGACGGCAAGGAGGGTGTCTAACGCGTCGGTCGAAAGAAGTGGGTAAAAACACAAAGTAGGAAGGCGGACAAAGTGGATTGGGTCCAGGCCCTCCCAGAGAACAACAAAACACAGCAAAAGAAGCCGATTCTTGAAGTAGGAAGGTGCTTGAAGTAGATTGGGATCTGGGAACCCAAAACTACCTACTTTCAACGACCGGCGTATATGGGGGGCGGCCTGTGCAGGCTCCCCTCGCCGCCCTCCGCCGGCAGCGCGGCGCTGCAGTCCGTGCATACCCCCGGCCCGGCAGAGGCCTCTCCTCCTCCTCCTCCTCCTCGTCCTCAACCTCCTGCTCCTCTACCTCCTCCTCTACCTCCTCCTCCTCCTCCTCCTCCTCCTCCTCCTCCTCCTCCTGCTCCTCTTTTTTTGTCGTTCGGCAAGCATGAGGCGTGGCCCGCTACGTAAAACATCCTCCTCCTCCTCCTCCTCCTCCTCTTCCTCCTCCTCTCGTCTCTCGTTCCCTACGCTCGGTCGAGGACAGCCGCGCTCCCGCCGCCCGCGCGCCCGCGCGGCCCGCGCGGGCTGCCAGTGGCCGAGCGCGCCGCCGCCCTTCGCCGCCGCGAGCCCGGCCGGGGAGCCTGCCCTCGAGCTGCCCAGCTCGAACCCGCCACCGTGCCGCGAGGCACGAGCTCGAGCGTCGATGCATGGAAATAAGGGGCCTCCTGGATGGGGTCCGAGTAGACGGGGTCTGAGGATCGCCGATGCATCGCCGATGCTTCGGCGATGCAGTGGCGATGCATCGGCGATGTCGGCGGTGCATCGTCGACGCCTGCGCGACGAACATCGGGATCCACATCGAGCCGCATCGCTGATGCATCGGCGATGCGGCGCGATCCTCTGACCACATCTACTCGGACATCATCCGGGGGGTCCAGATGGAAAGAGGCAGCGGCTGGGTGGCCTTTCGTCTTAAAGTGAAACAACTGAAAATGGGCAGGAAATCTGCTCGAGTGTCTTCGGGTCCGTTCAGCCCTCTGTCCTCAGCCCTGGGCGGAGGGTTATCAGGGGGGGCCCGGCCCTGAAGCATTCGAAGATGAACCCACGAGTGCCCAGAGAGGCCTTCAGGGCCTTCGAAGGCCAAGAGGTCCCCTAGAGGCCCCCAGAGGCTCCACAAAGGGCCCCCAAGAGGCTCCAAGATGCCTCCAAGAAGCCCCAGGAGGCCCCCAAAGAGTCCACGACAGGCTCCCAGAAAACCCCCGTGAAACCCCAAGAGGGCCTCAAGAGGCCTCCTATTATTCTTCTTCTTCTTCCTCCTCCTCCTCCTCCTCCTTCTCTTCCCTCGCCTCCTCGTCTCTCTTCCTCTCCCAAGAGCCATCCCCCAAGGGATTCCACCATGCTCGGCCGCATGGGCACTCCCAGGAACCCGGGCGGCGGCGGCGACTCGCCGTAGGCATCTTCGATCCGCCGCCCCCTGGTGATAAAAAAACCCAAAGCGGCATAAGCATTAAACTTCTGGCGCTCCACGCGCGGATTTTTTGGATCTGCGCTGGACCCCCCCTCCCCTGGCGGGCGCAGCGCGCATGGCGGCGGCGCTGGAGGCGCCGCCTATGGGGGCCCCAGCGCGGATATCCGAGAAGTCCGTGCGGCGCCCCTCCAGTTTCTGTTCGTGCCGTTCTGCTCCTCCTGAGCACTGTTTCCTCAGAGGGGTTATGTTTCTCGATATGCCTACTTACTTACATGATCATGTCACTTCGCCTGGGCATCGGCTGGTGGGGATACTTTTTGGCCTGCGGGCTCGCGAAGCAAGTCGAAAGCCGTCCGATCAGGCAGCAAGAAAAGAGAGGGGCAAGCGAAGCGAGCGCGCGGGCAGCCACCCAGAAGGAACACCAGGACCAGCACTCCCAACCCGGTGGCGTGGAAATCCTGGTGGCGACCGTCAAGTAAGCGCAGCCCAAATGGCGCGGCGGCGCGACCATGAACACGCAGAGGTCGATCACCCGGCGTGAGTCGGCATAGGGCCCAACAAAAACGAGCAGGTCCGACAGGCAGGCACTCCAGGGCGACGTCCGTGCCGTAGGTGGCACAACAGCATCATGTCGCCGCCGGAGTGAAGACGGGGCAGCCTCGTCACAGGCAGGACTGCGAACGGCGCTGGTGGGGATACTTCTTTATGTCGCGGCCGCCAGCGAAAGCGAATGGGGCGTCTTGAAAGGTCCGGGCCACGGCCCTATCAAATTAGCAACGCGCGAGCCTAAGAGCACAGCGGCCGAGCCCGGAATCAGAACCTACCGCCGGTGGGGCAGCTGGCTGAGGCTGAGCTGGCTGAGCTGACTGCAAACGGCCAGGGTAGCTGATGCACACGTGCGGGTGAACTGGATCCTGCACGCCAGGAGAGATCGTGACCTGCTCTGTACCTGCAGTCCACACTTCAGCCTAGCGGGGCGGTGCCACCAGACAGGCAGGCCCGAAAGGCGGCGCGCAACCAGGAGAGCAGAGCCCGAGAGGTGCAAGCGCGCTCGAACTCAAGTGGGTACCGTGGGAGGAAGTCACCAGGTACGCAAACGGACCTTGTCGCCACAGGGCGCCAGGGGTCAGGGCCACAGCTGTGGCAAGGAACGTGCCAAGACAAGGCGGTAACGATGCGACAGTGGGGGGGTGCGCAGACCACTGCAAGAAGGCTGAACCACTCCTGAGTGAACGGCAAACGAGTCCCCATAGGGCCAGCACCAGTCACGTCCAGCTGAGGCAAATACTGTAGGCCAGAAGCCCAAGGATTGCAGACGCCAGGGGGCGTGTGTCGGGGACGCCGCACAGAGGGAACCGCGTATGGCGCGGGAAGGGGAGACCGGGGCAGGTGGGAACTGACATCGCCTGACCGGCGAGGGGAAAGAGGCGTCCTCCAGGGTTGTCCAACGCCAGGGGACAGTTGATGACCGTACGAACGATGCAAGTCAGGCTGCAGGTACATACGGCTGATGGCCGTCTCATTTTTCATGTATAGAGAGAAAGGGAGAGAGAGAGAGAAACAAAAAAGGGGGGCCAGGGAACGGCTGATGGCCGTAAGGGTAAATTTGATGTGAGAACTGGGGGCCAGGGCGGTCTTCGACCGCGCCCGGAGTGCGCATGACGCGGCCGCCTCCTGGTGCGGTTGGCGCGGAGCTGTCGGCTGCCTCTCCCCGCCTGTCGGGACCAGGGCTGTCCTGCTCGTGCGAATATTTTTTTTTACAGCCGCAGGCGGAAGCGCCGGCGGCAGGCGGTCACGGTCGGGCTGCGGCCGCGACAAGGGGGCGGGCGCGCGCGGGGCCGCGGTCAGGCGGCAGGCAGCAGCGACCCAGGGCGTCTGAGCCAAAGCGTGCATATCCAGGGAGTCTGCAGGGCAGACTCGTGCGAATAACGCGAAGCGTCAACAATTTCTGCTCGTGCCGTTCTGCTCCTCCTCGGGCCGTTTCCTCAGAGGGGCTCCCGGCGCTTGGGCGCCACCGCGGCGGCCCGCGCCTGGCCGCCGCCGAGCGCGCCCGAGGCCTCGTCGCCGCTGCCGCCGGGGGGGGCGGCCAAGAGGCGCGGAGAGCGGCGGCGCCCTCCCCGCGGGGGGGGGGCTGTCGCGCCAGGACCCCCCGCGGGCCTCTGCTCGCTCCAGGGGGGGGGGGTCCTCCTCCTCCTCCTCCTCCTCCTCCTCCTCCTCCTCCTCCTCCTTTTCCTCCTCCTTTTCCTCCTCCTTTTCCTCCTCCTCCTCCTCCTCCTCCTCCTCCTCCTCCTCCTCCTCCTCCTCTCCCTCCCCCTCCCCCTCCCCGCCGCGCAGGGCCCTGCCCGAGGCCCCAAGGTTGGAGGCCTCCTAGATTTGGGTTGACCCAAAGGGGGGTCCAGCTGCGAGGGATGGTGCAATCAATGTTTTGGGCAATTGTACTGCGAACGTGTATTGCGTCATGGGATTGTACTGCACTGTATTGCAACTGACGTATTGCACGCCAAAGCCCAGCGATACATCTGCGCACCGGAATGTATTGCACGTCCCAAATCTATCGCAACCCCACAAATCTATTGCACCAAATCTACTGCACCATCCCCTTGTCATTGGACCCCCATGTGGGTAAACCAGATAGATCGATTGGGTCGGAAGATCGGGTCGCATCGCCGATACATCGTCGATGTATCGGCGATGCATCGGCGAAGTCGGCGTGGGGAAACACGGGCTCCACATCGAGCCGCATGGTCGATGCATCGCCGATGCATCAGCGATGCGGCGCGATCCTCCGACCCCATCTGCTCCCACCCCATCTAGAAGGAGAGAGGAGGAGGAGGAGGAGGAGGAGGAGGAGGAGGAGGGGGAGGAGGAGGAGGAGAAAGGGAGGAGGAGGAGGAGGAGGAGGAGGATGAGCGAGGAGCGAGGAGCGAGGAGGAGGCGGAGCGAGGCGGAGCCAGGAGGATCAAGGAGGAGGAGGAGGAGAAGGAGGAGGAGGAGGAGCCCGGAGACAGAGGGGGGGGGGGGGGAATGGGCGGGGGCGTGCACTGGCAGCCTCAAGGCTCGACCTGAGCAGGGTCGTCCGTCCTCGCTCTGTGCTCCTTTCCCTCGCTCTGTCTGCACTCCGCCCCTGCTGCGAAACGAAACCGCCTCGGAAACGGCCACCGAGATCGCCAAAACGCCGCTTTGCTGCGAAACGAAACCGCATCGGGAACGGCCACCGAAGTCGCCAAAACACCGCTCAAGTCGAGCCCTGGGCAGCCTCCTGGCCTCGGGTCGAGAGGTCCCGGGGCCGCGGGGCACTGCGAGGATTTTCGCAGGAGGGAGAGGTACCTATACCGCTGCCCTTCCCTCGGCTTCCCCGTTTTAGGGGCCTGCTGGGAGGCCCTCGTCGCCGCCGCAGGGCTCGCCTCGAGGTCCTGGCCGGAACGCGCCCCAGGAGGGGTCCGAGGAGTAGCGGCATCGGTACAAGTTGATTTCCCCGAGAGTTGACTACCTACCAGACCACCCCAACCCAACCCGAAGACCCCAATTTCGGGTTGGGGGGGGTACGGGTTCCACATGTGTGTTTTCCGTGTTCCCCGACTCCCCCCAACTGGAAATGGAGGACAAATTGAGGCCTTTGGGTTGGGTTGGGGTGGTTTGGTGGGTGGTGAAGAGTGGCGTCGGATGTGTAGGAGAGCAGGGGATCAGGGCACGATCGGGGTGTCAGAGTCTGAAGGCTTCGGGCGCTTCTCCTGTCTCCCGGGGCAGCCGGAGGCCTCCGGGGTCCTCCTAGGACCTCCCAAGAGCCTTGAGGGGAGGACGAGGCGGGAGGGGAAGGTGGATGGAGGGTGCATCAGAGGGGGAGGGTCCTGATTGGGGAGAGGAGGGGAGGAAGGAGGTGGGGCGTTGACCATAGGTTTCACCAGCGCTCTGCGCTGGCGTTTAGAGCATCCAGGGCAACGGCACCCGGTGCTTTTCGATCGCAGAGCGGGGAGAGGGAGAGAGAAAGGGGAGGAGGGGGGGCAGGATGCGGGGTGATGGGACAGCAACCTAATACCATTACCGGTACCTCTCGGACCGCTCCGAAGGTGCGTTCTGCTATTCCGGTAGGCTTTCGAGGCGGACCGACCCGTGGCGACGAGGGCTCCCCGGAGGAGCCAAGAGGCGAAGACTAGGGACAAGGGCATCGGAACAAGACAGAGAGGGTCCTGGTGGAAGCAGGTCTTGGACCACGAGACTTTCCTGGTGGCCGTAACCGGCAAAACATCTCGAGAACCCTTCTCTCCATAAGAAGGAAAAGAGGAACGCGGAAAAGGAAAGCGGAAAGGGGAAGAAGAGGAAAGCGGAAAGAAGGGGAGGCTGGATATCGTCCGTGACTGCGGCTTTGGCTGCCCCGATGCTCGAGCTGCTGTCGGAGTCGTCGATCATAGCCGCCTCCTCGGGCAAACGCGAAATCGCAGTCCTCCTTCCCCTCCTCTGGCCTCTCCTCGTCCTCCTCCTCGTCCTCCTCCTCTGCCTCCTCCTCGTCGTCGACATCATCGTCATCAGCAGCAGCATCATCATTATCATCACCATCATCACATAATCATGAGAATCATCATCATCATCATCGGCAGCAAAGGCAGCAGCAGCATCATCCTCATCATCAGAATCAGCATCACGCTCATCATCGTCACCATCATTATCGTCATCACCACCACCACCACCACCATCCTCAACACAACAACCACCATGTCAGCATCATCATCATCAACATCATCATCAGCAGCAGCAGCATGGTCATCATTGTCACCATCACCATCACCATAATCATCACCAGCATCATCATTCGCATCACCATCATCATCATCATCAGCATCATCATCATCATCATCAGCATCATCAGCATCATCATCATAATTATTATCAGCATCAGCATAATTATCATCATGGCAATCATCAATATCACGATCAGCAGCATCGTCCTAGCACCACCAACATAATCATCATCATCATCATCATCATCATCATCAGCATCATCATCATCATCATCATCATTATCATTATCATCATCTTCATAAACAGCATCAGCATCATCGCCATCATCATCACAACCATCATCCGCAGCAGCAGCAGCACCAGCAGCACCACCGCCATCATCAGCATCATCAACAACATCATCACCATCACCATCATCACCACCGCCACCACCACCATCATCATCATCATCATCCTCATTATCAGCAGATTCCTCGTCATCATCATTACCATCGCCATCACCATCACCATCATCATCAGCATCATTATCATCATTCGCATCACCATCATAAGCTTTATCATAATCATCAGCATCATCAGCAACATCGTCATCATCATCGTCAGCAGCAGTGGCATGGTCATCATCATCATCATCATCATCATCACCATCACCATTACAATCATCACCATCATCATAATCATCATACTAATCATCACAACGACCATCACCGTCATCATCAGCATCATCATCAATATCAACATTATCATCATCGTCACCATCATCACCATCATCACCGTCACCATCAGCATCATCATCATCCGCAGCAGCAGCAGCGCTTGCAGCACCACCATCATCATCCTCATCATCATCATCTGCATCATCATCAACATCGTCACCACCGCCATCATTACCACCACCACCATCATAATCATCATCATCACCATCTCGTCTTCATCACCATCGCCATCACCATCACCATACTACCCCTACTCCTGAGTCTCCATATCCTCCTGCTTTGATCTCTCATTAGCATCATCTAATATCGGGTGATGGTGATGATGCGAATGGTGATGCTGATGATGATCATGAGTGATGCACAATGTGAATAATACAACACATAAGAGTACCAATAATGCTGCCACGAGTAATAATTACAATAACAACCGTACTAATGATAGTCGTAATACTAAGATTGATCTTAATGGCCATGACAGTAGTAAAGAGAAGAAGAGAAAACCAACTCATCCATTTCCGCCGACGCACCTCAGGATCGCAAGTGTTGTGCTTTCCAGTTGCTGGGCTTTCTACGCGAACAGCACATGGACCAACTTGGTGAAGGCTCCTTGCAAGGAAGCTCGATCTCGGACGGTCACTGGTTTCAACGCGCGACCGTGGGAGGGCACCCATGGTGTAGGAGCATCGCGCCGCATCGCGTCGACATCGACGATGCATCGGCGACGTCGGCATGGAGACTACCGGGCTCCACATCGAGCCGCATCGCCGATACATCAGCTATGCGGCGCGAACCTCAGGGCCCCATCTACTCTGACCCCATCTGGGAGGCTGAGAACCAACCTCTCCGCCAGGCCCTCCTCTTCCTTCTCCTCCCCCCCATGTTCCCCTCCTCGCTTCTCTGGGGAACCCAAGGGGGTACGGGCACCGCTGCTCCCAAGATCTCTCCCGGGGTGCCTTCGGACCCAGACCTCGAGGCGGACCCAGCCGTGGAGGCGAGGGCCTCCCAAGGACGCGAGAAGGCGAAGACGAGGCAAGGGTGGCCGTAAGGGAAACTTTTCCTCGTCTGAGTCTCGGCCTCGGCGTCGTCGCCGTCGTCGGCGTCGTCGCTCCGCTCCCCAACCAGCGCAATTACACGTCGGTCGGAAGAAGTAGGGAAACACATGAAATAGGAAAGCGGATAAAGAAGTTCGGGGCCAGGCCCTCCGGGAGAATCTCAGAACACATGCAAACCATGCTGACTCTTGAAGTAGGAGGGTGCTAGAAGTAGGATGGGATCTGGGAATCCAGATATCAGAGGCCTCCTAGACGGGGTCCGAGTAGATGTGGTCGAAGGATCGCGCCGCACCGCCAGTGCATCGCCGATGTATCGTCAAGGCATCGGCGATGCATCGGCGACGTCGGCGTGGGAAGCACGGTCTCCACATCGAGCCGCATCGTCGATGCATCGGCGATGCGGCACGATCCTCCGACCCCATCTGCTCGGACCCCATCTAAGAGGCCTAGAGATGTGCCTACTTTCAACGGCCGACGGGTGCGCCTCCCCCTGGGCCACCTCCACCCGCGCCGCCTCCTGGAGACACGAGGAAGCACGCTCGCGCGCTGGGCCGCGCGAAGCGCGGTCCCCCTGGGCCTGGACCTCCGGGGAACCCGGCCCCCCCCCCAGAGAAGCGCGAGGGAGGCCAGAAACGTCAAGAGCCCTCCTGGTGAACGTGTTTCTAGTCGGCGTTTCGGCATTGGGCGGAAGGGGGGGGGGAGGAGGGGGGTCTGGCCTTGGACCTCTTCTTAGCGCGACTGTTTGGGACCGTGCGTCCTATGGGGGAGATTCCACCTGCTCGAAACAGGCGCCAAAAACAGCCAAGATCTACTCCAGGGAGGGGGTGCGAGGGCCCGCGCCGATCGGCAAAATAACAAATAAAAAACGCTCACCTGGAGGAGGAATCCGCGTCCCCCGTCCTCCCTCGGGGCTGCTCTTCTCTTACGTCCAATCATCTGGTCGTTACACGGGAGGGAAGGGGGGTTGGGGCCCCGGGGTGCAGTAGAAGCTCGACCACAAGGAACCTTCCACGAGAAACCCAACCCTGAGACCGCAGGACGTCCATTGATGTTGGCGTGCGAACGTCACGCTTTCCATAACGAAGGCATCGAAACCCAATTAACCAAAGGCACCCTGGAGGCAAGCAGGGTGTTTCTTGCCATGGGTTCCCACTGTAATGGCAGCGCTGTGGCTGGGTGGGGCACGTCGGGGCGGAGGTGAGCTGCGATCTCCAGAGTGTGCGCGCAGCACCAGCATGCATGTGTGGAGGGGTCCATGCCCTCCCTTCACGTACGATCTGTACCTCACGGGAGAGGGGGCGTGGCCTGGTCACGTCTGCTACGCGACAGAGAACTAACAAAACAATGTCCTCGTCCCGCCTCCCTCCCCTGAGACCCGACGTCACGGACAAACTGCAGCATCGCTGAAACACACGACCAAAGCCCAGGACACCATCCTTCGGCGGCATTTTCCGTAATGGCCCCGCGGCCCGAAACAGCAGGAAAGCGCCCGGTGGGAAAACATTCCACCGCCCAGATCTCAGGGTCTCTCCTCCCCCCGCCCTCCCACGTTCCCCTCCTCCTGCGCGTGCGGGCTGCAGGGGAGGCCAAATGGCAGGAGCAGGGAGGAGGGACCATGGAGGTGGAGTCAGATGCTCGCCTTGGGGACCTCCCTTGAGCCTCTCCCTCCTAGATGCTGCGTCGAATGTCCGTTGACTCGAGTCGAACTTGAATCGAACTAGAGCCGAAACAGAGCCACACTAGAATCGAACATATCGGTATCCAAACAAGCGATGCTCGTTTTTGTTTGCAAATCCGGGGTCCGCAGAAGGCCTGGCCCTTGCCCCAGCAGGGCCAGCGGCGCTTTCATCCCGAGCTGCTTGTGGACGGTCGCCGGGCCTGGGGAGTGCCCCCAGAGGCGGAAAGCTGCCGAAGCTGGCCTCGCGTCGTGTTTGTTTCTTTACGGCGCGAGCGCATGTGGGTGAGGAGGGCCCCGGGAAGGTCCCGAGGAGAGGGCGGCAGAGGGGGGGGGAGGGCAGACGGCGGGTGATGCGCCTCCATCCCGCGAAGCACCCCGTACGTCCCCTGGCTGAGGCCGGTCAGCTGCAGGGTGGCGAGCAGATCCTGCGGGTAGCCGGCGCCGAAGTCGGGCACGGGATACAGCCTGCGGCGGGCGGCAACGACAACGACCCTGAGATCCGGGCCTTGCAACTTTTTCACTGGGCGTTTCCGCATAGTTTCGGGCCTCAGGGTCCTCACGGATCGATCTGGCTCGAGAAATGCCGCAGGGCTCCGGCTGTGATCGATAACAATGCTTCAATTCAGGGACAACGGCGGCGACGACTTCGTCGACGATGGTATCCTCGGCTTAATTTCGGAGGTCTTCGGGCCTGACTGGAAGGATTGCTCCACCAACGCTGGATGCAGCTCGAAACACTGGCCAGGGTAGACCTGGTGGGCGTCTGGGGACCGATTTGGAGCGGATTTTGTCGAAAGACGACGACAATGACCACGCTGAACCTTAGATCCGTGCATTGCTGAACTATCCTCGCGAAGGACCTAATCATATTAAGTGAAAGTGCCGCAAGACAAGTGGGACGAAGGAGAGGGAGCCCCCTAGGGGCCACGAGACGTGTGAGGGGTGTGCTGACATGGGCGGGGGGGCCGCATGTGGATGCACCCACTGAGGCTGTCGGTGGAGCTCTCACCATGGTGCCACGAATCGTGTGACGGGTGTGCCGACATGGGTGGGGGGCTGCATACGGTTGCACCCGCTGGGGTCCTCAGGTGGACCTCCGTATGGGGGCCAGGCGCAACCACTGGGGCCTCAGGCGAGGCCACGAAGCGTGTGAGGGCTGTGCCAAATGGGCGGAGCGACCACAAGCAGACGCACCCACTGGTGCCTTCGGTGGAGCTCACGATGGGGCCACGGATCGTTCGAGAGATCCGCGCCGCAATGGTCGGGGCGGCCGCACGTGGACGCATCCCCCTTGTAACCTTAAAAAGGGTTCCCGATGGGGCCACGACACGTGTGAGGGGCGCGTGGGTGGAGCAGGCGCATGTACGGAACACCGCATGTGAACACTTTTTTTTGATTCGCGGGTCGAGAGCGCACCTCTTCTGGTCGAAGCTAAGCTGGCCGCGCGAAGCTTGAATTAACAGAGGGGGGGACAGAAGGAGCGCGACCTCACGGCAAGGCCGGGAACCACCGCATGTGAACACGAAACGTGTGAGGGGTGTGCAGACACGGGTTGGGCAGCCGCGTGTGGACGTACCCACTGGGGCCTTACGAAGTAGGTGGATCCCCCTTTGTGGGGCATCGACACGCGCGGTGTGAGTGGTGTGCCGAAACGGGTTGGGCGACCGCATGTAGTTGCACCCACTGGGGCTTTAGCTCGACCTCGTTATGGGTCCACGAAGTGTGTGGCGTGTGGGTCGTGTGCCGAAATTGCTGGGGCGGCCGCATGTGGTCGCACCTGCTGGGAACCTTAGGTGGAACTCCCGATGGGGACACGAACCGTGTGAGCGATGTGCCGAAATGGTGTGTGAGAGGTAGGTCGTGTGGGGGGGGCAGGAGTGAGTGAGGTGACTCGGGGTGCTGCGTATTCAAGCGGGGGCCCAACACCACAATATTGTTCGCTTAAATCGCGACGATTGTTTTCGGACCAGCCTCAGGCTCTGGGACCCTCACGGATCGATCCAGCCCAACGACTCTCACACGCACGCACACACGCACACATGCACACACACACACACGCAAGGCGGGGATCGATACTTAGCTTTGGAGAAAGGATTGCGAACGGGATCGGACGGTTTGGACGAGTTCCGCCTGTTTGGGGCCACTGGCGGGGTCCTGCGTCGCCGCGGCTAGACTCGTCTCGAACTGTCGGTCCTGTCGCGCTGCATAGCAAGCCTGACGACGGCGACGAGGATTCGGATGTATGACCCGAGGTACGCGGAGGTTAAGAGACCTGGGGGCGGTTCTTACTACTGTCCAGAGGCTTCCATGTGTGTAGTCTGCACTCCACATGGGCTCCATCGAATGATGAGGCCCCGAAGCTTAGAGAAGGCCAAAGACAACGAATTACGCGTCGATAGCGAAACCCATCGAGCAGAGGGGCCGACAGGACGACGCGGCGAGCGAAAGCATGACCCCGCGAGATCAGGCAGGGCGGCGAGTATGGACTGTTCCACATTGCTTTCCGAGCAGCACGAGGGCGACGTCGACTAGTGCGAGGCCCGCCCTTATACATATCCATCGCATGAGGAGCCTATGTGGAGGAGGAGGAGGAGGAGGAGGAAGGATGAGGAGAGGGAGGAGGGGGAAGAGGAGGAAGAGGAGGAGGAGGTATCGAATACCGCTAGCCCCCAGAAAGGGGGGCTGAATATGCCCATCTCCACCGCCTCCCGAGGTCCCCGAAGACCGCCACCCCCAGGCTGTGGAGGTATACATAAAAACCCAGCCTCGGAACAGAGACGAAGATGAGAGGGCTGCAGGCCTCCACCACCACCACCACCACCACCACCACCACCACCACCTCCATTCCCCCTCCCACTACCCTCCTCTTCCCCTCCTCCTCCTTCCTGGGAGAGGGATGGGGGTGAGGGGGTGGTGGTGGTGGTGGGCCGCGTAAGGGCCCACCCTGCTTCGGGAAGGCGCTATCTTCGCAGAACAAGCGATCCTGTCCGGGGCGACCCTTGGCGAACGCGCGGCGACCTTGTGCGATGGCTTGATCAGGTCGCCAATGTAGCACACCAGGTGGAAAAAACAAGGCTGCTTCCGCGGGCAACCTGATTGCAAATGTCAGCGGCCTACCCCGCTCGTTTAAGCGATGGAGTCGCATACATGCCCTCGGATTCAAGAATCAATGACGGAGCTTCTGGACGTCTGTAGACTCACGCTTCTGGGATGCGCCTGGCCACGAGACGGCGGCGCGAGCGTAGTACTCACTGGCGCCTTCTGAAGGAGTACTGACCCGAATCGACTCGGCTCGACTTCCTTCGCGGATGCCTTCAACTCGCGCGGCCTCCGAAGATCTCCAGAAGACCTCCGACGATCTCCAGATACCTCCAGAAACCTCCAAAGACTTCCAGGATCCCTCTGAAATAGCGCGCTACAAAACTCTACGATAACGGCCCCGCTCCCCACACCTCTTTGTAAGATCACATTTCGCGCCAGCGACGCCTGGGAGTGCCTCGGAATGGCTAAGGACATCGCAAATTTGCATGCAGGTAGGGACCTGTAAGGGATGCAGTGGTGCAGCGCCTGTGCGTGCCAGTTTCCCCGTGGAGGGCCCCCCAATGCACACCACAATGCCCGCATGTACCACAACGCCTGTGAAAACCAGAGTGTTTGCGAGCACCCGATGCGGCCAGTGTGAAAAACAACGCCTGTACACACCCCGGTGCCTCTGTACACCACAATGCCTGTGTGCGCCAACAGTGCGGACAACAATCTTCCTGCATATCACAATTGGTGTGCGCAACACTCTGCGCGTTTACACCACGTTGCCTGTGTACACCACGATGCCTCTATAGATCACCTAACTTTTGATCACCACCGCTGCTGCAACAAAAACATGCGTGCGCACCGCAACGCACGTGTACACCACAACGCCTGTGTATACTAACGCAACCGTGTGTAACTCAACGCAAATGTGCACCGCAATGCCAAAACACGTGCGCGGAAAAGCCGGAAGAAGAGGAGGAGGAACAGGAACACATTGAGCGACACAGGTTTCAACAACGCGTCCCAGCGAGCACGCGGGGGGCAGTGGCTGCCCAAGACGGCCACTGCGCAACCAATTAACGAGTCAGGCGCCCCTGTTTACCAGCCTGGAACACATCCCTATTTCAAAGCTGGGCATCGCCTCATCAAGATGCCAATCTTCGGGATTCCCTTAGTTTTTTTTTCAGGGCGCGTCCCTAAGATTGTCATCGACTTTGTGCGCGTCAATCTTAGGGATAGGGATCAGTTCGAGGCTGGTGACCTGTGAGCTCCGACAGGCAGAGCCGCACGGCCGCCCGCCAAAAGCCGCCTCGCAGCCCTCGGCGCGCGCGGCGTCGAAGCGCAGCAGGACGGGGCCGCCCGCGAGGCCCAGCCGCTGCACGGACGGCTCGCGAGGCGTCCCCAGCGCGGGGCCGAACACACGCGGCTATTCACGCCACCAAGGCCGTCCAACCCTTGGGATGCGGTGGCCCCTGCCCCCAAGCCGCGGCGGCCACCGCTGGGCCTTGTGCCGCGCGCGTCGGCCCTTGATCCGCCAGTGGGGCCGTTGCCGCCACCGCCGCAGCGTCGTCCGCCACGCGGGGCGCGCGGCGACGGCGATGCCCCGCCTGCGTCCAACGCCGCCGCGCGCGCGGGCCTCTCAGGCCGTGGCCGCGGTTGGCGCGCTTCGAACTCCACAGTGGCGAGCACGCGCTGCACGGCCGTGAGACAAACCAGCTGCCGCTCGCGCCCCTGGTGCGGCGCCAGCGGAGACAGCCGAGCCTCGGCCGCCGCTCCCGCGAGGCGGTCAGCCACAGTGTTGCCTGAGCGATGCTCGGGCGACACGCCGCGCTCCTGGGCCCCCCGCGGCGTCGAGGAGTCCGTTGATCTATCGCGCGGCAAGCGCGCCGCTGCGGCAATGAGAAACGATTGAGTTCCACAGGTCTACGTGGGCGCAGTCCTCGGGGGACGCCCCAGCCCTGATCGCATCGACGCGATTGCTACCCCTCCCGAGCTCGACGCCGCCGCGCACGCAGCTGACTCTGCGAAAGCTCCGCGCCGCTGGATCCTCCCAGCAAGACTTCTGAGGCGGCAGCCAGAGAAATGGGCAGGACGCCCCGTTGACGCGTCATGTGGAGCTTGAAAAACACCTCGGGGCAGCACCCACCGCCGATCCCTGAACCCCTGCGGCTTGCCCTCGAGGAGGCGGGGCAGACCCCCTCGCGGCGGCGCAGGAATGAGGAGGACGACGGTCAAGCACGACCACCTCCTCCCTGATCACCCCTCTTCTCCATGGCGGCCTGCTTCGCCGACGGGGCGTCGACGCCCTGGGCCAGGGCGGCCTTCTCCCGAGCCTTGCGGCACTCCTTCAGGACAGCCACGCAGGTGGCGGGCTCCATCACCGCGAAGTCCTCCAACTCTGGCATCATGATGAAGCTGCTGCGCAGGCCCTCAACGCCAAGGGACAGCGAGCGCTCGATGAGCCAGTCGTCGCCATCGGCGGGGCCCGCGTCCATCTGGCGCATGGGATCCTCGCATGCTCTCCCACATCTGGTGGCGGCGAATATTCAGCTCGAAAGCCACCAGGGCGCCGACCTGACCAAAGTCAATCGTCAGCAGAGCCTCCATCAGCTGGGACAGCCACCAGTGTTCGTCAACCACCGCATCCGAAGCCGCCAATCCCAGCGCGTAGCGCCACCCTTAGTACTGCTGAACAGGCTCATGGTTCCCCTCGTGGATGCGGACCGCCGCGCGGCGAGTCGACCGTGGCCCTTTAATCTCCCAGTTGGTGCCGAAGTCGACCTCACTCCTGGCATGCCAGGCGCCCGAAGACGAGCGACGGGGACAGCGTACCCAGTCCCTCACTGCGAACAGGATGCACGACGCCTCCGCCGCCACTGGTCCCGCGGGTTCCGCCGAGCCCTCGAGACCATCCCCCGGCACCGTGTCGTTCGTCAGCGGGAACGGGCACCTGTCGATGGTGACGTGGCGCCACTCGCTCATATGCGCCACCACCGCCTCGGCAACGTCCATGTAGTACTGGGGAACCTTCCCGAACGTGAAGCAGACGGGGAGGAACGCCGGCGAGCCCCGAACCGCGGCAGGTACCGCACCTCCCGTACCGAACTTCTGACGCCCGTCACTCTCGCCCAACCTTTCCTCGAAGATGTCGAAGTCCCGCGAAGGGACGACCCAGTTGGTGCACACGAGGCGGGCCAGCGGAACCCGCTCAGGACATCCCACCACCACTTCGCCCGCGCCAAAGAGATAGCAGACGAGGACCGGCACAACGACCTCCAGGTGCTGAACCCCCGCGGGCGTGGCCATTGTCACTGTCCGTGGTGGGGCAGTCGACAAACACGCGCGCGGACGTCGTGGACTGGATAAGGCCGCGCCCGAAACTCACACCAGAGAGGAAGGCGCCCGCCAACACGACACGGCGACGACGGACAGGTACAGGGCGCCCCAGCTGCCTCCGCCGCCAGTGGACTCACGTGGCAGTCACGCTGGCACACGCACTACGAGGGGCGACTCCCCCGCTCGGCCAGCAGGAAGCACACGCCCGTCACGGCAGGATGGGACGGAGGCCCCTCCGATGGCAATCCACGGGCGACAGGAAGCCAGGTATCGGAAGAGGGCCACTCTCGAAGGGTGAGGGAGTGGCCAGCAGAAAGCCGAAGGCCTCCCTTCACTCCTGAACCAAAAAGCCTGCAGAGCGGAAGAAGCGGATGCAAAGGCCCGATCATTCCCGTGGGGCACAAACATCATCATCATCATATCATCATGATCATCATCATCATCATCATCATCATCATCATCAGCATCATCATCATCATCATGATCATCATCATCATCATCAGCATCAGCATCAGCATCAGCATCAGCATCAGCATCAGCATCATCATCATCATCACCATCATCATCATCACCACCACCATCATCATCACCATCATCACCATCATCATAATCATCATCATCATCACCATCATCAGAATCATCATCATCCGCCTCATCATCATCATCAAAATCATCATCCTCCTCCTCCTCCTCCTCATCATCATCATCATCATTATCACCACCACCACCACCACCATCATCATCATAATCATCAGCAGCATCAGCATCAGCATCAGCATCAACATCAACCTCATCATCACCACCACCATCATCATCATCATCAACAGCACCAACATCATCATCATCATCAACATGAATATCATCATCATCATCATCATCATCATCCTCCTCCTCCTCCTCTTCCTCCTCATCATCATCATCATCATCATCAGCATCATCATCATCATCATCATCATCATCATCAACATCAGCATAAGCATCATCATCCGCATCCGCGTCATCATCATCATCAGTATCAGCATCGCTCTCATCCTCCGCCTCCTCCAACTCCTCCTCCTCCTGTTCCCTATCCTCCTCCTTCTCCTCCTCCTCCTCCTCCTTCTCGGCCTCCTCCTCCTCCTCCTCCTCCCTCCTCCTCCTTCTTCTCCCTCCTCCCTGCTCCCACCTCCCTTCCTCCTCCTCCTCCTCCCTCTCCCTCCTCCTCCTCCTCCTCCTCCCTCCTCCTCCTCCTCCTCCTCCTCCTCCTGCTCCTTCCTCCCTCCTACTCCCTCCTCCCCTCCTCCTCCCTCTCTCCTCCTCCTCCTCTCTCCTCCGCCTCCTCCTCCTCTCCTCCTCCTCCTCCTCTCCTCCTCCTCCCCTCCTCCTCCTCCTCCTCCTCCTCCTCCTCTCCTCCTCCTCCTCCTCCTCACTCCTCCTCCTCCTCCTCCTCCTCCTCCTCCTCCTCCTCCTCCTCCTCCTCCTCCCCTCTCCCTCCCTCCCTCCCTCCCTCCCTCCCCTCGCTCCCTCTCCCCATCCATCATCCTCCTGGGGGCTGGCTGCAGATGGCCCTGGTGCGTGGCTCCTCTCCTTCTCGTCGTCCTCCTCCTCCTCCTCCTGCTCCGTCCTCCCTCCCCCTCCTCCTCCTCCTCCTCCTCCTCCTCCTCCCTGCTCCCTATCCTCCTCCTTCTCCGCCCCTCCTCCTCCTCCTTCTCCTCCTCCTCCCTCCCATCCCTCCCTCCCTCCCGTCCTCCCATCCTCCCATCCTCCCTTCCTCCCTTCCTCCCTTCCTCCCTTCCTCCCTTCCTCCCCTCCTCCGTCATCATCCTCCTGGGCACTGGTTGCTGATGGCCCTGGTGTCGTGGCTCCTCTCCTTCTCGTCGCGGTCCTCCCTCGCCTCCTCCTCCTCCTCCCTCCTCCTCCCACCCCCTCCTCCTCCTCCTCCTCCTCCTCCTCCTCCTCAGTCCTCCTCATCCTCCTCTTCCTCCTCCTCCTCCTCCTCCTCCTTATCATCCCTCTCGTCCCCTGGTTATGAATCACCATCGACGCCGATGGACTACGACGCGACGGCGGCGCAGCCTGCGCGAGGCCGGGAACGCGCGCCGCCCGAGGAGGCCCAGCAGCAGCTGCACGACGCACACGACGAATCCCGAGAGGATCGGGAGCGGGAGGGCACCCACTGCTGCGAGCATCGGGGGTGGGGAGCCTTCAGCAGAAGTCATCCAGATTCCCCAAGAACCCCCTCGAGTACCAACAAAACAACTGTTTCGCTATCGTCGATCTCTGGGGGTCATCGCTGGGCCCCGGGGTCGTCTAAAAACGAATCAGGGTGAGAAACTGGCCCCGGGGACTGGGTCGAGACCGCTGGGGGTCGACGTTATGAAACAATCATGACGTCACGGGCCTCCCAGATGGGGTCAGAGGATCGCGCCGACGTCGCCGATGCATCGGCGACGTCGGCGGCTTCCGTACACAGACGGCGCGCGCCGTCGTCAACTCGGGCGACACTGACCCCACGTTTCGGGGGGTACTTCTTCCCGATATCCGTGGATAAGGGGGACCACGCGCCAGATTTGAGTCGGGCATGACCCTCTACAGGAGGAATATTCAAGAAAAGTAACACATAGTCTCGTGACGATTTGTCGTTCTAATTGTTTTACTATTTTGTTTTTCCAAGATATGGCTGTAGAAGGACATGCCCGACCTGACGCGTCCCCTGATCCATGTCAGCGTGTATCCGCGCCTGTTGTAAGCCGTCCTGCCCACGTCGAAGCTTTGCGAGCGGGATTGGCAATCGATGCAAAGATGCAAGGGCACCCCTGGGAAGGTTGACCATCCCTACTATCGATCTCGACTGCAGTCTGTGCTCGCGCTTCCTCGGAGAGGCGGGGCCCACCCCCCCCTCGTCCTGCGCCCCCGTCTGCGCACCGACGAGGATCGATATACAGTGGAGGCCAGTCCACGAGAAACCTTCCACAAGAAACCCAACCCTGAGACCCAGGACTTCCATTGACTTTTGGTGGGAGCGTCGCGCTTTCCATCGCAAAACCATCGAAACCCAAGAGGCCCAGGGAGCCCCGAAGGCAAGCGAGGTGATTTTTGGCATGAGCTTCCACTGTAGAGGCTGTCTGCTGTGTGCATGCGAAGGGGGGCCGCGGTGCACCGTTTCCCCTGGGACCGTAGGCGACCCGAGGAGTAGGAGTAGGAGTAGGAGTAGGAGGAGGAGGAGGAGGAGGAGGCGATGGAGGCGATGGAGGAGATGGAGGAGATGGAGGAGATGGAGGAGATGGAGGAGATGGAGGAGGAGGAGGAGGAGGAGGAGGAGGAGAAGGAGGAGGAGGGAGGAGGAGGAGGAGGAGGAGGAGGAGGAGGAGGAGGAGGGGAGGAGGAGGAGGAGGAGGAGGAGGAGGAGGAGGAGGATGAGGAGGAGGAGAAGGAGGGCATGGGCTTCCACTGTAGAGGCCGCCTGCCGTGTGCATGCGCAGGGGGGCCGCCGAGGGGACCTCCACGCAGGGGGCCCCCTCGCGGCCGCGGCGGCACCACGAGCCCGCAAGAGCAAGCCCTGCTCGGGGGACGCGATGCAGGAGGGGGCCCGAGAGGGCCGACCTCGAGGGGCCCCGAGGCCCGACCTTCCAGGCGCCGACCCTGCGGAGCCCGCGATCCAGGGCCGACCTCGAGGAGCCCGAGGGCTGGGGGCCCCGACCCTTAGGAGGAGGAGGGAGGAGGAGGAGGAGGAGGAGGAGGAGGAGGAGGAGGGGGAGGAACAGGAGGAGGTGGAGGAGGAG
>CAUYUJ010018449.1:135000-170000 GCA_963575745.1 Prorocentrum cordatum
GCTAAGATCATCATCTGGTCGGTGAGCTGAATGAGCTGGCAAGGGTATCATGTGCAACTCTGCGATGTAGCCCTTCTGATGTGTGTAGATCGACTTCTTGTCCGTCGTCTGCTCGTGCTCCACTCCCAGGTACATGAACTTGTTCATATGCTTGCTGCACTTGCCCGCCGCAGTCTCCAATGCCTTCCATAATTCTTCTCGCGCCGAAGTCGTCGATGATCCTTTTAAATCATCTAGATGACCGCAAGCCAATGAAATACACTTGTTCTGGTTGTCGTGCCTCATGTACAGCTTGTTGCCAGTCTTGCTTGGAATATGGTGCGTCGCATTCATAACTTGTGCCAACTTCAAGGTAAACAATCTCGGTGCGTCCTTCAGTCCCCAAATCGGTCGCAAAATACGTAGGCAGTGTTTCTCATGATTGAAGCCCTCCCAGCCCTTGAACGTCCTCAAAACGGAAGCTGTCTTGGCGTCTACAATAAGCTGAACTTGCCTGATCAAACCGTCCGTCGTCATTTGATTGATCTCGTCGAACGTAAGGCCCTTGAGGAAAGCTCCTGAGATGTCCAGTGCCCACCAGTCATACTCATTCTGGCACGCGTGACTGTTCACCACTCGTGTGCTGTACCGGGCTGCGGTTCCGCTGAAGGTCCCCACCTGGGACTGCCTGCCCTTGAATCCCCTCAGCGTCCATCTACCCTTGACCTCGCGCTGCTCCTTGCCATCAAGAATCATGATCTTCCACTTGAAAACCCATGTGCCGTCGACGAGGTTGGTGGCGTCCCGCTTGAGCATGATGCCAACGCTCTCGAGCTCCAACCACTGCTGCAACTCTCTTTTCATAGAACTGATAACCTTGTCGTGATGTTGTCGCTGATCATCTGCACTGAGGTTATGAAGATCTCGTTTGATAACTTGGCTGCTGAGCTTAGTCTTAGATAAGAAATAAACCAAATCATACCCTTCGGGAATGCGCTGCTTCGTTCGAAACTCCAGATTAGCAATATACCAAGGTAAAGCAAACTCCGCCACGGGTTCCTCGCGCTCGAAGTGAAACGTCATGTCCCCTGACTGGTCCACCAAATCGTGCTTCGTCTGCTGTGCCGGTGCCTCGAAGTACTCGAACTCGGACTGGTCGAAATCGTCTTTCACGCTCTTTCGCTTGAGCAGGGGCTCTGGCTTCCTGCTCGTGATATACGCCTTGAACTCGTCCATCGTAGTGGGTAGCCTGACCTCATTGCCGCGGTGGTCGCAGTAGAGGTCGTCGCCTTCCGCAATGCGCCAGCCTCCGTCACCTGGATCTGGTGGTGGTCCGCGATCATCGACGCCCGTCCCGGGCTCGAAGTCCTCGTCGCTGATTTCCTCGGTCGTTGTAGGTGAGGCTGGTCGTACTGCTGGTGTCGTGGGTGCTGCTGTCGATGCTGCTGCGCCTGAGGAGGATGCTGCTGCGCCTGCAGTCGGTGGCTCGTAAGGTGGAGGATCCAAGATAGGTCCCTCGTCTCGGTCAACTGCTGGATCTGGTCGTTGACGTCGGTCTGCAGGTGCTGCTCGATCCTGTTCTTCTTCCTCATGGGGCAGCGTGCGATACTTGTGTGCTCGATCGTCGTCGTGAACTCCGTCATGTTTTCTTCTTCTTCGTGGTACTCTTTCTTCTTCTTCAGGAGGGGGTACCGCCGCTGGTGCTTCAGGTACTCGATCTGGCTGTGGAGGTGCCGGAGGTGCTGGGTTCATGTCCATGTCTCCTGGCACTTCTACTTGATCACCGTCGTCTTGGTCTTGATGACGCTGCTTGAAGAAGAACTGCACAAATGCTATTTTCCACCAATACGCCTCTGGCCGCTCGTCTTCACAAAGAATTCGCTTCCAGTCCACGTAGGTGCTGCCATACTGAATCGTATAGTAGCGTACTGATGAATGCTTATACCACCATATCAGGAATGAACTTGGCATTTCTGGTAAGTTTTGAAGATGATGCATGCCACAGCCAATCCGTGCCCCAAGACAATGTCGTACTCCTGCCAGAAGTGCTAGATGGATGATGGCGCTCCACAACTTGGGATACTGTGTGGTACTGCGTGTAAGCTCCCATCGTCCTGTCGAGGATACACACCAACCAAATCGTAACACCGCCCTTGAGCAAGAGTCTGCAAACTTGGTCACCTGTGTCATGACTGTGCTGATGCTCGTGATACTGCTGTCCTGACTGCTCGCAAAATGGAGAAACTCCATGTACAGCGCCTTCCTGATGTCCGCGATTCGTACCGACATGGGGCGTCCTTGCCATTTACAATGTACAAGTCCGTCTCGCATATCTGACATGTCCGTGATCTTGCATGGCCCAATCCAGTTGGTGATGCCCTTCTTGTCGGTCTTCCTCAAAATGTCCACGAAGTCGCCAACCTGCAACTCGAGACCCTGTCCTGAGGTCCGCGTCTGAGACTCCAGAGCTCGCTGTACTCTTGCTGTCGCCGTGGCTTCCACCATTGCCGTGTTCGCTAGTTCACGTATGCGATGAGCATGCCGGGTTAAGCCTGGTAGTCCTCCCACGTCGTCCTGAAGAGGTGCTGCGCTCACTTGATCAAGATCTTGAAGCTGTGCTGGTTGTCGTCCGTAGAGCGCTTGGTAGGGAGAGAAACCACCAACATTCAATAACTGATTGTGTGCCATGAAGGCCTCCGCCACGATGTACTCGTCCGGTATGGCCATGTCCAATTCTTCTGCTTGAGACTTGATGCGCCGTATGGTGTTGCGAACTATCTCATGATGTCGTTCAACGATGGCTGCCTTGGAGCCCACTGGCTTGGCTCGTCTCTGAATCTGATGTTGGTCACAATAAATACGAGCTTCGTCTGATTCCAGGGCTCCTTCTTGATCTGCAATGAGATGCTGAGGTGGTCCGTGTATCGTGACCCAGGTCAGGTGAATCACGCGTAGAATTTCTGGGGGTTCTTTACTGGCTGCAACACCGCCTCCAGAAAACCTCAAGCATCCGTCGATAAGATGTACCACAATGAGTTCACCCACAAACAATAAGTCCACCTGCACGTACTCGTTGAACGTAAGAGACAAACGCATGGTCGGCATGTTCTTCGGTGCTGGCCGCTGCCACATCCGACACGCCCTGCAGGTGTCCACGATGTCGCGCGCCATTCTGCATACTTCCATTGGCACGCCGGCGTTCTGCAACATCCTGATCATGTCGTGTGCCTGCGCGTGCCACCATCTGATATGAAGTACTCGTAAAGTTCGCCGTGCAAGATTCATGTCTGCCGACTTGAGTTGATGTAACGCTCGTCCCAGGTCATATGGTGACCATGTCCGCATATCTGTCATGGTAGGTAGTCCGTCGCCCTCGGTCTGCGCGCCTCCTGAGCGAAATCGTTGTACTTCACCGCCGCCGGTCCCACCACGCTGTCGTGGCGCATCCGCCAGCCGCAAGCGTCCTTCGCCTTCTGCTGGTGCTGCTGCTGCTGCGGCTGCTGCCGATGGGGCCGCCGGTGCTGGTGCTTCAGGAGGAGGAGGAAGCGGAAGCTCCAGTCCTGGATCGGGATCCACTCGATTGGCTGCTGTAGGTTCGTCATGGAGACGAGGTCGTGGATCTCGAGGTAGCTTCGTTGCCCTTCGCTTGCCTGATATCCTGATAGCCGCTTCTCCCCACTTGCAGTCGAGGCCGTATGTATGTCCTGCGTGATCTCGGGGCTTGAACGTCTTGCAAGATGGACAAGCCCATTCTCTTGGTGCAATCATTGATCGCAAACATGAGCTCGGATCTCTGGTGTGCCTGGGGTCGAACATGTCTCGATTTGATCTGCAAGCCGAACACTTGACCCAATCAGGCATCTTCGGCTCGACCCTGCGCTTTCTGGGTGCCTGGCCGGGCTCGGCTGGCACCGCTGCTGCAGCTGCTGCCGATGCTGCCGCAGCGGGAGGTGCAACTGCTGCAAGAGGATCTGGTGCCGGCGGTAGTGGTGCCGATGCTGCCGCTGCCGCGGCCGCTGCTGATCTCTGCCGTCGCTTGGGTCGCTTCCGTGCTGCCGCTGCTGCTCCTGGTGCTTGTTCTTCTTCGCTCTCGCTCTCGTCGTCGCCCGCCGGGAAGAATATTTGGTGCAATCGCAAATGCCGAAGTAGATCGTGAATACCTGTAGCAACCAACTTGGCCATTTCCCATGTCCATAGCCGTGCGTCATGAGACCGACCGCCTGATATAGTAGCATGTTGATGACTGCGATCACATTTCAGATTTAACAGCGGTCTGATCAACAGGTAGTGCGATGCCCAAAACTCGGTGGGCTTCAACAAGTGTAAGAAGGGAGGTCTATTCTCGCGAAGGTTGGTCATACACTGATGAACAATGCACAAATGGAGTTGAAGATGATTCCGTACGTAATCCCATTCCGGCATGTTGTACATCTCCGTCGTCTGCGGATGTTCCGATAGAAAATGCCGATGATGTCGTAGTTGGAATTCTGCAACTCTGCCTGCAAGCTTAGCGAGGGGTACAGATGTCCGCCTACTCTGCTTCCAGGTCTCCGGGTTAGTGAACTTGTTCAACGTCTGCCAGCCTGCTAGTCCTGTACAGGGAACGCTGAGAATCGTCATCAGAACCTTGTTCGATTTGAGATACTGCCAAAGTGCCGCTTCCTGCGTAGGGTCCAAGAGATCGATGCCTACAATGATGTCGAAGTTAAGCCCGATCTTGGTCTCGTGGAAGCGGTGGATCAATATCTGTGATGTTCTCGCGTTACCGCCACATATCTCCACAACGTCGATGTAGTGGTCCTTGCTCTGTGAGCTATACTGAGCGGGATAAGACCAATCTGCCATAAAGCTGGTAAACGCGTCGTACTTGAACTGCTTCGGCACGTGGCTGTAGGTCTTGTCGTTGGTGTCTGATCCACTCAAGCCACGTAGCGAAGAGACAAATACCGAGCAGGTGTCTTGGTCCCGTTCGTCGCCCATGATCTGGTCCTCGTCGTCGTAGATCTCGGTGCTGGTCTGGTCGAGTGCCCACATCGCCTGCTTGAGACTAGAGTCGTCGAGCCCGCAGTCGTCGAAGTGCTGCTCCACCTTGAACTTCTTCTTCTTGCTCGGCGTGGCGTGCGTTGGGTCGATAGCGCGTGCTTTCCGATGCCGTTCTCTCTCTTTGGCCCGTACAGCTGCATCGGTAGGGTATGCCGTGGAATCTTCATCGAAAACGTCGAACATAACCTGGTCGCCACTGCTGTTGTCCGTCGTCCTCGGAGGGGAGTGCGCTGATACCGATGTAGCCGTCGGTGGTGTAACAACTTGCTCTCGTGAAGGCTTGTGCTCTGTCTTGAACAACAAATCAAGGAGGCTCGCGACTGCCGCCGGTGCCTCCGCGTAGTCGATCATGCCCGGGGCGCCCAAATCAAAGTTGGCCTCCAGGCGGATGGTCGAGGTGTGACTGCCATCCTGAAGCCGCACCATGGTAGTCTCCAGGCTGCCGCCCTCGTGCTGCTTGCCGATGAAGTCGCTGAAGTGGTGCTGTCGCCAAACTGCCTGCACGCGCTCGTTAGCCTCAAGAAGAACCGATCGTTGTAGTGATATCTGCTGCTCGCTGAGCTGGCTGATAAGCTGGAGTCGTCGCCGATGCGATCTCGTAAACTGTCCTGTCGCAGGAGGTCCTGGAACGCATACCCACAACAGAACTGGCCGATGTTGATGCAATAACGCCTGCATGTGATTGCTGCTGTTCGCCGTGGTGCGCCGTGAACTATGATTGTAGAGCTGGACCTTGAAGCGCTGACTACATGCATAACTTCGTTGGCTGTCAACGTCGTCAATGATCCAAATTGCGGGTGCAGAATTGTCATGCACGGGGGAAGGAGATCTTGGCAGAGATAGAATTGGGGTGTTGCCGTGCGTCTTGACGACGGCTTGCTCCCTCCGGGGAGCCTCGGCGGGACGCACCGCCGAGCGGCCGACTCCCTAGTGGGAGGTCCTGGCCGCGACGTCGCTCTGGTGCTCCGTCGCGTACTGCGGCTCCGCCTTGAAGGTGACCTTCCTCTTGTGCTTGTCGAACTCCGTGCATGGTACCAGCGGGTGTCCACTCATGCTGCTCTCGATCTTCAACGTAGAAGTGCCATGAGGTGTGTTGATGTATACTCGGACTGGCCCGCATAGATGTATCTCGTAATTGACCAGGTCGATGACTGCCCGCTGATGTCGCATAGACTTGATGCCCCACAACGCTGGTACTGTAGATGGATCCTCCTCGGTGCCGACGACTGGGGCCGTGCAGGTAGTGTCGCTCTTCACGTCGTTCGCGATGACCTTTAGGGGAATCGTGATGGCCCACTCGACGAGCTGGCTCTCCTTGCCGACACCTGACACGTTGATGGGCTTGGAAAGCTTTTGCCACTTCACCTTGTCCATCATGCCTTGCTCGCTCAAGATGTTCAGGACGCACTTGATGAACAGGTTGCCCACCAGGTTGTCGCGTGCGCCGGTGTCCACCAGAAGTCCTTCCCGTCCTTCGCCTGGCAACTTCGTCCTGAGGAGGAAGATCTGCTCGTCGTTCAGGTTCGCCGTGTTGAAACTGCTGCTCTCGTCCAGCTCCACGTCCAGGTTCCACCAGGGAAAGAATCTCGCTGATATCTGCTCTCCGTCATTCGCTGTCTGATCCAGGATGCGAAGCTGCTGCAAGATCGATGTATGTTGATGTTCTGCCGCGATTGCCTGCTGAGGCTGTTGGGGATTGAAGCTCCTGGTCATCAACTCCTGCAACTGCCGCTCCTGGTGTGTGCCGTGGTCCGTGTTGATGTCCGTCGGGATGCCCATGCCATCTGAGACAATCTGAGACCATTCCAATACTGGTGCATACGTCGCTGGCTCTTCGTGGGGTTCGTGATGCTGATGCTGATATCCTGCATGAAAGAAATGTTGCTGCATCATATTCATGTGCCCGGGTGCCATGGATTGATCCTGTCCGCCTGCCGAGGGAGCTGCCGATGCCGATGCCGAACCTGCCGCTTGCGTCAGGTGGTGAAGCTTGGGGCAGTGCCTCCGCAGGTGCTCGTCGCTGCCGCACTCGTGGCACTTCATCACTTCGCCTGTGACTGGGTCCTTTCTGTTCTTGCCGTGTCCACGGAAGCCGCCGCCCTTCCCCTTTCCGCCCTTGAAGTACGTGGGGTCCTGCTGCTCTTCGACGGGGAAGTGGCTTGGCTTGCCGAATTGACGCCGAAATCCTCCTTTGCCTTGTCCCGAGCGCCGACCGTAGTATCGCCGATTGAACCGTCTGAACTTCGTCGTCCTCTTCGCGTAGGCTCTATAACGCTTCTTTATGTTAAGGTATGTCTCATACAACACCGTCGTGATATTCGTCCTGTTGGCCGGCACTCCAGGGGGAAGGAGACTCGATGCATATGCCTCTATCGCCTCGTCCGTGCACTCTGGGCCCTGCTGCTCTTCGTCCGACTCCGCGTCGCTATCGCCAAAGAAATCCTCAAACGTGTAGTGCTCATCTGGCGTGTTGGCGTACGGGTCGCTCGTGGGGTACGCTGCTTGATGTGGCATGGCCGCTGCCGCGGCCGCGCCGTCGCCCCAGGCCGTCGCAGCCTGAGGCGGCTCCACGTTTCCGAAATATGACAAATGTGCCTGCTGTCCAGGATGTGCCGCATTCGAGTGTACGCCGTGCGGATGATGTTCCAAAATATGTGCCTGCTGTCTGATGTGCCGCTTGAGAATATTCATCTGGTCTTCCGTCGTCGGGAGCTGTCCGTTCAGGGGAATGAGTAGCTGAGACCACATGACCGGCGCCACTTTAAGTGCTCGCAATAATATCCACGCCAATCCTTGGGGTCCCAGCGCGAAATTCTGCAAGAGGTTCGTCGCCCTGTACACCGTGATATCGAACCTCGAGAGTGCCTGATCTATCGATTCGCCTTGCATTCTGCTGAAGCCCAACAACTGAGAAAGAAGTCTGATGCTCTGTTCTTCGTCCAGCTCGCCGAAACGTCGTAAAAGATTCCGCAACAGAATAGTAATGCCCGTCACGTGTATCATCTGCTGCTGTGCGTAGTCCCATTCTTGCCGTCCATTTGATAACTCATCCACGTTCATCTCTCTGCCCAAGACCCTCGCCATGCCTCCGAGCTGTAGAACTGCGGCTGGTCCCTGACGTGCAATGGGTACCTCTGTGGCCGCGCTCCACAATATCAGGTCCTGAGCGTAGACCCACAACGGGTAGCTGGCCTCGAACTCCGGCGACCACGAGGGAGGCGTCTTCGTGTTCGCCATGTCAGGCTGAGGATGTTGGCCAGGAATGAACCGTTGGGGTCCGCCCTGCTGCACTGGGGGCTGTCCGCCCTTGCCGCCGAACATAGCTGATACCAAAAAACTAAGGAATAACTGAATTGGCTGTCGAAGCCCTCTTTCTCGCACTCTGTGCTGTCGAGGCTGATGCCCGCAACGCTGATGTCGAAGAAGGTGAAGAGCTCGCAGCGGTGCCGTCGCCTGGCGGCGGGAGGGGGAGCAACTCTGCTCCGCTACCACGTGCAGTGGCACGTGATAGAACTCCTCTCCTCCCGGCAGCGATGGCGGCTGGATGCAGTGGGGCTGTGTTTTCCGTATCGATCGCTCGAACAGTACACAACTATGACGCGTCTTGAGCCAGTACATTACAGTACGGGCTGTGAATTCGCCGGGCCCCCGGTGAGCTCTAGAGGGCCCCGAGAGAGGAACGTGAGAGGCATGTAACAACTTACTAGAAAGAGAGAGAGAGAGAGCGAGAGACGAGAGAGAGAGAGAGAGCAGAGAGAGAGAGAGAGAGCGGGAGAGAGCGAGGGAGAGCGAGAGAGAGCGAGAGAGAGCGAGTGAGAGCGAGAGAGAGAGAGAGAGAGCGAGAGAGAGCGACAGAGAGCGAGAGAGAGCAAGAGAGAGCGAGAGAGCGAGGGAAGAGAGAGAGAGAGAGAGAGAGAGAAGAGAGAGAGAGAGAGAGATAGAGAGAGAGAGAGAGAGAAGAGAAGAGAAGAGAAGAGAGAGAGCGAGAGAGAGAGAGAGGGAGAGTGAGAGAGAGAGGAGAGAGCAGAGAGAGAATAGAGAGAAGAGAGAGAGAGAGAGAGAGAGAGAGAGAGGCAGAGATAGAGGCAGAGAGAGAGAGGCACAGAGAGAGAGGCAGAGAGAGAGAGAGGCAGAGAGAGAGAGAGAGGCAGAGAGAGAGGCAGAGAGAGAGGCAGAGAGAGAGAGAGGCAGGGAAAGAGAGGCAGAGACAGAGAGAGGGCAGAGAGAGAGAGAGAGACAGAGAGAGCAGAGAGAGAGAGAGAGAGGCAGCTCAGTCACACTTAAATCCAGATTCGTCCTCACCGAGTCCCACCACCAAGGGAGCGCCAGCAAGGAGATGCACATATGGGGATCCCCACGCAGTGAATAATTTTATTTATGATTTTTAATGCATGACCAATTTATGAATACATGTATGCATGAACTCATCGTTTTTAATACTAAATCCTTGACTTTTTAATACATGATCCGCACGCGGAGCATGTACTAAAAACGGCATTGTAACAATGCCCACCTGTCGGCTGGTGAATCACGGTTTAGATCTTTCTGTAGCGCTGCCTGCTGCCATGGCTGAGCACCGGCAGCCCCCTGACCGCAGGCAGACCAAAGCTCTTGCAGTGCTGAAACCGGTCAGGACCCCGCCCGCGGAGGAGAGTTGCTGTCCGAACGATGCCCTCTCGCAAACATCGGTGCTCAGCGTCGAATCCCTCGCCGCAGGGCCCCCACAACAGCAAATTGGTATTGTAGATCTTGGTGCGGCAGATTCGTCGGGTCGTAGTGATGTGGGCGTTGGTTCTGCTACACCGCATGGTTCGCTCTGCTCTGACCGGCCGTGGCTTTCCGATGGCGCAGATCGCGTGATGACGGCCCATTCCCGATCACAGGCGGCGTTCGACCTGGACAGCGCGCGCTGGGGTCGCCGCTGCGTCGACGCGGCGCGCATCTGCCGTGTCCGCCAAGATCTAGGCTGGAACTGGGCCCGCGGCAGTGGGTGCAACTGCCTCCTCCCGAGATGACGGCAGACAAGTCGTCCCGGGGCATCTCGGGTCGGGCGAAAGGGGGGGATAGCAAAGGGAAGGTTTGAGAATCAGCTCGCGTAGCTGATTTTCCCGGCGCCTCCCGGCGCCGGAGGCGGCTATATATCGAGGAGTGGGACCCTCGGTGAGGCCGAAACCAGCTGCATGCAGCAAATTTCGTAACCCCCCCTTTCCCAATCCCCCCCTTTCGCCCGGCCCGAGCATCGTCCAGTAGCGGCCGTTGGTGTACCCGTCTTTGGGGAGGACGCCGCGAAGTATCAGGGACACCAGCTTGACGGACACCATTTGCATGGCCAGAAAAACAAACAACCGCACAAAAATTCGTACACGTCGGTCGGAACAAGCAGGAAAAACCACAAAGCAGGAATGCAGAAAAAGTAGATTTGGCCGAGGCCCTCCCAGAGAACACCGACCCACAGCATAAGCATGTGGATTCTTGAAGTAGGAAGGCGCTCGAAGTAGATTGAGATCTGGGACTCCCCAAAAACCTGCGTTCAACGACCGACGTGTAATCTTCTGGAGGCCCGCGCGGATTTCTTAGCATCGCTCTGGACAGTCCGCCCTCCCCTGGCGCAACAGGGGGCGGCGCCCGAGGCGCTACGGCGGGGGGGTCCAGCGCCGACCAGCGAGACATTCGCGCGAACCTCCGCAGGCAACGTTTCATGCAATGTTTTATTCTTCGGATGGTGACAAACGCCTGGCGGTCTTTCTGCGTGCCCTCGCCCGAGCCCAGGGCGCGGGTGAGCAGGGCGTATAAATTGTTGAACGACCACATCCCTGTCACGGTCGTGACGGCAACCAGCGCGACCAGGACGGATCTGATCATCCCCTGGTGATCTGGCTGCACCGCCTGGAAATAGGCGTCGATCGTTCCCAACAGCGGCGCGCTCCAACTGAACTGCCGGATTCCAGCCGTCATCATACGGATGTCGTCCTCGGTGACCACCTTGGAACAGACGAAGCAGCACAGCGGCGGCTGCCCGAAAGCCTTCACGGGCTCCTTCGGCAGGCGCGCCTGCAGCCGGGTCCAGCCGCCCGCCAGGATGAACAGCAGCTCGGCGAGCCGCAGGACCGCCAGCGACACCTGGACCGTGCGCAGCAGCGAGCACAGCGGCTCCGCGCTCGGCAGCACCATCTGGAAGACGGCGGAGACGGAGAGCATGGGCGGCATGAGCAGCAGGTGCAGCATGCGGCTGGCGCGCGGGCCAAAGGAGAAGGACGCGAAGGGGTTCCCGCCGTAGCCGCTCTCCCTGCCGGCCCGCACGTGCTCCAGGGTCTGCCTGTAGGAGACGAGCACCGTGCAGGCGGTGCAGCACCCTCCCACGAGCCACAGCGCCACGAGCCAGCCGGGCGTGTGCGAGAGGAGGTAGTCCAAGGCCCTGCTGCTGTGGCCGTCCGCGTCTGGGAGCACGGCTGCCACGGAAATGGCGGCGTCTGCCACGGCGTGCCCGGCCATCCCGCGCCGGGCTGTGCCCCAGCCCGCGGCGCTGGGGACCTCACCCGAGCCAAAAAATGCTATGTACGTCGTGCGGTGGGCGCACGTCTTGTTCGCGCTTGCCTCCTCCTCCTCCTCCTCCTCCTCCTCCTCCTCCTCCTCCTCTCATTGGTTGCGTCTGCGCTGAATTCATGTCGAATGCCGGTCCGCAAGTACGGGGGACGGACAGGAAGACGAGGACGGCGACAGGACAGCACAATTGTCAACCCCATCCCGATCCTCATCTCTAATTCCTCAGCCCTCACATGTTCTCCCCCTGATCCTCCCTCCTCCGTCCTCCTCTCTCTTCCTACCATCCCCCTCCCCCAGCCTGTCCCTGCTCCTCCATTCCAGTTCCTCCACCCTCACCAAATCTGACCGATCACCATCTTTCCTATCATCCTTTTCTTGGCTGTCCTCGTCCTATTACCTCCCCCTGTCCCTCCCCCATTCCTCCTTTTCTTCGCCACCCCCCAGCTTGCCATAGGCGGCGTGGCGGGGACAGGTCAATGAGGGCCACCCAGACATGCTATGCGGAATCATGACTTCGAGTCCGAAGACGGAACACAAGGAAGTGTGGAGGAGAAAAAACGACAGAACGGGAGGATGAAAGAGGAGAGAGCAATGTGCCCGCGAGCCCCCCCCGGAATAGAACTGAGAAAGATAGCGTAAGACCCGCTTGATCCTCCTGCTCCAAGCCTCAGCCTAAGTCTTCCTGCTCCTTCCTTCCTTCCCATCCTCTCCCCCCCTCCGCATCCTCATCCTCATCCTCATTCTCCCTCCTCATCCTCCTTCCTTCCCTCCCATCCTCCCTCCTCATCAGTCTTCCTTCCCCCCCTCCTCGTCCTCCTTGCTCCTCCTCCCTGCTCCTCCGAAGGTGTTCAGGCGGCCGTAGGCCCGGAGACAATGGCACAGTCCAAGGCGCAATTATCCTCCTGCTCTTACTCTTTCCTTTTCGCTGATGTGGAGGCAGCCCCCAATGGGGGCCTCCACACACCTGCTCTTCCTCATCCGTTCGCTTCCCCCTCCTCTTCCTCATGATTCCCTCCTCCCTCATCCTCCCTGGTCCTCCTCCTACTCCTCCTCCTTCCCTCCCTCCGTCTCTCCTTCCCTCTCTGGCCTCTCCGCCTCCTCCCATCCTCTCTCCTCTCTCCTCCTCCTCTCTCCTCTCTCCTCCTCCTCCTCCTCCTCCTCCTCTTCTTCCTCCCCCTCCTCCCTCCTCCCTCCTCCATCTCTCGCTCCCTCCCCCCATCCGGCCCCAGGCAACCCGACCAAGCAGCCTCCCCCTTCTCGTCCTGCGTGGCTCCCCGCCCCCCTCCTCGCCCTCCCGCGCGTGCCGCCCCCCGCCCGCCCTGCCAGCAGGGAGCGACGGTGCAGGGCCAGGCGTCCTGACTGGCCCTCCGCCCCGCCCCGACGCTCAGGTCCAGCAGCATCGCCTGCGCCCGCGCCGCCGAGTGGGCCGAAGAATCCAACGCCTCGGATGTTCGAACAGGCTCGGGCCCCGTACTATAGTATTCGGCCTGGCTTCAGGAACGAGAAATCAGAATCGAAGCTCCTTTTTGCCCAAGTAAAAGTCTAGGAAGTCTGCAGGAACACCATGCACACCAAAGGAACGACCGAGCTCTTTTTGAAAAGTAAGCGTTCCTTAATCAAGCCGGACCCTGTAGTCCCACCAGCCCTGTGGGCGACAGGTGGTCTAACGAGGGATTCTTTCCTGTTCACCAACCCCTCGTCCCTTCGGGAAAGGGAGCCCCATCCCCTCCCGGGTTTTTTTTGTTGGGAGGGGGGGCGATGTGTCAGAGGGCCCCTTTTTCGGCCCCAGGGGGGGGGCAATTTCTGACACCCCTCGCGCGGGAATCGAGTACCCCCCCTCTCTTGACCGACCGCCTCCAAGATGGCCCCAAGAGGCCCTCCAGGGCCACCAGGAGGCCCCGAAGAAGGCTCCAAAAACGCTTCAAAAGGCCCCAATAGGGTTCCAAGAACACCCGAAAACAAAAACACCCAAGAGGCTCCAGAGCAGCCTCAGATAGCCCAGGATGACCTCCAAGATGGCTCAGATAGCCCAAGTTGGCTCAACAGAAACACTCCAAAAATAATCAATCATGGTCAAAAGATCATCCCCAGACTACTTTACTATTTGTGTATTCCTCATGTAGAGGGACACGCCCAACTTAAGCCAATGGTGGTTTTGACCATCCCAGGATGCTCCAAGCGGCCCCAAGACCGCTCCAAAACGGCTCGAGATGGCCACAGAGCCTCCCGAACCTCCGTCATTGTTTGACTATGCGCGCCTCTTCCTCTCTCCCCCCATCAACTCTCATGGCATCGTTTCTGGATGGGCTGGTGGGGATGCTTTTGTTCGCGAGCGCAAACGGAAGGGCCGCGCGCCGTCCAAAGTTACAGCTAACAAGCAAGAGCCTAAGCACACGAGAATGAGAAAAAGACAGACAACAAGAGAGCAGCGGGAGGAGAGACGAACCGGGGCGGGCCGCAACTGGTGGTGATATTGTTTTCGGTCGCGGCCGCGAAACAACGGTCAGGCGGCGAGAGCAAATTCCGGGACGCGAGCTTGGACTGGTGGGGATACGCGAAGCGTCAAGAATATGCTTCCCTCGCAGGTCACCCCTTCACACTATCTTTTGTTTGGGCTGGGTGGGGTGTTTTCCCTCTGGACCCCCCTTCGGATAATGATTTTGGAGGGGTTAAGGGAGTTAGGAAGTCCTCTCTCGGACCCTTCCCCTCGCGGATAAATTCTGAGGTTTAACAGTGGTGCGGGACGTGTTCCTCCCGGAACCCCGCTCTGAGGAGAAGGTTGTTGAAGGGGGGGTTAGGGATGCTTCCCCCCCTGGAGCCCACCTTCAGGGGTGATTGTTGGGGCTGCTGCTGCTACAGAACAAGGGTTGAGTATCTGGGTGTTGCAATGGAGACGGAGGCGGTTGAGTATCTGGGTGATCTGGGGACTGGCGGAGTCGAGTACAAGGGGAGGACGGGCGGCAGGCGGCAGGTGGGCGGCGGGCGGGATCGGGAGTTGACTAGAACTTCTAAGGATGGGGTCTTGCAGCGTGGGTTTGTTGAGTACTTCGTGGTGTGTTGAAACGGAGGTTGTCGAAGATCTGGGCGTTGCGTGGGAGGCGGAGGCGGTTGAGTATCTTGGTGTTGCGTTGGAAGGGGAAGGACTTGAGTACAATGTGAGGGCGAACGGCGGGCGGCGGGCGGGATCGGGATTTGAATGGGAACTCCCAAGGATGGTGTATTGCAGCGGGGGCCTGTTTGAGTACCGAATGGTGAGGAAGACGGAAACTGCTGAGTGTTTGGGTGTTGTGATGGAGACGGAGGCCGTTCAGTATCTGGGCGTGCAACGGGCGGGATGGGGATGTCGATCGAACTCCTCACGATGGTGGCTTGCAGCGGGGGCCTGTTGACTACCCGGGGTTGTATTGGAGTAGCTGGGTGTTGTGCTGAAGATGGAGGAGGTTGAGTGTCTTGGTATTGTTGTGCCGGGGGCGGACAAAGTTGAGTACAAGGGGAGTGCAAGCGGCAGGCGGGGGGCGATATGTGGGTAGAACTTCTAAGGATAGCGTCGTGCTGCGTGGGCCTGTTGAGTGCCGCATGGCGCGCTGGAAACGGAGTATCTGGGTGTTGTGATGGAGACGGAGGCGGTTGAGTATCTTGGCGTTGCGTTGGCGGCGGAAAGAGTTGAGTACAATGAAAGGTTCGCGGCGGGCGGCGGGCGGGATCGGGATTTGAATAGAAAACTGAAGGATGGTGTCTTGCGGAGGGGGGCTGTTGAGTACCTGCTGGCGCGTTGGAGACGCGGCTCTTGAGTACCTGGGTGTTCTGTTGGAAACGGAGGCAGTCGATTATCTGGGTATTGTGATGGATGCGGAGGCGGTTGAATGTCTGGGCGTGTTGGAGACGGGAGGAGTCGGGTAAAGGAGAGGGCGGGCGGCGGGCGGCGGGCGGTGGGCGGCGGCTGGGATCGGGATTTTGAAAGATCAAGGGTCACGCGCGCTTCGCGCGCTTAGGTCCTGGCGCAACGCAGGTCAACGTCTCGACACTTTTTCGCATGCGCGGAGGAACTCTGTGGAAGGGAAGGGAGGGCAAAGCCGCCCGCCCGCCGGGCGCCCGCTCAGCGCCGAGGCGGGCCCGCAGCAATCGGACAGCGCGGGCCGCCGCGAGGGCGCCCCCGCCGTGGCCGCCAGCCGCCGGCCGTCGGCCCATGGCCTTCCAGCGGCGCCGATGCTGGCGGCCATCTGCCCCAGCATGAGCTCCGCGAGCTCCGGGACTGGCTGTCCGCAAAGCGCCGCGTCGAGCCGACGCTGGAGCTGCCGGCACCCCCCCCCGGCGGGGGGGCGCAACGGCCCAGCCGGCGCGACCTCGGCGGGGCGGCCGCGGGCCAGCGCCAACGCGCGCACCAAGGCCAGGCGGTGCACGCGCGCCGCCGCCGCGACCTCCACCGGGGGCGCCCATGGGAGGGAGGGTATTAAGCCGCGCCGCCGCCAGCTCCACCGCCGGCGGACCCGCGGCCGCCACCGCGGCCGCCGTCTCCTCGACCTCCACCGGGGGCGCCCCGGGAGGGAGGGCGCCCACCTCGACCGGGCCAGGGGCCGCGGGAGGTGGGCCTGGGGGGGCCCCGGCCGCCTCCGCGGCCGCCGCCTCCTCGACCTCCACCGGCGGCGGGCGGGGGCGGTGAAGCGAAGCAGCGAAATCTTCAAAGACTCACGGTTTCCCGATGGCCCTCTTGAGACGCTCTCGAAGCCGACCGTTTGAAAAATTACCCTGCCTCTCGAGGTTATTTCGTCGCGAGCCCTGTTGGGCCCGCTCGCGTGGTCCTTGGGGGGTCTCGCCTGGCCAGCTTGCGGCCATCTAGGGCATCCTTGGCCACGCTGGTCTTTGATAGGCTTGTTCCGCACACGTTTCGTGGGGCTCTGGTTTTCTTCCCTGCCGCGCCGCGCCCGCGACGCTCACGCACTCACACCTCGCTCTTCCCCTCTTCTTTTTCCTCTCCCCAACCGCGCTCAACGCATGCAGCAACACGCGCGGCAAGTGCATGAGGCGCGCGTCTACATGCAGCCGCGCGCATGCACGCACTCGCACACGCACACACACACACACACACACACACGCACGCACGCACACACACACACACACACAAACACACACACACACACACGGCACAGTTTAGCACAGCTCAGCACAGCACAGCTCAGCAGAGCACAGCACAGCACAGAACAGCACAGACTAGTACCGCACAGCACAGACGGTCGTCCAGGCACAGCAGGCGTGGCACTTCCTCGACACCACAGGGGGTGCGCAGGGGGTGGTCACTGAGCTCGGTCGCTATGCGCGACGGTCGTGGCAGGCGTGGCATTTCCTCTTACCCACAGGAGGGTGCGCTGGGGGTGGGGGCCCTATGCGCTGCAGGCTCCCAGGGCGTGGAAGGCGCGGCATTTCCTCGACGCCACAGGGGGTGCGCTGGGGGTGGGGGCTCTATGCGCTGCAGGCTCCCAGGGCGTGGAAGGCGCGGCATCTCCTCGACGCCACGGGGGGCGCGCTGGGGGTGGGGGCCCTATGCGTTGCAGGCTCACAGGGCGTGGCAGGCGTGGCATTCCTTCGACGCCACAGGGGGTGCGCTTGGGGCGGGGGGCCCTATGCGCTGCAGAATCCCAAGGCGTGGCAGGCGTGGCATTTCCTGGGCGCCACAGGGGGTGCGCTGGGGGTGGGGCCCTATGCGCTGCAGGCTCCCAGGGCTTGGCAGGCGCGGCATTTCCTCGACGCCGCAGGGGGCGCGCTGGGGATGGGGGCCCTATGCGTTGCAGGCTCCCAGGGCGTGGCAGGCGTGGCGTGTCCTCAGAGCCGCAGGGGGTGCGCGGGGGGTGGGGGCTCTATGCGTTGCAGGTTCCAAGGGCGTGGCAGGCGTGGCATTTCCTCGCCGCCGCAGGGGGCGCGCTGGGGGCGGGGGCCTTATGCGCTGCAGGCTCCCAGGGCGTGGCAGGCGCGGCATTTCCTCGACGCCACAGGGGGTGCGCTGGGGGTGGGAGCTCGTATCTTGTCAAGAACTGTAAACACCTTGGCTCAAGCCGGCTCGGCGCGCCTGCGCTCTCACGCGGGCGCGTTCCTGTAGTCCTACTTCAGAGCGCCGCCCGACCTGCGCGGTAGCCATGCCTCCCAATATCGCCGTGGACGCGCTGCCACCTCCACATTTGGCGATGAAGACTGCAGCGGTTCAGATGGGCGGCGAGGTTAGCGTGGGGACCCCCCGCAAATGCGCCAACGGAGTGGTGCAGTCCGCTTCGAATGCGCACCGCCGCCAGCTGCGCAATTGGTGGCCCGATGCGCTCCACGCGAGGTACTCGGAGATGGGCGACGACGGCAAGAGGCAGCGCTTGGTGGCGTACCTGCAGAACCCTGCGTCGGGCGGATTCCCCCAGGAGGCTCTTTTAGACAACGGCGGCGGCCCGCCGGCGAAGGCGCGGCGAAGGCGCGAGGCCGGCAGCGCGGCGGCTGACGCAGCGGCCCCCACCGCAACGTTTGCCACGCCTCCGAAGGCTACACCGACGAAGGACACGCCAACGAAAGCCCCGCCCGTGCAGACTTGCACTCCGCAGCGGTCCCCGGCTTTGCTGCTGGCTACCTCTGTTCGTTCCACTGGTACTCCTCGCGCTCAGCTCTCTCCCGGGCCCGCGGAGGCGGACGGGCGTCGGTGGCAAGGGCCTTGGTCGCGGAGCCTGCGACAGTCGGTCGCGGCGACCTGTTTGTGCGCCCTGGCGGATCAGAAAGCTGTCGGATGGTGCAATTCGTTGGCAGAGAAACGGGCGGTGGATCCACAGTTCCAACCGCCCAAGAGGGGTGCCAATGCAAACTTGCGGCAGGCTCTCAACAGGTACTCCAACAGCCACCACCCGAGCTACGAGATGGATGTTCCAACCCTTCGATCGCTCGCATTGCAGCCTGACATGCTCGGCGTAGCCGGCGCCAAGTTCTACGGGGAGGTGGGCGACGTCGCGACCCGCTGATCGAGCTCCTCGCCTGCATGCGCCACACGCGACGGACCCCCGACGATGTCCGGGTAGCCTTCCAGGCTCGGGTTGCCACCGACTGCACGACCCGAGCGAGGTACCCGAGGCGCGAGGGGGAGAAGTTTGCGACCAGATTCGGGATGGCCTGGTACTGGAATACGCTGTGCCGATGGATATCTCGTCGGACCATGGTCGACTCTCGCGCCATGGGCGTGCCGCTGGTCTTCCTGCAGTCAAAGGACGAGGGCGTCTCCTGCGGCACACCACAGGAAACAGTGGAGGCTTGCAAAAGGCTGCTGCTGGTGCCGAACCCTTGCGAGACGGGGCACGTGCACGGAGTTCTCCCAGCGCGCGCGGGCATGGAGGTGAGATTCACCGTCAAGGTGTCCAGTCGCAAGGGCCTGGTCCAGGAGCAGAAGGCCACCATGGTGAGCTTCGCGTTCGAGAGCAGCGACCAGGTCAAGTACGACGCGCGCGCGCCAGGAGAGCTCTTCCGCCCGCGCTTTCTGCCTGCCGGAATCTGGATGCAGGTGCACAAATTTGAGAAGCAGAGCCCGACGTGGTCGCCGCCCACACCAACTCTTTCGAAATCGACACACAGAAGGCGAACGGCCTGTTCTGCTCCCCGCTCATGGAGGCGAACTTCAAGTGGACAAGCGCCAACAAAACGCACCGGGTCAAGAGGTCCGGGTACGCGCTCACGCACGGGCGCTTCCTGACATCCACCGCGTCGCAGGGCCAGACGATCCGCACTGGGGTGACCATCGATTGCGCGCAGGACACGAGCATTGGCAAATCGGAGGAAAGAGGGGAGACCTGGTGGCTCCACCTGTACGTGATGCTCAGCAGAGCTACTTGCATGGAAAACATGCTCTTGCTTCGGCCGCCGCCACGGGAGGTCTTGCAGAAGGGCCCACCTCCGTCCGTGCTCAAAGCCCTCCAGAGGTTTGACGTGCGCATGGCTACGGAGACGCGGGAGATCGAGGACCTCGCTCTGGAACGCCAATGGATCTTGCCGGCGGCGTGAGGTCATTGAAGCGCACGGCCGCCAGAGCCTTTCCGACGAAGGCAGCGCTGTCCAGCCGCGTCGGATTCGCGCGGCCCGCGCCGCTCCTGGACGATTTCGGAGCGTCCGCCCAACTTTGGGTGTCGTGGCAACCGCAGCCCAGAGATTTCCCATCGAAGGGCACTCGCATTTTGCACGCAGGCGGGCCACGTTTGCCATGCAAGTGTTCTGCGCGCGCACCTCAGAAACTCTCCGTCGAAGAGACGCGGCGACAGACGTGTGGAAACTGCGCGAGACTAGACAAAAAAAACAAACCGACCGAGGAAAGAAACGGAGGCAAGGGTGCGGAAGAACGCAGCATGAGGCGAGGGAGAAAGGATAATTCTAGAGGCTCCGTAGAGCAGCTGTGCAAGGGGTGTCATTTGCACCAACTTCCACAGTGGGCCCCCTGACTACTCGAGCTGTGGCAAATCGTTATGCATCACCTCATTGCTTGTTGCGACCCCAGGAAACGGCCCTCGGTGACCACCCCGAACTTTTTCCCGATGAAGGATGGAAGACGGGGAAGAGGGAGGATGTTCAATCAGTAGTGTGACGGATGACAATATAGGGAAACATTCGCCACGAGGGTTTAGAATGCAGGATTGCGCATAGATGAGAATAAAAAACAAAGACATAAAATTTGAATTAAGTATGTGGGGTTCCTCGGTGGCGTAATTTTCCTCAACCACCACCAGAAGTTGGAGGGGGAGAGGGTCCTCCTCCTCCTCGTCCTCTTCGTCCTCCTTCTCTTCGTCCTCCTCCTCCCCCCCTCCAACTTATCGTGGTGGTGGTGGAAAACACGCCCATCAAACTTGGCTGCCCCTGTACGTCCTCTGGAGCCGTTAGGCCTTCGAAATCGCTCGGAGCACTGACGAGGGCCCACCGGCCCCAGGAAAGAAGTCGCGCGGAGGGGGGGGGGGAGCGTTTTCAAGAGGTGAAGACCCCGGGGCCGTCGCCAGTTCCCGCGCCCTCTCGAGGGGCCTCCTGGGGCCTCCTGACGTCTTGAAACACCCGTTTCGGGTTGTCTCGCCACGCTTTTGGAGCCCTCGAGGCGCCTCCTGGAGACGTCCTGGGTAAATCGGGGTCTGGAGGCTGTCTTGGCTGGTCGTGGGACGCAGTGGGGCCGTCCCGGAACTCCGGGGGCCGCCCCTGGGAGGGCCAATTTTTGACACCGCTCACGAGAATCGCGGCCTCCGAGAGGGGGAGAGGGAAATCGAGTACCCCCCCTCTTTTGACCGACCGCCTCCAAGATGGCCCCAAGAGGCCCTCCACGGCCCCCAAGAGATCCCGAAGAGGGCTCCAAGAGACACCCGAGAGGCACCCAAGAGGCCCCAGAGCAGCCTCAGAGAGCCCAAGATAACCGCCAAGATGGCTCAGATAGCCCAAGCTGGCTCAAGATGTCTCCCAAGATGCTCCAAGCGGCCCAAAGACCGCTCCGAGACGGCTCGAGATGGCCACGGAGCCTCGTAAGCCTCCCTCGACACTTGACTATGCGTGTCTCTTCCTCTCTCCCCACGTAAACTCTCACTCATGGGCATCGTTTCTGGTTTGGCCGGTGGGGATACGCGAAGCGTTCAGAATTAGATCTTAATTCGATTACAGAAGAACTATGATTGGAACCATCTTGTTCTAGAACCAAGTCCATTACAATTCGATTATACTGACATTCCAAGTGTAATCAAAATTGAACCGGCTGGACCTGAGATCTGCTACATTGAGATTGCAATCATATCCGTTCCAATGGGACGACAAGTGCAATCACCTAGATCTGAGATCTGATCCATCCCAATGCGAGAAGATTCATATAGGAATCTGAGTGGAATCATCTGGATCTGGAATCTGCCCAATTTCAATCAGATTGCAACTGTCTTCCAATAAGAATCCGCTTGGAATCGGCTAAATCTGGGATCCGCTTCAATTCAAACTAAATTCTAATTCGCTTACAGTAAGGATCCAATTGAAATCAGCGGGATGTGGGATCTGCTCAATTCCAGAAAGATTCGAATTCGATTCCAATGGGACTCCAATTTGAATCAGCTGGATCTGTAATCTGCTCCATTCCAATTACATTCGGACTAGATTCCAATAGGAATGTATGTGGAACCAGCTGGATCTAGGATCTGCCCCATTCCAATGAATTCTTCGCTCGATTCCTCTAGGAATTGAATTTGAATATGCTGGATCTGGGATCATTGCCTACGATTGCATGGACTGCCATTCAGCTGGATGTAGCGAAACCAAAGAGGATCACAAGAGCTAAACAATGGAATGTGTTGAAGAATCACATGATTGAGAGGGCGGTGATACAACCTCCACCCTCCTGAGGAGGGGAGATCTGGAGTAACAACCTCCCGCCTCCCCCTGAAAGGGGGTCGTTAAAGGGGGGTTGTCCATCGGGGGTCTGGGAACTGCCACGCCATACTGTCGGACCTCAGAACGTCGAAGGAACCTGATCGGACAAGAACGGGAAGCGCCACTTTAGTCTAATGGGCGTGTTAGGCGGAGAAAAAGGAAAGGAAGGCGAGAGCAGAGGAGGCGATGACGAGGACGACGTGGAGAACGTGAGGATAGCGAGGAGGAGCATGATGAAAACGAGAAGAAAGAGAAGCACATGGACGAGGACGAATAGAACGAGGGCGAGTACGAGGATGGGTGCGGAGGACGATGACGACGACTACGACGTCGACGGAGGACAGTAAGAGGCAATTGGAGAAGGACATTGAATCAGGAGAGGACCCTTGTGACCCTATCGGGCTACCCTAGGGGCTCCTAGCGCCGCGCGTAACTGCCACGCCATACTGTCGGATCTCAGAACGTCGGAGAAATCCGCCACCGTGCCCCCTGGCAGGTTGAGGCGTCCTGAAATGTCAAGTGCTGTCTGGTAGGGTTTTCGTAATCTTCTAAAAGATCCCCCCCTCTCCGGGCCGCACCTCGCTGCGTGCACCGGCCGTGCTCCCGCGGGGTCCCTGGGCGGCCATGGCGCCACCCTGGGGCTCTCCAAGGATTCCATGACAGCCCCAGAGGCCTCGCCGAACGATCGCTCGAAGTCGCCCAAGGTGGCCTCAAGATGGCGTAAGAGGCTTCCAAGGCACCTCAAGTCTACCAAGAGGGCCGCCAAAGGCAAAAATCATTGATTTTCCCTGCGTCTTCTGATGATTTTGGCGTTCTCGCCATTTCAACTTTCCGACGCTCAAAGGCAGACCACCCCAAAACTGCCCAAGAGGCCTCCAAGAAGGCCCTAAGATGGCCTAAGAGCGCCCCAATACGGAGCTCCGCCGAAGGTCCCAATGGCTGAGTTCGCGTACGTCCCCCCCACTCATTGTGGCACACCCTTCACACGTACCGTGTCCTCATAGGAAGTTCCACCAAAGGCCCCAGTGGCGCAGTGTACATGCGTCCCCGCCACACATTTCGGCACACAACTCACACGTTGCGTGGCCTCATGGGGAGCTCGACCGATGCCCCAGTAGCACAATTTACATGGGTCCCCGCCACCCATTACGGCACACCCCTCGCACGTTTCGTGGTCCCATAGGGAGCTCCACCAAAGGCCCCAGTGGCACAATTCACATGCGTCCCCGCCGCCCATTTCGGCACAGCCCTCATACGGTTTTTGGCACCGTGGGGAGCCCATACCCGCCCCTGCCCGCACTGCCCCGCGCTTCGTTCTTGCTGCGGCGCGCTGCCCACGAGAGCTAGTTGGAGTTTGCGCGCCCCCATCCTTCGTCTCATCTCCCTCGCGGTACTCGCAGCTGCATCTGGTTGCGTCCTTCGTCAGGCTAATTGTCCCGAGCGTCGCACCCTCCACGGGGGGAAGTAGCCGTCGAGCCCCGTCCGGAGAAAACAATCGTCGGGAAACAGAGGCCCGGCCAATTTCTGTCGACAGCACCATTCGGCCAAGCAGGCGCCGCCCGAGAGGGAACACGAACCGAAAATCCAAGCCTTCCGCCCCAAGCGGCCCCCAGGAGGCCCCAATCGGCGCCCAAGAGGCCCCAAGAGGCCTCCAGGACGCCCTTCAACGGCCCCCAAGAAGCCTCAAACTGCTTTCAGGAGGCCCCCGAGAGGCCTCCCACGAGATTCCAACGAACATCCACTAGGCTTAACCCGCAGCCCAGGCACTCTGGCGGGTCTTGCCGTAGGCAGCTGTGGATATCTGCATGCATGTTCGGCCATTGGATGCGTTGGGGGGCCCAGGGCCTGTCAGAAAACGGCTCGGGATGGAAACCTGGCCCAAGAGGGAGGGGGCCGAAAGGACCAGGGCCCTGAGAGCCGAACATGTTGGTTAAGTTGTCGGAGAAAGACGAATCCAGGACGAGGATCAAATCTGGTGAGGGTAAATCTCCGAGATCAATGAGATCAAATCTGGTGAGGGTAAATCTCTAAGTTGTCGGAGAAAGACGAATCCAGGACGAGGATCAAATCTGGTGAGGGTAAGTTGTCGGAGAAAGACGAATCCAGGACGAGGATCAAATCTGGTGAGGGTAAATCTGGACGAGGATCAAATCTCTGAGATCCGGCGGCTCTGGAGGATGTATCGGGCGCCGCGGCCTTCCTAGAGCGTCCCATAAAGCCCTGAAAGCGCTCCGGAACGCTCTGGAACGGATGTGTCCTCGTCCTTGCCGCGAGCGAGCGAAACACGCGGTCAAGCATGGCACCGCGCAGTTCTCGCTCTCTCTCTCTGCAGCGAGATCCTCTCCCGAGCGAGGGCAGCCGCGGCGACGATGGCACCCACAAGAGGTGCCGAGAGGCGAGAGCGGGGGAGGTGAGAGCGTCGGTGTCGATAGCCTTTTCCTGCTCCTTTGGGGCACGGCTGGGTGCTGCGGCCCCCTCGGGCCACGGCGGCCGCATCAGCAGGGGCAGCCCCGAACTGCCCCGAGGCAGGACGCTGCTGCCGCTAGGAGTCCACCGGGGAGTCCTCTGGGGAGCCGACGCACCGAAAAGAGAGCACTCGGAGGCGCGCCAGAGCGGGCGGGCGACCCCTCCAGCCAGCGACCCGACAAAAAGCACGACGGCACGCTCTTCCCCATTGCGAGCGTCTTCTCATGCGGCGTTTCGACTTTGGGCGGAGCTGGGGGGGAGGGGGGAGGGGGGTCTGGCCTCGGACCTCTATTTCATGCGACTGTTTGCAGCCGTGCGTGCGTCCGGTGGGGGAGACTCCACCTGCTTGAAACATGCGCCAAAAGCAGCCAACATCTGTTCCACGGCGGGGGGGAGGGGGGGTGCGAAGGCCCGCGCCGACCGGCAAAACAATGCATAAGGAAACGACTACATGTCGCATTTGATTGTGATTTCCGGGGCCTGGGGCTGCCAAAAGCAACTCGGGAGGATACGCCAGCCCCAGGCGTCCAAGGAAGCCTCGGGCCGCCGGGAAACTGGAGGTATGTTGCATCCTCGGGGGACCTTGTCTGTACCGTCGAGGCTCTTTCCACGTCGGATCCATGTCGAATCCATGTCGGCCTCTTCGGATCCTTGTCAAACCCGTGTCGAGTCCGCGGAGGGGGGGGGCGAGGGACCGCGCCGACCGGCAAAACGATGAGTAAGAACACGATCATCTCGCGAGAAGGCTAGGCGCTGCTTCGACGGAGCGGCCCGTTCCCTGAGATTTCCAGGAAGGCCTCTGGGACGGCAGGGGGGGGCCTGAGAGGCACAGCGCCCCCTCAGAAAACCACCCGCCCTCGCCCCCTCTGGCGCGCCGCCGAAGCACGCCGCCACGGTCGATCAGTTGTTCTCCTTGAACTTGTGGATGACGGTCTCCTCCTGGACGGCCTTGTTCGTATTGCTCTTGAGCTGGAAGAGGCCAGAGCCCTCAGGGTGCTCCATCAGGTGGGTGGTCGTGACCTCGAACTCCTTAAAAGGCACAGGAACCTCATGGTTCTCGGGCTTGTCGCAGGCCGTGTCCTTGGCACAGCCCGTGCCGATGGATCCTGCGAACATGAGCTCGGGCGGCGATTCCACGCCCGTCCCGAGGAGCGTGAAATTAGACTTCGAGTGATCCGTCGCCCACTGACCAATCTCGATGCGGGCCTCAGGGTGCCCTGGAACCTCCTGGCTGTAGGCAAGGTAGAACCGCGTGATACCCACTTTGACTCCGTCCTCACGGACTGGCTCATACTCAGGCCAAGGGATGTAGCACTCGTCCTTCGGGTCGTCGCAACCGAATGACTGCAGAAAGTAGCGGGTGACAAGGGGTTGGCCTGGCTCCTCTACAGGTGCAAGGTCTTTCTTGATTTTGAAGGTCATGAACGTGCCGACCTTTTCAGCGAGGGAATCCAAAATGGGCCATCCCGTGCGAGGCGCCAAAAGGTTTGTGAGCGAGCCGAGGCCGAACGTGTCCTGGTGCCAACCGATCGTTAGCTCTTCCACACGCGAATCGCCGTCGCACTTGAAGTCCAACTTCTGGCACGTGGGGCTAAACATGCCACACGGATTCTCGATCCACTTCCTCATACCAAGGCGGGTTCCACACAAGAGCTCATAGGCTGTCTTGTCCTCGCTTGACGCGGTACGAAGACCTGCATCGACGCCAGGGACCACGGCGGACCCCAGTAACAGGAACGCCGCCAAGGACGAGGGACGCGAAGCAGCCATGATGGGCGTCCAATGGTTGGCTCGGGCCACGTCAACAGTGCAAAAGGATGCGTCAGCACACGCGGGAAAAAGTTACTGCTCGAGCCCGAGTCGCTACAGAGTGGGATTACGAGGGCAAAGGGGACAATGGCGACTCCAATGTTGCAGCATGGCCCCACTGGAGTCTGACACTGTCCCATAAGCTGGTGGGGAGGCGGCAAGTCCCGCCAGTAGTCCCTGCGACTCCTGGCTTCCTCCACGCAGTCCAAAAGTCCGATCAAACCTCTAGGCGTAGTATAGATCTGCCACCGTGCCAACGGCACGCTGGGGCGCGTTAGGGTGTGTATAGATTGTCTGGTCAGGCTGGGTTTCTGCAAATCCGCCACTGTGCTGTAGGCATTGAATGGAACATTCTCACAACTTCAAAATCTCGGAATTGATGGGGGATAACTGAATGCCTATGAATGGCCAGTTGCCGCACCTCAAAAAACTTTGCGCTCGACTCCCTGGGTTTGCCTCATCTCTCTTCTGGAGGCCAAAGGGCACCGAGACAGGCAAACCCAAAGTGGCCTAGGAGCCGACCAGCCTATTGAAGTGCCCAGACCCCGCGGAGCCCCCATGAGGCTTCAAATTCGCCGGCCCAACGTACCAGAGACGTGCTACGATCTCCGGTAGCATCTATATAATATTTCTACTTCGCGCGCGCGCGGGGCGGCCCCTGGGGGTCCCCGGACCAAAAGTACCCTGGGCGCGGCCTGGGCGCGGCCCGGGAGACTCCCCCAGGGCTCTCAGGAACGCCCCAAGGGCCCCAAGAGGCACCCAACACGGTCCCAGAGAGGCCCGAGACGCCCGCAGACCGCCCCATAACGCCGAAGCTGGCATCCAGACGGCCCAAGAGGCCTCCAAAATGGCCCTAGAGGCCCGCAAGATGCCCCAAGAGGCCTCCAGGAGCACCCCCAAGAGAACCCACAGAAGCAAAATTCATTGCTTGCCCTTGGGTTTTGGACAGATTGAGGCGTTTCCACCTTCTCGGCTTCCCGACGCCCCTAGACGGCTCAAGAGGCCCCCAAGATCGCCCCAAGAGGCCCCAAGCGGCCCCTAAGAGGCCCCCAAGACGGCCAAAGACGGCCCGAGACGGCCCAAGAAGCCCCCAAGACGGCCCAAGAGGGCCCCAAAAATGCCTCAAGAGGGGCCCCAGAAAGGGAACACGAAACAAAAATCTCGAATTCTCGGCCTTCAGAGGCCCCCAGGAAGCCCCAAGAGGATCCCAAGAGGCCCCAAGAGGCCCCCAAGAGGCACCCAAGACGCCCCCAGGAAGTCCCCAAGAGGCCCCCTAGAGGCCCCCAATCGCCCTCAGGAGGCACCCCAAATGCCCCCCGAGCACTCAGCCAGCCAGCGATCATCATCCTTCTCCTCCTCCTCCTCCTCCTCCTTCTCCTCCTCGTCCTCCCTCATCTCTCCTCCATCCTCCCTCCTTTCTCCTCCCGCCTCCCTCCTCCTCCTCCTCCTCCTCCTTCCTCTCCTCCCCTCCACTCCTCCTCCTCCTCACTCCTCCTCCCTCCCCTCCCTCCTCCTCCTCCTCCTCCTCCTCTCCTCCTCCTCCTCCTCCTCATCCCATCCAATCCCACCAGCCTCTCTGGGCGTCTGTGGTTTAGAGCGTTTCCTCTTCGACCCCTCCTTCTTCTCCTTCGGGGAGGGGTTTACCCCTCCCCCTTCCCCCTCCCCATGGACCTGGACAAGGGGTTCCACGAGTCGTCGGAGCGTCCAAAACGGCCTCGGCGAGAAAGCCAAAATCATTGATTTTACTAGGGTTTGGGTCCCATGTTGGCCTCCTGGGGGGGGGACGCGAATTGTGACCATCCCCTTCTTTGATCGATCTCCTCCAAGATGGCCCCAAGAAGCGCCCAGGAGACCCCCAGAGAACCCAAGTTGGCCCCAAGATGGCCCCAAGAGGCCCCCAAGAGGCCCCCAGGAGGCCCCCAAGAGACCCCCAAGAGGCCCCAAGAGACCCCCCAGAGGCACCCCAGATGCTCCAAGAGGCCTCGGCGATGATGCCAAATCATTGATTTTAAGAAGGTGTTAGCCACATGCTGGCCTCCTGGGGGGGGACTGATTAAGATGACTCCAAGAGCGCCTGGGAGAGCCCAAATTAACTTCCAAGATGGCTCAAGATATCTCAAGATGTCTCATAATGGCTTCCTCTGTGTGCTGCCCACTTCCCTGATCGAGGCAATTCCTCTGGGCATCGTTTCTGGATGGGCTGGTGGGGATTATTTTTTTGTTGGTCGCGGCCACGAGACAAGGGTCAGGCGGCGAAGGCAACGTCCGGGCCACGGGCGAGGCTAATTGGCTAGCTGGTGGGGATTCGCGAAGCGTCAACAATTTCTCTTCGACACAATACAAATTCTTCGTTTGAAAGGATGCAGGGGTCCCAGAGAGGGAACACGAAAAAACAGTTCGAGACACCAGCCCTAAGAGGCCCCCAGGAGGCCCCAAGAGGCCCCCGACAGGCCCCTACAGGCGATCAGGAAGCTCCCAAGAGGCCCCCTAGCGATCCCAGGAAGCCCTCCAAATGCCCCCCCAGCACCCAAGCAAGTGCCAGCGATCCTCCTCCTCCTCCTCCTCCTCCTCCTTCCCCTCCTCCTCCTCCTCCACCAACCTCCCTCCTCCATGCTCCCCGGGCCTCCATGCTCCCCGGGCCTCCCTCCCTCGCCGCCGATTTACACATCCGCCATCCCATCCCCCCCCCACCCCCGCTGCAGCTCCTCGCTCTACCATGCAGTCTCACTCGTCCTACGTCTTCTCCGCCTCCACCTCCTCCAACTATCTGTCTCTCCCGCTCACGCTCTCCATCCAATAGCCTACCCCCACACGCAAGCCCGGGAACACACTGCGAGAAGAGGAAGTAAGAAGTGACGAGCCTCGGGAGGTAGACAGCGCACACTAGGACAAGAACCTTACCCTGTGACGTACCCAACCCATTCTATACATGTGGCGATTATACTCAGGATCACTCAATGCTGACTGGCATTATGAAGGGCCCGCAGTGCGCAAGAAGGGCACCCAACAGTGATTTCAGAAGAGCGCAGCAAGAAGAGGAACCGCAACTATACAACATGGAAACACCAGGGCGTTGAAAGAAACGCGTATGACGTACCTCCGAATGATCCGCGTGGGACGTACCTCCGCTGGGCCTCCCAGGAGCCCACGAAAGTGGCGACAATTGCGCAGATCGCAAGCCCACCATGGGGCGGTGAGGTCCCGAGGTGGTCCGCGTGGGCCGTGCCTCCGCTGGGCCTCCCAGGAGACCACGAAAGTGGCGACAATTGCGCAGATCGCAAGCCCCCCAGGGGGCGGCGAGGTCTCGAGGTGGTCCGCGTGGGACGTACCTCCGCTGGGCCTCCCAGGAGCCCACGAAAGTGGCGACAATTGCGCAGATCGCAAGCCCACCAGGGGGCGGCGAGGTCCGAGGTGATCCGCGTGGACGCACCTCCGCTGGGCCTCCCAGGAGCCCACGAAAGTGGCGACAATTGCGCAGATCGCAAGCCCCCCAGGGGGCGGCGAGGTCCCGAGGTGGTCCGCGTGGGACGTGCCTCCGCTGGGCCTCCCAGGAGCCCACGAAAGTGGCGACAATTGCGCAGATCGCAAGCCCCCCAGGGGGCGGCGAGGTCCCGAGGTGGTCCGCGTGGGACGTACCTCCGCTGGGCCTCCCAGGAGCCCACGAAAGTGGCGACAGTTGCGCAGATCGCAAGCCCCCCAAGGGGCGGCGAGGTCCCGAGGTGGTCCGCGTGGGACCCACCTCCGCTGGGCCTCCCAAGAGCCCACGAATATGGCGACAATTGCGCAGATCGCAAGCCCTCCAGGGGGCGGCGAGGTCCCGAGGTGGTCCGCGTGGGACGTACCTCCGCCAGGCCTCCCAGGAGCCCACGAAAGTGGCGACAATTGCGCAGATCGCAAGCCCCCAGGGCACCGCGAGGTCCCGGCGAGGTCCCGAGGTGGTCCGCGTGGGACGTACCTCCGCTGGGCCTTCCAGCAGCCAACGAAAGTGGCGACAATTGCGCAGATCGCAAGCCCACCAGGGGGCGGCGAGGTCCCGAGGTGGTCCGCGTATGACGTACCTCTGCTGGGCCTCCCAGGAGCCCACGAAAGTGGCGACAATTGCGCAGATCGCAAGCCCCCCGGCGGCGAGGTCCCGAGGTGGTCGCGTGGGACCCACCTCCGGCTGAGGGGGAAGTGAGTCCCGATGTCGGGATGGACCTCCACATGGCTCCCAGGAGCCCACGAAAGTGGCGACAATGCGCAGATCGCAAGCCCCCCAGGGGGCGGCGAGGTCCGAGATGATCCGCAGTGGGACGTACTCCGCTGGGCCTCCCAGGAGCCCACGAAAGTGGCGACAATTGCGCAGATCGCAAGCCCCCCAGGGGGCGGCGAGGTCCCGAGATGATCCGCGTGGGACGTACCTCCGCTGGGCCTCCCAGGAGCCCACGAAAGTGGCGACAATCGCGCAGATCGCAAGCCCCCCCGGGGGCGGCGAGGTCCCGAGGTGGTCCGCGTGGGACCCACCTCCGCTGGGCCTCCCAGGAGTCCACGGATATGCTGACAGTTGCGCAGATCGCAAGCCCCCAGGGGGCGGCGAGGTCCCGAGGTGATCCATGTGGGATGTACCTCCGCAGTGGCTCCCAGGAGCCCACGAAAGTGGCGACAATTGCGCAGATCGCAAGCCCCCCAGGGGGCGGCGAGGTCCCGAGATGATCCGCGTGGGACGTACCTCCGCTGGGCCTCCCAGGAGCCCACGAAAGTGGCGACAATCGCGCAGATCGCAAGCCCCCCCGGGGGCGGCGAGGTCCCGAGGTGGTCCGCGTGGGACCCACCTCCGCTAGGCCTCCCAGGAGTCCACGAATATGCTGACAGTTGCGCAGATCGCAAGCCCCCCAGGGGGCGGTGAGGTCCCGAGGTGATCCATGTGGGATGTACCTCCGCAGTGGCTCCCAGGAGCCCACGAAAGTGGCGACAATTGCGCAGATCGCAAGCCCCCCAGGGGCGGTTGAGGTTCCCGAGGTGATCCATGTGGTCTGAACCTTCGCAGTGGCTCCGAGAGGCCCACGAAAGTTTGGCGACAATTGCGCAGATCGTCAAGCCTGAACCTGTTGCGACGGTCACTCCTGCGATCGCGTGGGACGTACCTCCGCTGGGCCTCCCAGGAGCCCACGAAAGTGGCGACAATCGTGCAGATCGCAAGCCCCCCCGGGGGCGGCGAGGTCCCGAGGTGGTCCGCGTGGGACCCACCTCCGCTAGGCCTCCCAGGAGTCCACGAATATGCTGACAGTTGCGCAGATCGCAAGCCCACCAGGGGGCGGCGAGGTCCCGAGATGATCCATGTGGGATGTACCTCCGCAGTGGCTCCCAGGAGCCCACGAAAGTGGCGACAATCGCGCAGATCGCAAGCCCACCAGGGGGCGGCGAGGTCTCGAAGTGGTCCGCGTGGGACGTACCTCTGCTGGACCTCCCAGGAGACCACGAAAGTGGCGAGAACTTGCGCAGATCGCAAGCCCACCAGGGGGCGGCGAGGTCCCGAGGTGGTCCGCGTGGGACGTGCCTCCGCTGGGCCTCCCAAGAGTCACAAAAGTGGCGACAACTTGCGCAGATCGCAAGCCCCCCAGGGGGCGGCGAGGTCCCGAGTTGGTCCACGTGGGACGTACCTCCGCTGGGCCTCCCAGGAGCCCACGAAAGTGGCGACAATCGGCAGATCGCAAGTCCCCCAGGGGGCGGCGAGGTCCCGAGGTGGTCCGCGTGGGACGTACCCCCGCTGGACCTCCCAGGAGCCCACGAAAGTGGCGACAGTTGCGCAGATCGCAGCCCCCAGGCACGAGAGAAGAGGAGAGGGGAACACAGGAAACAGGAGAGGAGGGGAGGAGAGGGGAGGAGGAGGAGGAGGAGGAGGAGGACGGGGCGACCACACTGCTCTATTCAAAACGAGTACCCAACCATAGGAGGGTAGGGAAAAAACAATGGTCGCCTTCAAAGCCCGCCACCCTCGGACACGAGGGTTCCATCATCGCATCAGATGCCCCCTTCCCCCATCGACAAGCCCCAGAGTGAGCATCCACGACAAACACACCCCCACGAAGGCATTTCGAGCTTTCCGCCCTAAGGAACACCTCCGAGACCACCACCAACACCCAAGAAGCCCCCGAACGGCCCCAAGAAGCCCCCAGGATGCCCCAAAACAAACGCCCAGGGCCCCCAAAACAGCCCCAAAGAGAGCCCAAGAGGCTTCAACACTGCCTCCAAGAGACTCCCGAAACGCCTGCCACAAAAAAACCCACCAACGCCGCATTGACAACGATCCCTCGGGCAAACGGCAGAGATGGGGCTACATGGGCCGACGGAATGAGCGAAGCGATTAAAGAAAAAAACAAGACACCACAGGCACCAGAGGCCCCCAGCACGATCCGAAAGAGCAACCCAGAGAGCCCCCAACAAGCATCCAGGAGGCCTTTGGTCCACAAGTTCAAGACGCGGGGGGGCGGAACTGTCTGACAATCGATTCCTTCAACTACGGGCAGGTGTTCTCGTTTCATCCTATTCTGCGGTCCCACAGCCGTGGGGTATGAGGTGTAAGCGCCGGGTCCATCAACAAGAGGATGTGAAACCCCGACGCCCATGATAGACGCCATGTCGGGATACGAAGGTTCGGGGCAAGAGGGTGAAACACATGTCCCGCCCTGGGGACGTAGTAGTAGTAGTAGTAGTAGTAGTAGTAGTAGTCGTAGTCATAGTAGTAGTGGCAGCAACAGGTGTAGTGGTAGTAGTAGTAGTAGTAGTAGTAGTAGTAGTAGTAGTAGTAGTAGTAGTAGTAGTAGTAGTAGTAGTAGTAGTAGTAGTAGTAGTAGTAGTAGTAGTAGTAGTAGTAGTAGTAGTAGTAGTAGTAGTAGTAGTAGTAGTAGTAGTAGTAGTAGTAGTCGTAGTAGTAGTAGTAGTAGTAGTAGTAGTAGTAGTAGTTAGCAGTAGTAGTAAGTAGTAGTAGTAGTAGTAGTAGTAGTAGTAGTAGAAGTAGTCGTAGTAGTGGTAGTAGAAGTAGTAGTCGTAGTCGTAGTGGTAGTCGTAGTAGTAGTAGTAGTAGTAGTAGTAGTAGAAGTAGTAGTAGTGGTAGTAGTAGTAGGAGTAGTAGTAGTAATAGTATTAATAGTAGTGGTAGCAGTAGTAGTAGTAGTAGTAGTAGTAGTAATAGTGGCAGTCGTTCTAACCGCAGAACTATAAACTGTCGTAGTACTAGTATTTGTATTATTATTACTCTTCGTCTGAGTAGTAGTAGGAGTAGTAGTAGTAGTCGTAGTAATAGCAGTAATGGTAGTAGTAGTGATTAGAGTGATACTAGTAGTAGTAGGTGTAGTAGTCGTAACAGTACTAGTCGTAGTCGTAGTAGCAGTCGTAGTAGTAGTAATAATAATAGTAGAAGTAAACGTAGTGGTAGCCGTAGGGGTAGTAGACGCAATGGTTGAAATCGTGAACGTGGTAGCAACGCCAATCGTAGTAGTGGTAGTTGTGGTAGCAGTAGTAACCGCAATCGCGGAAGAAACGTCACGAATCGCAGACGCAGTCGTAGCACGAGTATTGGCAATAGTACGAGTAGTTGCGCCAGCAGTGGCATCAGAAGTAGAGCATTGCAGGGTGGAGGAGGGAGGAAGGAGACGGAAGTTCGACCAAGCACCTGACCCTTTCAACGACTTGAAAATACTCGATTCAAGTTGCGTTGCAGCCCCTTCGCGTGGAGATGCCCATCTCGGATGCTATCGGGCAGTAACAGTCAGAAAACGCACGTGCAACAAACATCGTTCATGGAGAAGGTGCGAGTACAAGGTGTAGTAGTAGTGGTAGCAGTAGCACTCGTAGCAGGAGAAGTAGCAGTCGTAGTAGTAGCACTTGTATCAGTAGTAGCAGTACTAATAGGAGTAGTAGCAGTAATAGTGCCAATGCAACTGCTTGTAGTAGTGGAAATAGTAATAGTCTTAGGTGTAGTACCAGTACCAGCGGTAGAAAGAGATGTCATAGAAAATAATGGTCACAGTCGAAGTGGTAGTAATAATCGTTGTGGCAGTCGTGGTCGCAGTCGTAGTAGTAGTGGTAGCAGCAGCAGTGGTAGTGGTAGTGGTAGTGGTAGTAGTAGTGGTCGCGGTAGTAGTAATAGAAGTAGTTCTAGTGTTGGTAGCAGTAGTAGTAGTAGTAGTAGTAGTAGTAGTAGTACTAGTAGTAGTAGTAGTAGTAGTAGTAGTAGTACTAGTAGTAGTAGTAGTAGCAGCAGTAGTAGCAGTAGTAGTAGTAGTAGTAGTAGTAGTAGTAGTAGTAGTAGCAATAGTAGTAGTAGTAATAGTAGTGGTAGTAGTAGTAGTCGTCGTAGTGATACTAGCCGTAGTGGCAGCAATAGTAGGTGGTAGGCCGTGGTAGTAGTACTAATTCTTGTAATAGTATTGGGAAAAGGAGTGGTAGTAACAGTCGAAGAAGTAGTAGCACTACCGGTAGTAGTAGTAGTAGTAGTAGTAGTCGTAGCATTAGATGGTAAAACATATCAGTAGAAATAGTAGCAGTAGTAGTAGCAGTAGTCGTCGTAATAGTAGCAGTAGTACTACTAGTGGTAACAGCAATCGTATTAATAGCAGTAATAGTAGTAGCAGTAGCAGTAGTAAACGTAGTACTCGTGGTAAAAGTAATAGTGGTATGTCGTCGTCGTCATATCAGAAATGGGGCGTATTGGAAGTAATACCAGAAAATAATATTAGCAGAAAGTGTTGTAGTAGTACGTAATTGTGATATGCGTAGTATCGTTAGTCGTAGGA
>CAUYUJ010018449.1:180000-240000 GCA_963575745.1 Prorocentrum cordatum
CCCAATAGGCCCCCAAGAGACCTTCCAGGTGCCTCCGAGATGCACCCCTAAGAGACCTCTGATGTTCATCAGGCCACGACTCGGGCACGTCGGCGGGATGGGCCGCAGGCCAATAGGCAGAGCTTGCACGGTGGTCTGTCTCTCCTCCAGTCTCAAAGCCGTTCTGGGATAATCTTCGGGCTACCTTCGTGCGCTTCTCGGCTCCCTTGCGGCCTTCCAAGGGCCTCCGGATCCCCCTGCAAGGTCATCGGATTTCGCCAGAATACCTCTCCGATACAGAACTAGAAAGAAACACAGAAGCGGAGTCGGAAACCATAGTAAGGCGCTTCGTCTGCCTTCTGTTCTCTGCCCGGGCCTGGCCTGACGGAGATCCCTTCTACAATCAAAGTATAAGCAAAACTGCGTGGCCGAATTGCGAATCTGCGTGGACCACAGCGGCAAGACCAAGATGCCCCTAAAAGCCCCTAAAGAATCTTCAAACACCTTGCCGTCGCTCAAACGTCCATCAACCGTGCATGTTCCGGGTGGTTCCGTGCGTGCTTTCGCTGCTCGATGATCCAAGATGCTCCTCGATGGTCGTCGCCGAGAAAAAACGCACACGCACACTTCCGAACGATACCAAAATACACACGAAAAGAAATACCCTTAGATACCTCAGAGACACTCCAAGGAACATCCATCAGGCTTCTGGCTCACAACCACAGGCACAGAGGAATGCTGAACCGAAAATGCTGCCGTCTCTTGGGAGGTCGAGTTTTGCTTCCTCTGGCTTCCGCCGAGCTTCCGCTCGCTTCTGCGGGCGGAGCAGCCGCCGTTTTACTTCCGCCGCCTTCCGTCGCGGAAGGGCAAGGCCCTTTTTGGAACGCCCCATGCAAGCAGACAGAGGCAGGAAGGGTGACAACGCGCTGCGTCACTGCTTCGATCCTCGAGGGCAAGGCCCTTTTTGGAACGCCCCATGCAAGCAGACAGAGGCAGGAAGGGTGACAACGCGCTGCGTCAGCTTCGTTTTCCCCTGCTGGCCCTAGCCTAACGGACATCCCCTCTGCAATCTGCACAAGGCAACGTTGGCGAGAGAAGTCCTCTGAGGAGCCCTGCGCGCTGAGGGGCCTTGCCACACTGTACAGCACGCCGCGGCATCAGTTGTTCTCCTTGAACTTGTGGATCACTGTCTCCTCCTGGACGGCCTTGTTCGTGTCGCTCTTGAGCTGGTACAGGCCGGACCCCTGAGGGTGCTCCATCAGATGGTAGGTGGTGACCTCGAACTCCTTGAAGGGCACGGGGACCTCGTGGTTCTCGGGCTTATCGCAGGGCGTGTCTTTGGCACAGCCTGTGCCGGTCGATCCTGCAAACGTGAGCGTGGGCGGTGGCTCCACGCCCGTCCCAAGGAGCGTGAAGTTGGACTTCGAGTGTCTCGTCGCCCACTGGCCCATCTCGATGCGGGCCTCAGGGTGCCCTGGAACCTCCTCGCTGTAGGCGAGGTAGAAGCGCGTGATGCCCACGTTCAGCCCCGTCTCGCGGAGGGGCTCGTACTCGGGCCAGGGGATGTAGCACTCGTCCTTCGGGTCGTCGCAGCCGAAGGACTGGAGGAAATAGCGGGTGACGAGCGGTCTGCCCGGCTCCTCGACAGGAGCGAGGTCCTTGCTGATCCTGAAGGTCATGAAGGTGCCGATCTTTTCGGCCAAGGAGTCCAAGATGGGCCAGCCCGTGCGAGGCGCCAAGAGGTTAGAGAGCGAGCCGAGACCCAGCGTGTCCTGGTGCCAACCGATCGTGAGCTCTGCCACGCGCGAGTCGCCGTCGCACTTGAAGTCCAACTTCTGGCACGTGGGGCTGAACATGCCGCACGGATTCTCGATCCACTTCCTCACGCCCAGGCGGGTGCCGCACAAGAGCTCATAGGCTGTCTTGCCCTCCTTCGACTCGGACGCTGCCGTCACGTTGGCCGCTGCCCTGTCCTCCCTTGCCTCCGTCTCGTAGGCCGACTTGACGCGAGCCGCATCCATGCCAGGGACGGCGGCCGGGCCAAAGAGCAAAGATGCCACCAGGAGAGACTTCCGCGAAGCAGCCATGATTGGGCGCGTCCGCGCTGCTTGTTTGAGGCCCCTGGGCCGGGCCGAAGATGCAGTTGCAAAAGGTTTGACAGCACACGTCCGCTTGAGCTCGAATATCTGCAGAGAGGAGGAGAATGAAGACGAGGACGACCAGGATGAGGAGGTGGTTAGGGCCGTAGCTCGATTGTGCCTGTCGCTGCCCCCCCCACCTCGGCAAGATGAAAGGAGCAAAGTCTGTAAGGCCTGGACACACAGCCGCAAACGGCAGGTAGCACGAGGGATGATGATGTGCGGTGGTAAGTGCAATGCTTTGTGAGGGCGGGGGCGAGCGTGGGAGATGAAGAGACAGAAACCCACCACCGTGACGTGGACACTGAGTGGCGTGTCCGCAGGACCGGTCGAACTCTCTGTATTGAGTATTGTAAATGCTCTCAGAGGGGCCCGGAACACATGCCTGCCGCTCTGGCGCGGGGCACTGAATGGAGTGTCCTCAATTTCAGTGGAGCTCTCTGCTTTAAATCCGGCCCTTCGGCGCGAGACCGGCCCAACCCAAACTGAAGTACGCCAGCCTGCTCTGGATCGGCGTCGTCGTAAGGGAGATCGAACAAAGAATGGGGATCGAACAATGTCGCAATTACGTCGAACGGAAGCCCCTTCCCTTTGTCCCTTCCCTGCCGGGGGGGGGTCCCGGACGGTGGTCGCAAGGGGGGTCCCAGGGGGGGTCCCAGGGGGGGGGGGGAGGTCCTGGGGTTTGTGACCCCTCCCCCGCTGCCTCCGCCGGGACCTGTCCCCATCGGTTTTCGCCTCCCATACGCCCGCCCCCGAGGAGACAGACGGCTCTCCTCCTTCTCCTCCTCCTCCTCCTTCATTTGTTCCTTCTCCTCCTCTTTCTCCTCCTGCTCCTCGCCCTCCTCATCATCGTCCTTTTCCTCCTCCCTCTCCTACCCCTCCCCCTCCCCCTCGTCGTCCTCCGCCTCGTCCTCCGCCTCCTCCATCCACCGCCCGCCCTATGTCTGGAGCCGGAGCCGATCGCTGGGTCATGAGCTCATCGCTGCTATTTTCGTCGTATTCGTCGTCGTCGTCGTCGTCGTCGTCCTGGGTCGGCGGCACCCAACGCAAGGCCTTCACAACATTTAGGTGCTCTTTGACGGGCCCAGGGTCCCATGTTCCATCACATTCGGAGCACTCTTGGGCGCGCTGGGGAATCGCCGCAGAACTTTTCCAGAGGCCTCGGGAGCGTAGTTCGGAACACGCCCCGGGATGGTCCAAGGGGCCCACCCTGGAGCCCTCGGGACCGACCCCACAGGTCAACATGACCCAAGCCAGAGAGGTGCTCATACATATATATATATATGGTTCTACACATATATATACGTATATATATATGCAAGTCAGAAGGCTCGTACGTCTACCTCTTCTGTCTTGAGGGCGTCCACGACGGCCAAAGAAAAGCGCCGCTTGTTTGCGGCCCAGGGGACGGGGCGAAGCAGCACTTGCGAAGTATCTGGCAACGCGCGCTCGCTTGAGCTCGGGTGGTCAGGAAGAATACAGCAGGAGGAAGGAGTGAGGACCGTAGTTCTGTCGTGCCTGGTCCCCCAGACCCGGTGCACTGCGGTCGGGGGGCCTGTGTTAAGAGCATGAAACAGGAGATCTTCAGGATGGTCCCTGGGGCCCGCCCTAGGACGGTCCGTAGAGATGGTCCCAGGGATGGTCCTAGGATGGTAGGGATGGTCGGGGCGCTCTGGGGCCGTCTCGGGAGCCCTCGGGGCTGGCCCAAAAGAGGTCAACATGACCGAAATCCCAAGAAGTTGTTTGAGGGGGCCCAGGGGCACACAAATATCTATATATATATATATATATAGACACACACCCCTGGATGTCCCTCTAGCAGGAAGGGTGACAGCGTGCCACGTCAGCTTGTTTTTCCCTGCTTGGCCCTGGTCTAGGGGAGGTCTCTGCTGGCGCCTGCGCAAGGCAACGTTGGCGAGATAAGTCGAGGAGCCCTGCGCGCTGAGGGGCCTTGCCACACTGTACAGCACGCCGCGGCATCAGTTGTTCTCCTTGAACTTGTGGATCACTGTCTCCTCCTGGACGGCCTTGTTCGTGTCGCTCTTGAGCTGGTACAGGCCGGACCCCTGGGGATGCTCCATCAGATGGTAGGTGGTGACCTCGAACTCCTTGAAGGGCACGGGGACCTCGTGGTTCTCGGGCTTATCGCAGGGCGTGTCTTTGGCACAGCCTGTGCCGGTCGATCCTGCAAACGTGAGCGTGGGCGGTGGCTCCACGCCCGTCCCAAGGAGCGTGAAGTTGGACTTCGAGTGTCTCGTCGCCCACTGGCCCATCTCGATGCGGGCCTCGGGGTGCCCTGGAACCTCCTCGCTGTAGGCGAGGTAGAAGCGCGTGATGCCCACGTTCAGCCCCGTCTCGCGGAGGGGCTCGTACTCGGGCCAGGGGATGTAGCACTCGTCCTTCGGGTCGTCGCAGCCGAAGGACTGGAGGAAATAGCGGGTGACGAGCGGTCTGCCCGGCTCCTCGACAGGAGCGAGGTCCTTGCTGATCCTGAAGGTCATGAAGGTGCCGATCTTTTCGGCCAAGGAGTCCAAGATGGGCCAGCCCGTGCGAGGCGCCAAGAGGTTAGAGAGCGAGCCGAGACCCAGCGTGTCCTGGTGCCAACCGATCGTGAGCTCTGCCACGCGCGAGTCGCCGTCGCACTTGAAGTCCAACTTCTGGCACGTGGGGCTGAACATGCCGCACGGATTCTCGATCCACTTCCTCACGCCCAGGCGGGTGCCGCACAAGAGCTCATAGGCTGTCTTGCCCTCCTTCGACTCGGACGCTGCCGTCACGTTGGCCGCTGCCCTGTCCTCCCTTGCCTCCGTCTCGTAGGCCGACTTGACGCGAGCCGCATCCATGCCAGGGACGGCGGCCGGGCCAAAGAGCAAAGATGCCACCAGGAGAGACTTCCGCGAAGCAGCCATGATTGGGCGCGTCCGCGCTGCCTGTTTGAGGCCCCTGGGCCGGGCCGAAGATGCAGTTGCAAAAGGTTTGACAGCACACGTCCGCTTGAGCTCGAATATCTGCAGAGAGGAGGAGAATGAAGACGAGGACGACCAGGATGAGGAGGTGGTTAGGGCCGTAGCTCGATTGTGCCTGTCGCTGCCCCCCCCACCTCGGCAAGATGAAAGGAGCAAAGTCTGTAAGGCCTGGACACACAGCCGCAAACGGCAGGTAGCACGAGGGATGATGATGCGCGGTGGTAAGTGCAATGCTTTGTGAGTGCGGGGGCGAGCGTGGGAGATGAAGAGACAGAAACCCACCACCGTGACGTGGACACCGAGTGGCGTGTCCGCAGGTCCGGTCGAACTCTCTGTATTGAGTATTGTAAATGCTCTCAGAGGGGCCCGGAACACATGCCTGCCGCTCTGGCGCGGGGCACTGAATGGAGTGTCCTCAATTTCAGTGGAGCTCTCTGCTTTAAATCCGGCGACCCAATCGGCGTGTCTGAGGGAGGCCCTTCGGCGCGAGACCGGCCCAACCCAAACTGAAGTACGCCAGCCTGCTCTGGATCGGCGTCGTCGTAAGGGAGATCGAACAAAGAATGGGGATCGAACAATGTCGCAATTACGTCGAACGGAAGCCCCTTCCCTTTGTCCCTTCCCTGCCGGGGGGGGGTCCCGGACGGTGGTCGCAAGGGGGGTCCCAGGGGGGTCCCAGGGGGGGGGGGGAGGTCCGACCCCTCCCCCGTCCTGCCTCCTCCTCCTTCGCCTGGCCGACCTCCGCCTCCTCCATCGCCCTATGTCGTCGCTGGGTCATGAGCTCATCGCTGCTATGAACTCCAGAGGCCTCCCCTCCCTGGAGCCCTCACAGGTCAACATGACCCAAGCCAGAGAGGTGCTCATACATATATATATATATGGTTATACACATATATATATATATATATATACGTATATATATATGCAAGTAAGAAGGCTCGTACGTCTACCTCTTCTGTCTTGAGGGCGTCCACGACGGCCAAAGAAAAGCGCCGCTTGTTTGCGGCCCAGGGGACGGGGCGAAGCAGCACTTGCGAAGTATCTGGCAACGCGCGCTCGCTTGAGCTCGGGTGGTCAGGAAGAATACAGCAGGAAGAAGGAGTGAGGACCGTAGTTCTGTCGTGCCTGGTCCCCCAGACCCGGTGCACTGCGGTCGGGGGGCCTGTGTTAAGAGCATGAAACAGGAGATCTTCAGGATGGTCCCTGGGGCCCGCCCTAGGACGGTCCGTAGAGATGGTCCCAGGGATGGTCCTAGGATGGTAGGGATGGTCGGGGCGCTCTGGGGCCGTCTCGGGAGCCCTCGGGGCTGGCCCAAAAGAGGTCAACATGACCGAAATCCCAAGAAGTTGTTTGAGGGGGCCCAGGGGCACACAAATATCTATATATATATATAAACACACACCCCTGGATGTCCCTCTAGCAGGAAGGGTGACAGCGTGCCACGTCAGCTTGTTTTTCCCTGCTTGGCCCTGGTCCAGGGGAGGTCTCTGCTGGCGCCTGCGCAAGGCAACGTTGGCGAGATAAGTCGAGGAGCCCTGCGCGCTGAGGGGCCTTACCACACTGTACAGCACGCCGCGGCATCAGTTGTTCTCCTTGAACTTGTGGATCACTGTCTCCTCCTGGACGGCCTTGTTCGTGTCGCTCTTGAGCTGGTACAGGCCGGACCCCTGAGGGTGCTCCATCAGATGGTAGGTGGTGACCTCGAACTCCTTGAAGGGCACGGGGACCTCGTGGTTCTCGGGCTTATCGCAGGGCGTGTCTTTGGCACAGCCTGTGCCGGTCGATCCTGCAAACGTGAGCGTGGGCGGTGGCTCCACGCCCGTCCCAAGGAGCGTGAAGTTGGACTTCGAGTGTCTCGTCGCCCACTGGCCCATCTCGATGCGGGCCTCAGGGTGCCCTGGAACCTCCTCGCTGTAGGCGAGGTAGAAGCGCGTGATGCCCACGTTCAGCCCCGTCTCGCGGAGGGGCTCGTACTCGGGCCAGGGGATGTAGCACTCGTCCTTCGGGTCGTCGCAGCCGAAGGACTGGAGGAAATAGCGGGTGACGAGCGGTCTGCCCGGCTCCTCGACAGGAGCGAGGTCCTTGCTGATCCTGAAGGTCATGAAGGTGCCGATCTTTTCGGCCAAGGAGTCCAAGATGGGCCAGCCCGTGCGAGGCGCCAAGAGGTTAGAGAGCGAGCCGAGACCCAGCGTGTCCTGGTGCCAACCGATCGTGAGCTCTGCCACGCGCGAGTCGCCGTCGCACTTGAAGTCCAACTTCTGGCACGTGGGGCTGAACATGCCGCACGGATTCTCGATCCACTTCCTCACGCCCAGGCGGGTGCCGCACAAGAGCTCATAGGCTGTCTTGCCCTCCTTCGACTCGGACGCTGCCGTCACGTTGGCCGCTGCCCTGTCCTCCCTTGCCTCCGTCTCGTAGGCCGACTTGACGCGAGCCGCATCCATGCCAGGGACGGCGGCCGGGCCAAAGAGCAAAGATGCCACCAGGAGAGACTTCCGCGAAGCAGCCATGATTGGGCGCGTCCGCGCTGCTTGTTTGAGGCCCCTGGGCCGGGCCGAAGATGCAGTTGCAAAAGGTTTGACAGCACACGTCCGCTTGAGCTCGAATATCTGCAGAGAGGAGGAGAATGAAGACGAGGACGACCAGGATGAGGAGGTGGTTAGGGCCGTAGCTCGATTGTGCCTGTCGCTGCCCCCCCCACCTCGGCAAGATGAATCATGATTTTTGGGGGCATCTGCGTGGTAAGGGAAAGGAGCAAAGTCTGTAAGGCCTGGACACACAGCCGCAAACGGCAGGTAGCACGAGGGATGATGATGCGCGGTGGTAAGTGCAATGCTTTGTGAGGGCGGGGGCGAGCGTGGGAGATGAAGAGACAGAAACCCACCACCGTGACGTGGACACCGAGTGGCGTGTCCGCAGGTCCGGTCGAACTCTCTGTATTGAGTATTGTAAATGCTCTCAGAGGGGCCCGGAACACATGCCTGCCGCTCTGGCGCGGGGCACTGAATGGAGTGTCCTCAGTTTCAGTGGAGCTCTCTGCTTTAAATCCGGCGACCCAATCGGCGTGTCTGAGGGAGGCCCTTCGGCGCGAGACCGGCCCAACCCAAACTGAAGTACGCCAGCCTGCTCTGGATCGGCGTCGTCGTAAGGGAGATCGAACAAAGAATGGGGATCGAACAATGTCGCAATTACGTCGAACGGAAGCCCCTTCCCTTTGTCCCTTCCCTGCCGGGGGGGGGTCCCGGACGGTGGTCGCAAGGGGGGTCCCAGGGGGGTCCCAGGGGGGGGGGGGAGGTCCTGGGGTTTGTGACCCCTCCCCCGCTGCCTCCGCCGGGACCTGTCCCCATCGGTTTTCGCCTCCCATACGCCCGCCCCCGAGGAGACAGACGGCTCTCCTCCTTCTCCTGCTCCTCCTCCTCCTCCTTCATTTGCTCCTTCTCCTCCTCTTTCTCCTCCTGCTCCTCGCCCTCCTCATCATCGTCCTTTTCCTCCTCCCTCTCCTACCCCTCCCCCTCCCCCTCGTCGTCCTCCGCCTCGTCCTCCGCCTCCTCCATCCACCGCCCGCCCTATGTCCGGAGCCGGAGCCGATCGCTGGGTCATGAGCTCATCGCTGCTATTTTCGTCGTATTCGTCGTCGTCGTCGTCGTCCTGGGTCGGCGGCACCCAACGCAAGGCCTTCACAACATTTAGGTGCTCTTTGACGGGCCCAGGGTCCCATGTTCCATCACATTCGGAGCACTCTTGGGCGCGCTGGGGAATCGCCGCAGAACTTTTCCAGAGGCCTCGGGAGCGTAGTTCGGAACACGCCCCGGGATGGTCCAAGGGGCCACCCTGGAGCCCTCGGGACCGACCCCACAGGTCAACATGACCCCAGCCAGTGAGGTGCTCATATATATATATATATATATATATATATATATGTTTATACACATTTATATATATAGATATACGTATATATATATGCAAGTAAGAAGGCTCGTACGTCTACCTCTTCTGTCTTGAGGGCGTCCACGACGGCCAAAGAAAAGCGCCGCTTGTTTGCGGCCCAGGGGACGGGGCGAAGCAGCACTTGCGAAGTATCTGGCAACGCGCGCTCGCTTGGGCTCGGGTGGTCAGGAAGAATACAGCAGGAGGAAGGAGTGAGGACCGTAGTTCTGTCGTGCCTGGTCCCCCAGACCCGGTGCACTGCGGTCGGGGGGCCTGTGTTAAGAGCATGAAACAGGAGATCTTCAGGATGGTCCCTGGGGCCCGCCCTAGGACGGTCCGTAGAGATGGTCCCAGGGATGGTCCTAGGATGGTAGGGATGGTCGGGGCGCTCTGGGGCCGTCTCGGGAGCCCTCGGGGCTGGCCCAAGAGGTCAACATGACCGAACTCCTAAAATTTGTTTGAGGGGGCCCAGGGACACACAAGTAAATAAACACACATCCCTGGATTCCCCTATAGCAGGAAGGGTGACAGCGTGCCACGTCAGCTTGTTTTCCCCTGTTTGGCCCTGGTCTAGGGGAGGTCTCTGCTGGCGCCTGCGCAAGGCAACGTTGGCGAGATGAGTCCTCTGAGGAGCCCTGCGCGCTGAGGGGCCTTGCCACACTGAACAGCACGCCGCGGCATCAGTTGTTCTCCTTGAACTTGTGGATCACGGTCTCCTCCTGGACGGCCTTGTTCGTGTCGCTCTTGAGCTGGTACAGGCCGGACCCCTGGGGGTGCTCCATCAGATGGTAGGTGGTGACCTCGAACTCCTTGAAGGGCACGGGGACCTCGTGGTTCTCGGGCTTATCGCAGGGCGTGTCTTTGGCACAGCCTGTGCCGGTCGATCCTGCAAACGTGAGCGTGGGCGGTGGCTCCACGCCCGTCCCAAGGAGCGTGAAGTTGGACTTCGAGTGTCTCGTCGCCCACTGGCCCATCTCGATGCGGGCCTCAGGGTGCCCTGGAACCTCCTCGCTGTAGGCGAGGTAGAAGCGCGTGATGCCCACGTTCAGCCCCGTCTCGCGGAGGGGCTCGTACTCGGGCCAGGGGATGTAGCACTCGTCCTTCGGGTCGTCGCAGCCGAAGGACTGGAGGAAATAGCGGGTGACGAGCGGTCTGCCCGGCTCCTCGACAGGAGCGAGGTCCTTGCTGATCCTGAAGGTCATGAAGGTGCCGATCTTTTCGGCCAAGGAGTCCAAGATGGGCCAGCCCGTGCGAGGCGCCAAGAGGTTAGAGAGCGAGCCGAGACCCAGCGTGTCCTGGTGCCAACCGATCGTGAGCTCTGCCACGCGCGAGTCGCCGTCGCACTTGAAGTCCAACTTCTGGCACGTGGGGCTGAACATGCCGCACGGATTCTCGATCCACTTCCTCACGCCCAGGCGGGTGCCGCACAAGAGCTCATAGGCTGTCTTGCCCTCCTTCGACTCGGACGCTGCCGTCACGTTGGCCGCTGCCCTGTCCTCCCTTGCCTCCGTCTCGTAGGCCGACTTGACGCGAGCCGCATCCATGCCAGGGACGGCGGCCGGGCCAAAGAGCAAAGATGCCACCAGGAGAGACTTCCGCGAAGCAGCCATGATTGGGCGCGTCCGCGCTGCTTGTTTGAGGCCCCTGGGCCGGGCCGAAGATGCAGTTGCAAAAGGTTTGACAGCACACGTCCGCTTGAGCTCGAATATCTGCAGAGAGGAGGAGAATGAAGACGAGGACGACCAGGATGAGGAGGTGGTTAGGGCCGTAGCTCGATTGTGCCTGTCGCTGCCCCCCCCACCTCGGCAAGATGAATCATGATTTTTGGGGGCATCTGCGTGGTAAGGGAAAGGAGCAAAGTCTGTAAGGCCTGGACACACAGCCGCAAACGGCAGGTAGCACGAGGGATGATGATGCGCGGTGGTAAGTGCAATGCTTTGTGAGGGCGGGGGCGAGCGTGGGAGATGAAGAGACAGAAACCCACCACCGTGACGTGGACACCGAGTGGCGTGTCCGCAGGTCCGGTCGAACTCTCTGTATTGAGTATTGTAAATGCTCTCAGAGGGGCCCGGAACACATGCCTGCCGCTCTGGCGCGGGGCACTGAATGGAGTGTCCTCAGTTTCAGTGGAGCTCTCTGCTTTAAATCCGGCGACCCAGTCGGCGTGTGTGAGGGAGGCCCTTCGGCGCGAGACCGGCCCAACCCAAACTGAAGTACGCCAGCCTCCTCTGAATCGGCAACATCGCCGACGCCGCGGGCGCCGACGCTGAAGCGACGCCGACGACGCCGACGACGACGAGCGCCCCCGCGCCGCTGGAGGCAGAGAAGGGCGAGACACCTTCTCCTCCTCCTCTTCTCCTCCTCCTCCTCCTCTGTTCCTCATCCTTCCTCTTTTCCATCCTCTTCTCCTCCGCCTCCTCTCCTCCTTCCAATCCTCTCCTCCTCATCTTCCTCTGCCTCTTCGTGTAGGACTTCGTCCTGGGACTCCAGCGCCTACTCCGTTCTCTTCTGCTCCTGACAAGGTATCCGATCCTCCTCTGCCATCAGGAGCTGTGTGGGGCCGTCCTCTTCTGCTTATTTGTCCCCCCAAAGGGCATGTGTCTCGTTCCGATGGAAGGCCGAGGGGCTCCGGTGGCAAACCGAAGACCCGGGAGAACCCCTGAAGACCTACAACCACTTCCGAATACCTCCCCCTCCTCCTTCCTCCGCTTTCTGTCTCCTCCCAGCCGTGGCGCCCCCTCCTGCGGCGTTGCACGTCAATCGAATCGCTGGTCGCTCTTTACGCGCAAATCTGGACGGCCGTGCTGGACTCTGCCATAGTGCGAGACGTCTATACAGCCGCTCAAGACACTAATATCCGCCCCCTCTGGCGGAGCCTCGCCGATCAAATCTGGTCGTATCCAAAAAGCTGCGCTTGCAATGATCTTCAATCCCTGCGCTGCTGAATGCTCATTCCCCAAACAGTGTTTGCACCAAGGAGTCCCCATTTCTGGTCTGACGAACTGGGTTTGGCTGTTAGTCTGACGGCTACAGTCGCCGTCGCAGCCTCGTCGCCGCCCGTCGTCTGGGCCTGCTTGGCGGTCTGGCGGCTATGTCGTCGCCGTCGCCTCGTCGCCGCCTTGTCGCCCGTCACGTTGCACTGCTCTGCGCTACTTTGCAATGCATCATATTGACCTGCATTGCTGTGTTCGCGTTGCGTTGCGTTGCTTTGTTTTGACTTGCGTTGTTTGGATTTCGTTGCGTGGCTGCATGGCCTGCGTTGGTTGGCGTTGCTTTGCGTTGCTGGGCATTGCGCTGCATTGCGTCGCGCTCCTTCGCGTGATGTTGCGTTGTTATCCCGCCCGTCATCACATATTTCTGCAATGCGTGAATTCTCCGTCCTGAAAGAACACTTAAGAACACTTACATATGATGCTGCCCCATCGTCCACCCTAAGCATGAATCCGTACCATCCCAGGCATGCCGGTATCAACCCCTTCAATTTTCTTTGGAGCAAGCGCTATACGCGCGTACTCGTGTACTTCAATCATACTTTACACACGCGCGCGTAGTCGCGCGCGCATGACGATTTTTTTCCCAAACCCAATAAGGATTTCATAGGCGAATGTCAGGACCAAAAAAATAAGAAAACATCGTTTCGCAACACGGATTATCAAAAAAGGCTTGCGCGCGCATGTCGAAATCGTTCGAACACCCTGCGCGCGTGCTGTCGCACAGAAAATGTGCAACAAAAGGAACGAAGTGTACGCGCGCGCGCCGTCGCGCACGCATGCCGAAATCCGTCAAACATTGTTTGGGTTTCGTAACAAGTTTCAAACCAAGTGCCCGGGGAAAAAATATAAACACACATGGCTTCCCAATGTGAATTTTCAAATGAACATGCGCTCGGGTTCTTGCGGGCCCTTTTTAAAAAACAAAAGCATTGGTTTCTCAGCATGTCCATGGAATTATGCCAAGTGGGCATCTGGCGCCGCATGCCGACATCACTCGCGCGCTCTTGCGCGCGCTGGGGGCGCGGGCCACTCTCGCGCGCCGGCCGCGCACGTCGAACCTTTTCCAAAACCTTCATCACTGACGCGAGGACACCGACGTCGTCGGCATGATCAACATCGGCGCCCGCACTGGCCGCACCGTCGTCGTTGCCAAACATCGCCACCAGCATCGCTACTATCATCATCGTGTCTACCGTTGTCGACGTGGCCATGATACAGCGCCCGTCCAAGTTGCCGCCTCGTTCTGGAGTGTCCGCTGGGATGAACCCAGCGGTCAACGCCACCGCGGCCGCGTCGGTCGCGCTAAACTAGTTGGCCGCTGCGCGCGCGTGTTTGGGTCGGCGCGGCCATTGGAATGGGCCAGCCAGCGTCAAGCACCCATCGCAATCGCCACCGCCTGGGCCTTGCAAGCCAAATGTCCCGTGGGTGGGTGGGAACTCTGCGGGAGCGGTGGAAGTGGTCAAGAACAGCGCAAGGTTGTTTATTCTCCGGTTTTTTTTTTAAAAAAAAACATAGGTTCTACCACCCTCCCCCCCGGGTTCAAGAGTCCCCTGCTCGTATTCCGATTTACAAAGGACTCTGCCCCAACGTCCATCCAGAATCTGAATCTACACTACCCCAAGGGGGCCGGTATCGCTCCCCCACACCATCCTGTGCAACAGAATCTATGCGCGCACTCCTTCATCAAACATCATAAGTTTTCAAACGCCCCTTGCAACAAAATGGAACGAAGTGCACACGCGCGCGATGTCACGCGCGCGAGCCGAAATCCTTCAAAAACCTTCGGTCTCGAAAAGATTTCCAAATCGAGTGTTCATATATATATATATATATAAAACACGGTCGAGCAACACGGATTGTCAGAAAAACGTGCGCGCGCGCTCCTGCGAGTTCTTGGGGAAACCAAACAGGTTTTCAACAATTTCATAACATGCTACCCAACAGGCTTCGCGCGCGCATGCCAAAATCGTTTAAACGCCTTTGCGCGCATGCCGTCGCGAGAATCCCTTGCAACAGGAAAGAATGCACACGCGCGCGTCGTCGCGCGCGCATGCTGGCATCATTCCAAAACTCTTAGTTTCGGAAGGATTTCAAAATCGAGCGTCCAAGAAACAAATTCAAACACATGGTTTCGCAACGTGGATTTGGTTTTAAGCGTACGCGCGCTCTTGCGAATTCATGAGGATACCAAACAAGCTGTTCAACTTTTTTGAGAAATACTACCAAACGGACTTCGCGCACGCGCATGTCAAAATCGTTTTGACGCCCTTGCGCGCGTGCTGGGGTGGCACGATCCGTCAAATGATACCATGCGAACCACTCTCGCGCGTCTGCCGCGCGCGCATTTCGAATTTCTTCGAAAACCTTCATGACCGACGCGAAAACGCCGTAATTGCCGTCGGCGTGATCAGCCTGTCTTTCTTCGTCGACGCCGTCCTCTTTGGCGTCATCGTCGTTTCCGTCGTCGTTGTCGCCGTGGTCGTGCTTCCTCCTCCCTCGTCGTCGTCGTCGTCGTCGTCGTCGTCGTCCGTCGTTGGCGTCTCGTCGTCGTCCCTCCTATTTCGTCGCCGTCGTCGTCGTCGTTTTTGTCGTCGTCGTCGTCGGCGTCGTCATCGTCGTCGTCGTCGGCGTCGTCGTCATCGTCGTCGGCGTCGGCGTCACCGTCGTCGTCGTCGTCGTCGTCGTCGGCGTCGTCATCGGTGTCGTCGTTGTCGTCGACGTCCTTGTTGTCGTCGTCGTCGTCGAAGTCGTCGGAGTCGTCGTCGTAGTCGTCGTAGTCGTCGTCGTCGAAGTCGTCGCTGTCGTCGTCGGCGTCGGTGTCGTTGCCAAGTGCCATTTGGTACCTACCCTAACGGTCGTAAGAGGTCTTGTGACCAAATTGCGGGTGGGAGGGTGGGACGTTTGCACGAGCAGTGGAGAGGACAACATCACGACAGTCAAAGTAGATGACACCACATATATTGAACCACATATATTGCCCCGCGTAGAGGGCACCACGTAGATCGCACCACGCAAATTGCACCACATATGCTTAGACAACGCTGTCGCGGGTTCAGGTTTGCTAATACGTGTAAGTCTAGCCCGGGCAAAGGAGCACGCATTACCTAAATGCCCGCGAGAACAAAACAACCTGTCTCCTGCTCCTCCTCCTCCTGTTCCTCCCCCTTATCCTCCTGATCTTGGTTCATCTTAAAAGCGCCCTGGGCGTAGTTTTTCTTTTTTTACTTAAAAGCGTTTTCTACTTTGAGCTCTTGGCAGGCTGAAAATACGGAAAACAAATACGCTACGTTGTTTTTGCGTGTTTAGCGTCGTTTTTTTTTTTTTGCGTTTTCAGGTTCGCCGCTGTGGTGCAGCGTTGTGCTGCACTTATATGCATGATCGTCGAAAACTGCTCCTTGTCTTCTCTGCCAGCTTGGCTCCCGCGCTCCCCGCCCTGCCGCCGTTCGCACTTTCTGTCCCCCTTCCCTCTCCTAGGTCGACGCACCTGCCTTGATCCATGGACTACGTACACGGGGGAGGCCACACACCGGTTCCCGCGCGGAGACTTAAAAACACCCCAAAAACGATCTGACACTGGTCTAACACTGGAACAAGGGAGAGCGGACTTCCGCGAAGAGTCACCAGCGGCGGCCAGAGAAAAACAAACTTGTATAAAGAAAACGATAACGGTTCGCAAAAAGAAGGGAACACGCAATCCACGCATCTGAAAGCGCTGGAAAATGGTCTGAAACGCTAAGAGAACGCATCATGTGTTCAGCGTTTTCATTTTTTTCTGAAGCCTGAAAGCGCTGACAAAACATATGTCCAAGACGCCGGGCTGAAAATGCAGAGAAAACGATCTTGGCATACGTTATAAAAAAACAAGCTCCTGATCATCATCATCATCATCATCATCATCATCATCATCATCATCATCATCATCATCATCACCACCACCACCAACCATCATAATCATCACCAGCATCAGCATCATCATCACCATCACCACCACCACCATCATCATCATCATCATCATCATCATCATCATCATCATCGTCATCCTCTTCAACATCATCAGCATCATCATTCCTTCTCGTCCCCTGCCGACTCTTACTGCTCTCTGGTCATACTCCACCTCCTGATCTCCTTTCCCCGATTTCGTTTTCCTCCTCGCCCTCCTCTTCTTTCTCGCCCATCGTCCTCACCCTCTCCATCCCCCATCCAGAAGTTCCCTGGAAACCGCAAGAGGCGTCCTGCTCCTCCTCCTCCTCCTCCACATCCTCATTATCCAGCTCTCCCTCCTCCTCCTGCTCTCTGCTCCCCCCTTTCCTGTCCACTCCAAGACCATTTCCCCCCTCGTCCTCCTCGTCTTGGGCGCCGAAGACTCCCCTGACCCCACATGAGGCCTGACCGCCGTTGCCGTCGTCGCCACCGTCGTCGTCGTCATTGCCGTCGTCCCCGCCGTCTTTGCCGCCGCCGTCGCCGCTGCCATCGTTGCCGCACTCGTTGTCGACTTCGACGTCGTCGTCGACGTCCCTTTTTCCTGTCGGCGAGGGGCGCGGCAAGGCCTTCTTCTGGTAGAAAGCCTTCAACCGCTGAACCGCCTTGCCGATGATTTCCGCAGTCGCCCGCCTGGGCCGACCGGCGGGCGAAGCCATCGATTTCAGCCGGCATCATCGTCGTCCTCGTTATCATCGCCATTGTCGTCGTCGTTGTCGTCGTCTTTGCCATCGTCACTGCCCTCGTCGTCGCCGTCGTCCTAAGAGGAGGTTCGACAAAAAGGACAAGCAGGGACAGGAGGAGGAATGAAATGGTTAAGTTAGGGGTCGCCGTTGTCGTTCGGAGATTCGCCGTCAACCTTCTCCTCCTCCTTCTCCTCCCCCTGCCTCGGGACCACCCCTGCGCCACCTCGCGCGGTGAAGAAGAACTGCCACGCCCGCCACGCCCTAACCGGCAGCAGCGGATAGAGGCCGCGCTCGACGACCACACGTTGCGCACTCCCTGCCGCGTCGGTCCTGGCGCCGTCGCGCTGCGTGCGGGTGGTCTTGGCACGCGCGAGCGACAGCATGTTTCTTGGGTGTGAGGATACGGGGGAGGTGTGTGGTAGCGCAGATGATATGTGTGCGTTGTGTGCTGTGTGTGATGTTGGCATGTGCGCTGCACGTGCGCGTGTCCGATGTGTGCACGCGCGAAGGGGAAGAACGGTGAACAGTTGTGGTGTATGTGTGAGGGTGCGCAAATTTCGCTGGGACGTTTGCGTTGCGCGTCTTGTGCATGGCGCGTGTACGGATGGATTACCATGTGGCCGCGCGCGTTGTGCAACAGGAGCAGGAGGAGGCGATGTGAAATTGAAGCGCGTGCGCGCGTGCGTTGGATCGTCGCGGGGGGGGGGAGGGGCGCGGCCCGAAAGAAAACCAGTAACCCACGAAACGCGCAGGGAAAGGGAACAAACGTTGCTTGAGGCCCACGTTGGCAACTACTTGAAAAACCAGCCAAACCGACCTGTCCCTGGACGCACCCCTGGGGCGCGCCCTCGACCGATTTCCGAGGCGGGCCTGGTAGCGGCGACCGCCGGCGCCCCAGGACCCGCAACGCAAAGCCAACGCCCGCAGCACACCTGCAATCTCGACGATCGAGGTCTCGCGCGGCGCCGAGGAAGGGTTAGGCCCTCCTCCTCCTCCTGCTCCTCCTCCTCCTCCTCCTGCTCCTCCTCCTCCAACCCCCCCCCTCCCCCTTTTCCTCCTCCTCCCCCTCCTCCACCCCCTCCCCCTCCTCATCCTCCCCCTCCTGGTTCTGGTTTTGGCTCTGAAAACTCCGCGTGGGGAGTTCGGCCTGCTCTGGGGAACGCAGGTCCTGTCATGCGCCCCCCCCGAACGGCAGCGAGTGCTGTGCCAAGCCCCGCGCCGAATGGCCAGACTGCGCGTGCATCGAGGCGGCGGTCGGCGGCTGGGCACGTGCCCCCTGCTCGGCCTAGGCCCCCTTGGGCACGCCCTCGCGAGTGCGCAGGCAGCTTTGGTGCCCAAAGGGGGAGCCGGTGGACCACGCTGTCGGTCGCCGCGGCCCTCTGGGGGGCCATGTGAAAGTCGCGTCCCTGCCTGTTACGCCACCAAATATCACACGCCACCACGAAGAAGTGGAGGGGGAAGGGGGGAAGGGGAACGGAAAGAAAGAGGGAGAGAGAGAGAGAGGGGAGGGGTAAGGGGTAAGGAAAAACGGAGGGAAGGGAAAGGGGACCGCCTCAACGCAAAATTATGGTTGAGGCAACGGAAGGGGGAGAGGGGAGGGAAGAGGAAGCAAAGGAACATATTCTCGCCAAGTGGTGGTCGGGAGGGGAGGGGGCGGACGAGAACGGGGGGGGAACGCCTCAACGCCAAGTGGCGGTTGAGGCGGGGAGGGGGAGGGGGAGGAGCGGAGTCCGAGGAGGGGGACGCCTCAACGCCAAGTGGCGGTTGAGGCACGAAGCACAATGGAGCCCAAACGGCTAGCCCAGCGCCCGGCAACCAATGGCCCCGCCGCCCGGGCAGCAGCACAGCAGCCAGGACGCCCCAGACTGCCCCAGGCCAACCTCTGCGTCCAGCGCGATTGCCAGCCACTGGCAGTGCCCCGGCCGAGCGCCTGGCCTTTCCACGTCGCCGTAAACTGAGCTGCCCTGCGGCTGCGCGGCACACCAGGGCAAGCGCCACCAGCAGCAACCCACATTACTGAGGATGGGACAGCGATTCAGACGACGAGCTCTCCTCCTCCTCCTCCTCCTCCTCCTCCTCCTCCTCCTCCTCCTCCGGCTCCTCCTCCTCCTCCTGGCTCCTCCTCCTGGCTCCTTCCCCTCGGCGGGCCCCCCCCGGCCACTGGTCCGCTACCGTCTGCTGGAACGCCCGGTCCTCGGCCTTGCGCGCCTCTCCCGCCGCCTGGGCTGGGAGCGCGACGACTCAGCGACGACGGCGGGCCGACGGCGGCTCGGGCGCCAGCGCGCCAACGGCGAGGGCGAGGTCGACTGCGAGGACGACGACGACGGCGGCGAACACGACGACGACTGCGACAAGGTCGACGCCAGTGACGGCGGTGCCGAAAACGGCGGCGACAGCGACGAAGAGGACGAGGAGAAGGAGGACGACGACGATAAACGGCAAGGAAGACGACCACGACCGCCACGAAGACGACTGCGGCCAGGACGAGTACGACGACACCGGCGGGGGCGGCAGTGACATGGGGGAGGAAGGGAGGCAGGCGGAGGGGGAGGAAGAGAAGGGGGAAAGAAGAAATGGGGGGAAGGATACGGGAGAGAGCGAAGGAAAAGATAACGATAGAAAACAACGGAGTCGATGTTAACGTCAATACTCTGTACTCAAGGACATGCTTGCGGACTACATCAGGACTGCCTACTCTAGAACCCCGTCCGTACCTGACTGGTAGTTACCTCCGACCCTCACGCAACTTCGTGATCGTGAAGCGGCTCCGTCCCATGGCACGTTCTTTGAGGACCAAAAGAACAAACTAAAATCATACACTTTCTGGGATCTGCGTAGATTTCTTGGGAGGCTGCCCCCCCCATCCTGGCACGTGAAAATCGTTGGGGGGGCGCATAAGGCGTTATCAGGAAGGGTCCAGCACAGACTCGACAGCGTATGTCTATGCAGTCCCCCCCCCTTTCGAAAGTATCCATCGGTCGGATGAAGTAGGTAAAATAATGAAGTAGGGATGCGTTGAATATAGGTTGAGTTGGGTTTCCGCCCGCCCCCTTCAGAGGAAGGAACAAGGGAAACCGCCCGATAATGAAAGTAGTGAGGCACCTGACGAATACTAAATTCTGTGAGTCCAAGGCTTCGATGAGGAGAAAGAGGAGTGGTAAGGCTTCGGGTTGGGACGAGACAGCCGCCCACAAGTAGTCCCGAATGGTCCCCCGACTGGAGTAGACATGGGAAATCTCAACACCCTGTCGCCGCCGCCGGAGGCGCCCCTGGGGCGTTCCGCGCACTAGGGTTGGGGTGTTGAGACCGCCCCTGGACTACTGGGGGGGGCTGGTGAAGCTAGCAGGGACTCCCTGGATGGGGCGTTCTGTGCGCAACCCGAAGCAAGTGGAGGAGGAGGAGGAGGAGACTGAGGAGGATGAGCAAGGGGACCAGGAGGAGGCTGTGGAGGAGGAGGAGACTGAGGAGGAGGAGGCTTAGGAGGAGAAGATTGAAGAGAGGATGTGCAGGAAGAGGAGAAGGAGGAGGAGACTGAGAGCAGGTCATCGGCCCCTTCTTCCCTGGGATGCGCGCGAGGCCAGCGCCCGGCCTTCAGCGCCACCTGCGCGTCCGACACCTGCTGGGCCAGGTCCTGGGCGGAGCACCGGGGCGAGGGGCGGGGAGCGTCATCATCGCGGAGCATGTCCATATCCACGCCCTCGCGGCCTGGATCCCAGGGCGCGATTCGATGCGTTGGGCATCCGCGAAAAGAACGCCCCGAATCCATGGGGTCGGGGCACTGGGGGGAGGAGGAGGAGGAGGAGGAGGAGGAGAAGGAGGAGGAGGAGGAGAAGGAGGAGGAGGACGAGGAGGAGGAGGAGGACGAGGAGGAGGAGGAGGAGTGTCCTTGGAGTGTCCTGACACCCACAAGCGGTGGGTGCCTACCTGGGACACGTCCGAGGGGCGGGGCCTAACCTCGACTGGGGGATGCGCCTGAGCCTCCGCCCTGCGCGCTCGCCCCAGGTCACACTCGGCCGCCGCGGCAGGGACACGTCTTCCTTGGTGCAGACCTTGCGCGTCGGCCCAGCACACTCGCCGACCAGGTGGCGAGGGTCGGTCGCGGCAGTGCACCCGCACCGACTGCAAAAGACAAGGCTGTGGCGCGGCCACAGCTGCAATCGATGCGAGGTATCAAGCTGCCGTCCCCCCACCCACACATCAGCCCCCGCCAACCGAATGACGTCGGCCTGGTGGTCCTCAGGCGCTCCTCCAGACGCGGGACACGGCCAGGCACAGGCGGGAGGAGGAGGAGAAGGAGGAGGAGGCGGAGGAGGAGGAAGACCCCAAACCCCTGTATGACCCCCCCCAGGCTGTTCAACTCTCTCGAAAACCCTCCTCCTCCTCCTCCTCCTCTTCCCGAAATGGCGAAAAATCCCCGGTGTCACTACCTCGGTCACGCAATTGGGATCGCCGTGGCTATCACGGCAATCCTTCCAGACACTCCAGGAAGGAGGCGTTCTAGCCTCCGCAAGGCTCGATGGCATGCGCCGATGGCTTCGTGAAGAGATCCTACAGGGCCTGAATCTGCCGCGAACAGTAGCAACACATCGCAGGCATGTCACTGCTTGAAAAAAGAACGCCATAAACATAAACTTTTGGCACTCTGCGCAGACTTCTTGGGTCTGCGCTGGACCCCCCTCCCTGGCGCGCGGAGCGCGCCAGAGGCCACGCCGGAGGCGCCGCCAGGGGGACCCAGCGCGGATGCAAGAAATCCGCGCGGAGCGTGAACAATTTGTGCTCAGAGTGAGGGGGCCGAACGGTCATTCATTGTCCCTGGGTGCGTGGCTGAATAAGGAATTCGTGGTGAGAATTCTGCTTGTTGTTGTTGTTGTTGCTTTGTCGTCGTCCCACCCCGCGACTCACCCGCGACCCACCCCGCGACCCACCCCGCGACCCATCCCGCGATCCACCCCGCGACCCACCCCGCGACCCACATCGCGGCCCACCCGCGACCCAACCCGCGACCCACCCGCGACCCACCCCGCGACCCAACCCGCGACCCATCCGTGACCCACCGGCAACCCACCCCGCGACTCACCCCGCGACCCACCCGCGACCCACCCCGCGACCCATCCGCGACCCATCCGCGACCCACCCGCGACCCAACCCGCGACCCACCCGCGACCCACCACGCGACCCACCCTCCAGGGAGCAGAAATCACCCGGGCCCGACAATTTACCTTTACTAGACGGCCCTGGGCGTTTACTAAACAGCCCTGCCCTGTTCGATTCATTCCTTGTGCGCGTTTACTGAACGGCTTCGCTTGTCGGGGTGATTACTATGGGGTGGATGTTCTGCCCTCTACACCCGCCACCCACCCGCGACCCAACAGCGACTCACCCGCGACCTACCCACATTGGTTTCACGAAAAAGTCAGCGCCTGCGGCGGGCTCGTTGCAGAAGTTGCAAAACTTTGGCGCCAGCGACGGGTTTTCTCTCAAGAGTCTCGCAAACCGCCGACGTCCCCACCGCCCCCTCACTCTCATCCGCATCTGCGGGGTGCTGCGGTACAATTTGTGAAACTTTGGCGCCTACGGCGGGCTTTCTCTCAAGAGTATGACAAACTGCCGACGTCCCCACCGCCCCCTCACTCTTATCCGCATCTGCGGGGTGCTGCGGTTATGTATTTTTCCTTATGCCAGCTGCTGGGTGGGCCTCACGCCACCAGCCAGGAGCGGTCTCCAGCTTCACGAGCCGCTGGCCGACACCACGGCGTTCTCCACGATCGCGCGAGTGGCCTCAGCGGTTCGTGGAGCACCGGGCCCTGGGCGTTGAGCCCGTCCAAGGTGTGAGACACTAACCGGCCTCGAACATACCCTATCCCTAAGATGGGCGAGCAAAAAGCGAGGACGATCTTAGGGATGTGCTCTCAAACATTGAGGAAATCCTTAAGATCGGCATCGAGGCGAGGTGATGCCAAACACAGCGATAGGGATATGCTTCAAACTGGTAAGACGGCAGCGCAGACGCCGCTGCCTGTTGTCAGGGCCGTGCCAGCGACGCCCGACAAGCGCACCCTCCGGGGCGACAGTCCGAGTTCCGAGGTCGAGTCGGTCTCGTGGAACGCCTCGCGAGGAGCGAGTCGATGTCTTTTTCACGGCTCGCCTGGCAGTGCCGAGACATGGGAGGCGGGGGAAGGGTTCGGACTTCGCCACGTGTTCGACGAATTCCGAACCCCACCGGGTTTGGAGTTCGCCGCCAGAAGGCATGGAGAAGTGCCAACACCACTCATGCAGCTCCACATGGGGGTGGCAGAGATGGGGGGGGCGACCGGCCGCCGCATGTGCAAGCCAAACGGCGCCCACAATACACCCAAACCGACTTCGGAGGCCGAAGCAGAACTCAATGTGTATCAATGTGTGTCAGAAAAATGTTCGGTTTCTTTCAAATCGTCATAATTTTCTCTCAGTGCGCTCAATGTTCGCCCTCCCCGCTCCCCGTTTGCGCCCCCCCAGGTGGAGCTGAGGGAACCACTCCTCCCGAAGCAGCTATCTCAAGCAAGCGCATGGCCCCGCGCTGGCCTCTTCCGCGCGGGCCCATGAGACCGTGCTTTGAGTTGTCTCGACAGCGCCTGTGACCAGGCCCGCTCACCCCCCCCGTCCCCTCGGGAGGGTACAGATATTACGTTGGGCTTGTCCTCCTACAGGTGGACTTTGGACGACAAGTTGAACAAAAATCAGAAAACACGCAACACAAAGCACAAGAACACGAAAAATCGTGACCAGACTAGTGTTTTACCCTTCTTGATTATTCCTCCTGTAGAGGGACATGCCCGACCTAACGATAACGCCTGTGACCTGGCCCGCCAACCCGGGAGGGTACACATACCGACAGCAGTTTCTGATCATTCTTTTTGAGCAGGGCTCGCTGTCGGTGTCGCCGCGGACGTTGTCCATTTGAGACAGAAGACCGCCTGCACAACAGCGGCCGATGTCGGTTCTGGACAACGTTCGATACTTGGCGTCACAGCCATGGCTTCAATACCGTACCCATTTTGGGCGTCCAAATCCCCACCCCTCCGGTCAGGTCACGATTCGCGCCGGCGCCGTCTGGGAATTGGCCTTTCCCCAACACCCCCAGACGGCACCAACGCGACTCGTCGCGAGGTCACGCCCAATGAGAAACGGTCTCCATCCGCCCTCCGCCCCTCCCTCCCCGTAGGAACCACGGCACGGGGACGAGATGCTATCGTTAGGATGCATCTTCTGGGAGGTCTTCGAAGGAAATGATGGAGGGTGATGGATGGCGATGGGTGGGCAATAGAGCCGGACAAGTAAGAACTAGTTGAGCCCGGGAATGAACCAGACTATGCCGAATTCGACCACGGATACACCAGCGCCGATACTGAATTTATCATCCCAGGAGTTGCGTCTTGACCGTCGGACCCCGAGGATCTATCGGGAGCCGCGGCCGCTCCAAAAGCGTTCCAGAACGATCCGAGAGCGCTCCAGGACGCCACAGAGCGAGTCATCTCCACCACCTACGGGCCTGCCTGAACCTCCCCTCCCCCGCAGACCTGCGACGTCCATATCTTCTACCCGAAATGTGTCCTCATCGAGCCAACGGTCCTTTCCCCAGCATTGTGTTCGTCGTGTATTGGTGTTCAGCCGTCCCTGGGCCCGAAACGGGCCTCCAGGTATCGGAATCATAGAAAGCCTGGCCGTCTTGATTTATGTCTCGAGGTGCCAGGAAGTCCAGGCGCTCCCCATTGACAATCGCTCGCAGGACCTGCCACGTACCGCCTTCTGGCCAGGATTACTGGGCGAATCCAAGAATGACCCAAACTATCTTGATCCGGGCGGTCCCCACCCAGGAACGCGAGATGGGATACCCAGGGAGCACCTTGACACTTGGGGCCTGGCGGCCGCGGCACAAAGAAAGGGTCTGCGAGGCGTATCGGGGGCTCGTTCTCTTCAAGTCTCACAACACCAACCTGTCGGGTGGGGGGAACTGCGCAATCCCAGACATACGATGTCCTAATTTTTTCCAGATGCGGTCCCCTGCAATTCCGACCTTATCCGCAGGGCCGATGTTTTATCCCGAGCTGTTCAGCTGACAGTCCCGCGACCAGGCGAGGGCCTCCCGCGAGGCCGAGAACGACAGAGAAAAACCTCCGCCCGCTTCTGTTGCTCAAGACGCTCTGCATGCCTTTGCAGGGGGACAAGAGCCTGGAGCCGCCTCGAGCCTCGCGCTTGGAGCCTCGACCCTCTCTCCCTCCCGGCTGGAGGGCGCGAGGGCCTCCAGGTCCGCCGAGAGCTGCCTCACGGTGCCGTTCAGCGCGCCGATCTGCGCCTCGGCGCATGCAGGCGAAGGCGGGCGTCGCCGTTGCGGGAGTCGCGGGCGTCGCCGCCGCCATCGCCATCGCCGTCGCCGCCGCCGCCGCCGCCATCACCACCACCACCGCTACCGCTGACGTCGTCGACGACGCCGGCGGCGGCGGCGTCGGCGTCGGCGTCGGCGTGTTCGTTTTGGTCGTCGTGGCCATCGTCGTTGTGGTCGAAGTCGCGGTCGTGGTCGTCGGCGAAACTCCGCAGTGAGACCCGTCGCAGCGTGTCTGCCCAGAGGCACCCGGGGAACCTCCAGAGGTCTCTGGGGGCCTCCCCCTCCGCCGTGCCGCTGGCACGTGCCCCCAAGCGCCTCCTCTTCTCTCTACCTCCTCCTCCTCCTCCTCCTCCTACTCCTCCTCCTTCAAGTGCAGGCCCTACCACAAGAAACCTTCCACAAGAAACCCAACCCTTAGACCCCAGGACGTCCAGTGAGCTTTGGTGTGGGAACGAACGTCACACCTTCCACAGCAAAACCATCGAAACTCAAGAAACCCAGGGCGCCCTGGAGGCAAGCGAGGTGTTTCTTGGCATGGGCCTCCACTGTACGGGGTCCCCAGACGTCCCGACCCTCTCCCAGGGCTCGCTTGGGCATCCAGAGCCGTTTCTGATGGTCCCGGTGCCCGGCGAGGACCCCGGAAAGGAAAGCAAGAACAGGAAGGCCATGATTACGACCGAGGGCGCGTCGGCGTGGCTCAGGCGAGGGCCCCGAGAGGCCGAAAATGGCCCACAAGCCAGGGCTGAACCTAAACGGTGTTTTTCGTTTTGTTTTCGTTTTCCATCGTTTTTTGTCTTCGACTCGCCTCTAACGCAAAACGAAATCGAAAAGAAAACGGCCCACGAAATCGCCAAAACACCGTTTAGGTCCACCCACAAGCATCTGTTGTGATTGAATTCACGCCGCGAGCGCGTCTCGGTCCGCCTCCCTCCTCCTGCCTCCCTGCCCCCTCTGCGCCTCCAGGTCCTTGCTCTCGCGCTGCTTCTCCCGCTCGGCGTCCTGGCGCAGGGCGGCGGCTCGAGGCGGCGGCGGAGGCAGAGACGCGGGGGAGGAATAAGACCGAGGGGGAAGAGGAGAAGGGAGGAAGCCGGGCGCCCGCGGCTCGTGTGCCCCCATGGCCTGCCCAAGAGAACAAAGACATCGAAGAAGAAGCAGAATCACAAGCTGCGTAACCATAAACCGTCAGGCGCTCCGCGCGGATTTCTGAGTTCGGCGCCGAGCTCACCTAGTAGCGCCTCCAGCCCCGCCCCTGGCTCGCTCGGCGCGCCAGGGAGGGGGGGTCCAGCGCCAGTGCAAGGAATCCGCGCGGACCCCCAAACATCTACGTTCATGCCGTTCAATCATCGCGTGGAGAGGAGGACCGTCAAGAGCCCTTCGCTGGAGCCGTTGTTCCTGCATGTTTGGCCTCTGGCTGGCGGGTTCCACAAAGGGGTTGGAGGTTTCAGCAGCAGTCAGCGACTCAGCGAAGATGCTTGACCGCCAGGCTCCAGCTGCATCCTGGGCCTGGTCCAGGCAGGCTCTAAACAACTGGCGTCAGCAGAGTGCAGCGAGCGATGCTGGCATGCTGGCGCCCTGGTTGGGGGGCCCCATCGCAGGCAGCCGTGCTGCCAGGGAGAGGGGAGGCGACCTTCGTTCGCTGGGAGCGGCGGCTGCCACGAGCACGCCCGAGCCGCGTCAGCAACAACAAAGGCTGGGGGCAAATCCTGGGCCAGTGTCACGGCAAAGCCTTACCCCCGCCCGGCGAGAATCGCCTTGGACAGCTTGTGCGCAGGATCCCACACGAAGGAGGAGGAGGAGGACGAGGAGGAGGGCGAGGAGGAGGAGGTGGAGGGGGAGGAGGTGTTTGCTTCTTATACGCGTCGACTGTATGGATGCAATTCCGCCTCGCAGCGGTTTTGCTGTCTACGTGCGCGCCGCCAACGACCTCCGCGCAAAATCGCTCGGAGGGCTTCGCACGCCCACAGCGGTGCCGCCGTTAACGTGAACAGCAACGGGCAACGCAGCTGCAGGATCCTCACATATTTTCCTGCCCTCTTTCCTGGTCTGGACAATCGGGAAGGCTGGGGAGATAGAGCTGACGTTGCGTCGCTGCAAGCTGCCCGCGCCGACGCACCGACAATTTCCACTGCCCGCTAATGCGCGGTGACGGGGCGCGCCGACGGACAAGAATGTCACGAATGGTGCCCGCGACGTTGTTACTTGTAACGCTCGCGTAAGCAATTCAAAGAACCGCCTCTGCGCTTGCGTCGTTCGGTGGCCGACGAAGGGCGCTGCTGGCCCCAATGGCGCGGCTTGCGTTGGTTGCCAGACCTGCCGGCACGGTTTGGCCACTCGACTTATGAAGCTCCTCGACAGCGGCGAGCCGCTTCTGAAGACAATCCGCGTTCGACACGTCGATGCTGGCCAGCGCAGCCCTTGCGGGGCAAATCGATGCTGTGCCGCCTGCGTGGTGCAACTGATGCTGCGCAGCCTTTCGGGGGCGCCTCGCCGCCCCCCCTTTGGCCGGGCCATCTGGCCCCGCGGCCTATAGACTTGCTGCTTCCCGGCTCCCCCAGTCCCCGTTGGTGAGCACTTTCCTATTTCGGCGTTGCGACATTGGGCGGAAGGGGAGGAGGGGCGGGGTCTGGCTCCAGACCTCTGCATAGTGCGACTGTTTGCAGCAGTGCGGTCCCTGGGGGAGGCTCCACCCGCTGGAAACAGGTGCCAAAAACAACCAAGAACCACTCCATGGGGGGGGGCCAAGACCCGCGCGGACGGGCAAAACAGTGCATAACAAAACGATCGCTTTCCAGTCTCCCATGTTACAATTCGGCGTTTTGCTTCCTGCTGTGAACTGCCGAAGTCCGCGCGAGGGGGGAAGCCGAAAAGGGCCCTGGTCACCTTCACGTTTGGGGATTTCTCAATAATTGTTCAGGGTGGTCCTGAGGCCCTGATATTCGCGCCCCCGAAACCAGCCCCCGCAAATGGCATCAGATTCGCGTTCCCGAGGCCGTAATCCCTTGTCAATTACATAACACTCGCGTCCCCGAGGCCAGAAGCCATAACAAGCTACAGCGCGTTAAGGTCCTGGAACCATAATTCCGGGTGAAGTACGCGATGCTCGCGTATCCGGGGCAATACTCGATGGTAACTTAGAACAAGTTCTGCGTCCCCGAAGCTACGTTCCCCCTGTGATTTACGCGTTCTTCGCGTCCCCGAAGTCATCAATTCCGCGAAGTACACAGTGCCTGTCTTTCCGAAGCCACAATCCATCACAAAGGCCCCCAAGACGGTACCCAGAGGTCCCAAAGAACCATCCTATGGTTATATGAATTGCGTTGTTTTAAGTAACCATACGTATGGTTATATGACATATGTTGTTTTTATGTATAGTTTTATCTTGCGTGTGTTGTGCATTCTCCACGTTTTAACCAGTGTTCCACCGCAGCTTGCATTTTGTGCGACACGGCCTGCTATTTAACGGCACAGGGTCAAGGTGTTTGCCGTTTCCCGTTATTACATGTTGTTTGCCGTCACTGCTGTTCTTCTAGGTTCCACTGTGTAGTTGTTATATCCTTTCTTCTTCCAGCACAATGCGCAACGGGTCGTTCAACGGTTGAATGCTTCATGCGATAGACATTCCCTGTACTTTCACAGAGTCGGTCTGAGGACTGTCCTGCACGATCTTCAGGACCAGTTTGAATATAAAGCGAACGTACATCGGCGGATGTTGCATCCATTGGTGCAGCGCATCGGTCGATGGTGGCACCGCAGGGTCGCAATGGGCCCCCCCTGGTATATTCAAAAACAAAAATCACATGCCAATACCACAATCATCATTCCTCTCTCTCTCTCTTTTCCTCCTACTCCTCCTCCTTTTCCTCCCCCCCCTCCTCAGTTTCCTTTTCTCTCTCACATGTCCTCACATCCCCCCCTTGGCCGCGCCAGCTTCGCGGGTGAAACGGAAACAAGGCTCATCCGAATCGTCAGTTTTTCGAAGGTGGTGCGGGTGGGGGGGAGGGGTGGCTGGGAATAGACGATATCTCTGTAGTTCGTGGACGACGGCTTTGTCTCGGCGGAGCGTTAATGGGGGCGCGGCACAGCCTCTATCTATACGGGTGAATCTGCGTGCGCGCGTGCGCATGTGTGACACCGACTCTGACTGATTGAAACGAACCCAGTGTTTTTTTTTTTTTTTTTTTTTTTTTTTTTTTTTTTTTTTTTTTTTTTTTTTTTTTTTTTTTTTTTTTTTTTTTTTTTTTTTTTTTTTTTTTTTCCATTCTCCAGGAGCGCAAGTCGAATTCAACAGATCAGCTCTTCCAACTCTGCGTCTGTGAACTTTCTCGTGTGTCTCATGGCGGCTCTGGGTCATCACAAAACCATATCGCATTTTTTGGTACAGGGCCACACGATCCAAATCTTTGTCCCAGTCATCAGCAAAGATCACATTCGGCAGAATCAGCGGGAGGTGTTTGGGCAAGGGGAACACAGTATCCGAGCTCATACAACCAGCGGAAGGTCAAACCCCCCTCGTCCGCTAGTTCACAGCGGTGCAAGCCGTGCTCTGGCTTGGTGCCCTTCGTGTGGCTCCCCCCCGTACCTTTCCGTCGTTGCCCCCCCCTTGTCCTCTGCCCCGTCCGCCCCTCCCCGCCGCTCGATATTCGGCGGAATTGTCCGTCGAGATCGCGAGGCATTGGCGAACGGGGGGGGCAGAGAGACGGGGGAAGGGCGCGATGGAAAGGTGCGGAAGTGGCCAAATATATGAAATGTTGCGGGCCAAGTGAAACGCGTAGATCAAGGTGATATCGAAGATCGACGCCGCGAAAACTCTCGAACAATTTGCCAGCGCCCTAAAGCTTCTGGACTTGTTCACAGCCTTCTCCGAGGAGAGGGCGCGGTGAGGAATACGAAGAGGTGAGGAGAGGATGATGAGAAGAGGAGGTGAGGAGGGAGGAAAGCGGAGAAGGGCGGAGGAGGAAAAGGAGGATCAGGAGGGAGACAGTGTGAAGGAGCGAGCTTGCCAGACAGGCTCCCTCCACGGCGTCGGTCGCGTGCTCCACACGCGAACGTTCGCTCGGAGCCCGACGGCGTCGATTGAAGATCGTCGGTTGGCGGCGCCCGTCTGCCGTTACCGTCGTCGACGTCGAGTTCTGCTGACCGTCGTCGTCGTCGAGCGCCGTCGGCGACGACGCGGGGGGGTGGGGGCGCGGCGGGGTGGAGGGGGAGCGCCAGGGTCATTGAAACAAATCAGGAACTCCTGAGAAGGCCCTTGGGACCACAATACAACTAAAGCCGCAAAAGGCCCCCTCCCCATCCCCCTTCACCCCTGGGAGCCCGAACAGCCCTGGCCCCTCAGGGTCCATCGGATCCCGCCAGGCCGCGAGCCCCACTCCGCCTTGCCTCGCCTCTTCCTCCTCCTCCTCCTCCTCCTCCTCCTCCTCAGTCTCTTCCTCCTCCTCCTTCTCCTCCTCCTCCGCCTCCTTCTCCCCCCTCCTCTTCCCCCTTCCTCCTCGTCCCCACTCCTCCCCCTCGATCCTCCTCCTCCTCGCCGTTCCCCTCATCCTCCTCTTGTCTCACCCTTCTCCTCATCCTCTGCCTCCTCCTCCTCCGCCTCCTCCTCGTGCTCCGTTTGCCCTCCCCCTCGTTTGCCATCAATTTCGTTCTTCATTTCCTCTCGTCTCACCTCCCGTCCCCCTCCCCCAGCGGTCGCTTGCTGGAGGCGCGGCAACGTCAGGGGGCGGGGCAGCTCAGGCGACGGCGCTCACGCATCTCAGGGGACAGGGCTCTCGAGATGGAGGAGGAGGAGGAGGAGGAGGAGGAGGAGGAGGAGGAGGAGGAGGAGGAGGAGGAGGAGGAGGAGGAGGAGGAGGAGGAGGAGGAGGAGGAGGAGGAGGAGGAGAATAAGGAGGAGGGAGGAGGAGGAGGAGGAGGAGGAGGAGGAGGATAGATCGAGGAGGAGGATGGGGGAGAGGATAGGAGGAGGGGGCTGCGGAGGAGGGAGGAAGGGGTGCGAGAAGGGAGGAGGACATCGAGGGGGCAGGATCGAGGAGGGAGCAGGAGGCTGAGCAGGAGGAGGATGGGCACGAGGAGGAGGAGGAGTAGGAGGAGGATGAGGAGGAGGGGGGGGGATGAGGAGTTCGGAGATGGAGGAAGGAGAGGGGGGATGATGAGGAGGAGGAGGGGGATGAAGAGTGGGAGGAGGATGAGGGCGAGAAGCACGAAGGCGAGGAGGAAGGGGGACGGAATGATGACGAGGAGAGGGGACAGCAGCAACATCACCAGGATAAGGGATGATAAGTATGGAGAAGGTGGCAGAGAAGGAGGAGGGGGAGGAGGTGACAGAGAAGGAGGAGGAGAATGAGAGGGTGAGCTCGAACTTGACGGCGAGGAGGGTCGAGGATGCGAGGAGGAGGAGGAGGAGGAGGGGGAGGGGGAGGGGGAGGAGGAGGATGAGGAGGAGGAGGAGGAGGAGGAGGAGGAGGAGGAGGAGGAGGAGGAGGAGGGAAGGAGGAGCTAGGCTGATGTAGAGGACGATTCAGATAATCAGGGTGATACGGGTAGGGGTGAGGAGGGGGTTGAGGATGATGATGAGGAGGGAGCCGTGGAGGGCCCAAGGAGGAATAGGAGGAGGAACGAGTGAGGGACGCGATGGGGAAGACCCTCGAGGTTCGCGGAGGAGGAGGAGGAGGAGGAGGAGGAGGAGGAGGAGAAGGAGGAGCGGCGGCCAGGAGGAGGAGGAGGAGGAGGAGGATGAAGACGTGGATGACGGGGGTTTGAGGCTGAGGAGGAGGAGGAAGCGGATGAGGAGCGAGGGAAAAGAACATGATGATACGGGGGCGAGGAGGAGGAGCAGGAGGAGAAGGAGAGGGAGGAGAGGAAAGGAGATGTGGAGGGCCACAAGGCGACCAGTCGCTTCTGCCTCCCCCACATCCCTCCCGCGCCCTGGTGACCCAGCTGGCCAGTTTGTGTCCTGGCCTCGGTGCATATCAGGGGGAATGGTATCAGGGCGACTTCTCATCTGTCGTTCGTCCCCCCTCGATCCCTAGAACGAGCGCTGCCCCCTCATTATCTGCCGCTTGCGCGGCAAGACTAGATCACCTCCGCACGAGTGAAACAAGCTTGCACCACCACTGGCCGCCAATGATGTCGCGCAAGGCAATGAGCGAAAACACGCGGAACTCGAACGTAACTCTGTGTGCGAATTTGGCGCAATCTCGAAGAACTACATTGAGCCCTTCGTCAACCCAGTTCGCATAGAGCTTGGGGCTGCCGTGCCACGGTATCCTTAGGAAACGCATGTGATTCTGAATGGCGACGACGGCGACAATGTCGACAACGGCGATGCCGACCTTGACGATGACGACTCCGACGGTGACGACGAGGACACCGAGGGTGACCTCGACGACCATGGCGACGGCGCTGACCCATGTTTTCCCCGTCCTTGTGTTGCTTGCCCCCTCTTGCCTCCCTCCATCCCCTGGCAAGCTCGGTACCCCCAGTGAGGGGTTGTCGGTTGCTCGGCATTCCTGGCACGACTCTTTCGCGAAGGCCAGCTTGCTCGGGAAGGGGGCCGGAGCGGGGTGGAATTGCGAGGGGGTGGGTCGGGGGATTGAGAGACGGCTAACAGCGGTAGTAATTCATGGCCCCTTGGGTCCTGTCACACAGGTGGAGGAAGAGATGGTGCTTCGGAGTGAGGCCGATGGAAGCCTCGTCACAACAACGGATGTGGACGTCGCACAGCCCCATCAGTTTCTCATGAACATGTGGTTCGACGACCACGGGATTTTCGTGCACCATTTTCATCCACGATAATAAAGAATCACAGGCCCCCATAAGAGCCCCTCCGAACACATCGCTGCCTCCGAGAGCCTCGAGCTCGTGCGCCACGAACTTTAACATTAGGTGCGTCTCCGCGGCCTTCATCGAAACGTGCCCACCGTCGTGGTCACGGTTCCCGATCTGGAGAATTATGTCAGCGGGCTGCGATTAATTAGGGGTGAGGATGCGGGAGGAGGGAGCAGGGGGAAGTGGAGGGAGGGGAGGGGAGGGGAGGGAGGGGAGGGGAGTGAGGTGAGAGAGGGAGGGGAGGGGAGGGGAGGGAGGGGAGAGTGCCAGAGGGGGGCAGAGGGGGTGGGGGGCCAATGACCCTCCCACCCACCTCACCTCTCCTCCTCCCTAGCTTTCCCCTCCTCCTCATCCTCATCATCAGCCTTCTCCTCCTCGTCCTCATGTTCCTCATCCGTCTCTCCTCTTGTCCCTCTTTATTTGTCCTCTTTCGCCTTGCCCGTCCTCTTCAGTCCAACCCTCCTCATTTTTCTCTCGTTGCCCCCCCGCCCCGCCCTTCTCCAGTCTCCTTCTCCTCCTTCTCCTCCTTCTCCTCCTTCTCCTTCTTATCCTTCTCCTCCTTCTCCTCCTTCTCCTCCTTATCCTCCTTCTCATTTTTGTCTCGTTGCACCCCTCCTTCTCCTCCTCATTCACCCTCTGCTCATGCACAGCGCCGCTGACTCAAGGCAAAAATAAAGAGATCCTCGAAACCGAACCCCTTGGATGCCCCTAGCATCTTAAGGGTCAGGTGGCCGAACCGATCGGAGCGCGGGACGTTCGCGTCCTGCCAAGCCTGCAGAGATGCATCCAATTGTCGGCAGCACATGTCCATGCGGTGCTCTTTCTGGCCAGTGAAACCCCATGGGTTGTATAGTATCATGCGCCACAGCGCCGCTGACACAGCCCTCATCATGATGCCAAGGTTCACGACATGCATCGAGTCCAGCGCGATCGACTGAGCGGGGCTCGTTCCCAACTCGCGGCACAGTAACGGACACCTGTGGTTAACGGAATCGAGCGGCAAATTCGAGTGTCGACCGAACCTTTTTCTCCAGAACTTGAATGTGCACGGCAATCGTACCCTAAGAATGTTGGACGTATCCATTACTTCTGCAGATGGTTCAATCCGATCGCCAATTTCCAAACGCACTCCGCCTATGACGACATCTGAAGCAATGCCGCGGCCTTTCGCCATTTTTCCTGTTTTCATCCACGTGAGACCCCTGTGCAACTTGAGCAAATCAGCATGCGAGGCGATCGGGACATTTACCTCGCACCTTGCCAGATCCGCCTCGTAACTCTCGGCAGTGCGCAATTGCCATGGAATGCCATCCTCCGACGTCAACAAGTGCGAGAACGAGTGGAGCTCGTCTTGAGAACACGTGCAAAAGCTGCAGCACCCGTATGCTTGAGAAAAAGAAGACATACCCAAGACGTGGCTGTGTTCCAGCCAATCTCCTTTGATGTACACGAGCGCGGTGGACACCCCAAGCTCGGACATGCTGGTCCCTGCTGGCCACGCGTCACCGTTCATGTCACGCGGCGAGCGGGCGCCTGTCTGAGACCATTCCAGTTGCCAGCGCAGAGATTGCAACACAGGAAAGTGCGTGCACCACCCAGCACAGCCGCAAGAACACTCATCTGACTTCCGAATCGACGCCACCAAGTGGCGAGCCCCTGTCAAAAGGTTAACTATCCAATATCCGTACACGGAATCCGATCGCCCAGCCGCTTGGGTCTGGTACCTCACGCCGTCGACGTAAACAGCGACGGGCAGTGGGGGCTGCTTGCCGTCACCCGCAGCCGCACGCACGGCTGGATGATTCTTGTACACTTGGGTATCTAGAATAGATGATGGTCGCCCTGCCACGGGCGCGTTCAACGAAGACAACATGTCGGGGGATGCGCGTAGCTCCTCCTGAAGGCAATCGTGCACCAGTCGCATCGGAACCCGCCTGATACTGCTGTGAGGGCTCCTGTTCTGATTCATCGGGCACGGGACGTCGTGCAATGGCCCTGGGCCTGGCAACACCTTGTCCAAGAATGCCTGGTACTTTCCGCTCTGCTTCCCGTCCTCCATGGCGTAAGCTGCGAAATTCCCGCCTACCACATTCGCTTCCACCGCTGAGTGGCACAGCACGCAGAGTTGCTGGGCGGTCAAGCGGCAGGAAGCGTAGAGCTTCAAGAGCTGCCGCAAAAGGTTAGCGCCACCATCTCTCTGGCGCTGTGTACTCCTGAGGCCAGCACGCGGGTGCGGTGGAGGCGGCGGTGGATGCGGCAGATCTGCCATCTTGAATTCTCGGGCCAGCCATGCTACGGACAAGTGCCATCACCATCGCGCTTCATGCGCTTCACACGGGCAACACTACAAGCGGTGGCCCCCAACGGTTGCAGCCCCCAGCCGTCCCCGCACACCACCCCGAAAATCGCGCCAGCCCATTTCGAGATGGTTCAAGGGGCCGCCAGCGCGGCCAAACCTTCCAAGAAACCGAACGCTTGTTCTGAGATGCCTCAGGATGCTTCAAACAAATTAGTCTGGCGAAGGACCCAACCATATACAGTTGCGGGTATCGCATTCGGTGGGGCCCCGTATTGGGGCCACGAAACGTTGTGCTGGGTGGGTGGGGGGGCGCATGCGAATTGCGCCACTGTGACCTTCGGTGGGGCTCCCTGTGGGGCTACGAAACGCTGTATTGGATGGGGGGGGCGCATGCGACCTGCGCCACTGGGACCTTCGGTGGAGCTCCCTATGGGGTTACGAAGCGCTGCCCTGGGTGGAAGAACCGCATGCGGGCTGTGCCACTGGGACCTTCGGGGGAGCTACCTATTGGGGCAACGAAACGCTGGCCTCGGCGCGGGGGGGGGGGGGGGGGGGGGGGGGGGGCATGCGAACTGCGCCACTGGGGCCTTCGGTGGAGCTCCCTATGGGGCCACGAAGCGCAGGTGAGGGAATCGCATGCGGGCCGTGCCACTGTGACCTTCGGTGGAGCTCCCTATGGGGCTACGAGGTGCTGCCCTGGGTGGGGGAACCGCATGCGGGCTGTGCCACTGGGAGCTTCGGTGGGGCTCCCTATGGGGCTACGAAGACCTGCCCTGGGCGGGGGAACCGCATGCGGGCTGTGCCACTGGGACCTTCGGTGGAGTTCACTACGGGGCTACGAAACGCGGCCCTGGGCGGGGGAACCGCATGCGGGCTGTGCCACTGTGACCTTCGGTGGAGCTCACTATGGGGCCACGAAGCGCTGCCCTGGGTAGAGGAACCGCATGCGGGCTGTGCCACTGGGACCTTCGGTGGAGCTCACTACGGGGCTACGAAACGCGGCCCTGGGTGGGGAACCGCATGCGGGCTGTGCCACTGGGCCTTCGGTGGAGCCCACTATGGTGCTACGAAGCGCTGCCTTGGTTGGGGAACCGCATGCGGGCTGTGCCACTGGGACCTTCGGTGGAGCTTCCTATGGGGCCACGAATCGCTGCCATTGGGGGGGAGGGGGAACCGCATGCGGGCTGTGCCACTGGAGCTTCGGTGGAGACCCCTATGGGGCCACGAAGCGCTGCCCTGGATGGGGAAACCGCATGAGGCCACGAAACGCTGCCCTGGGTGGGGGAACCGCATGCGGGCTGTGTCACTGGGACCTTCGGTGGAGCCCACTATGGGGTTGCGAAGCGCTGTCCTGGGTGGGGGGACCGCATGCGGGCTGTGCCATTGGGACTTTCGGTGGAGCTCCCCATGGGGCTACGAAGCGTGTGAGGGGTGTGCCGAGAGCAGAGGCAAGGAGGGGCAGGAGGGAGGAGGGAGGGGGCAGCGGGAGGAGAAGGAGACGCGGGGCACCATCCCTTCAAAACGAGGACCCAACACCACAGGATGGTTGGGACAAAACCTCATCTTCCTCCTGCTCTCCTGCTCCCCTTGGCTCCTCCTCCTTCTCCCCCACCGCTCCCTCAACATCCTCCTGCTCCTCGCCGCGCCCCTCCTGCCCCCCTCGATCCTCATTCTCTCCGTGTCCTCTTCCTCCTACTCTTCGTCTTTATCATCCTCCTCCTCCTCGTCCTCCGTCTCCTCCTCCTCCTCCTCCTCCTCCTCCTCCCCCTCCTCCTCCTCCTCCTCCTCCTCCTCCTCCTCCTCCTCCTCTTCCTTCTCCTCATCCTCCCTCCTCCCTCCTCCCTCCTCCACGGCCTTCCCCGCATCCCCCCCCTGTAGTCTCATCATCCGTAGTTTCCTCCCTATCCAGCCTCCTCTTTCTGCTCCCCCTTGCCCCCCTCTCCTCCTGCCTCCTCCTTATCCCCCCCTCACCCTTCTCCTCCTCCTCCTCCTCCTCCTCCTCCGCTTCCTCATCATCCTCTCCCTCACTCTTCCTGCGCCGAGATGGGGGGCGGCAGGGGGGGGGGGCTCAACCGTCACCTTGATTATCTAGTGTTGGCATGCGTGTCGTGACAATGCCTCTGACGCTATATATGTCACCGTTAATGTCGGGTCTATCCCGCCACCGCTCTGACATATTAGGCACGTTATGTGTTATATATCAGGTTATGTTGATGCTTGGCTGGCTCAATACAACATACCCCTCACTTCTAAACGTATGCGTGATTCTATTGACGGTGGCTCCTGAATTGGCGGGGCATTGCACGTCGAAGGGGTGGGTGGGGGACAGTTTATCGATATGGAGGTTGAGGCCAGGGGAGACGCAAGCGTTTGGTAACAATGCGAGCGTGACCGAGGCCATTGGAAGAGTGATGTGTCGGGAGAATGCTTGCCCACCTCACAAGACCCTGGAAGCAAACCAACGGCCCGCTTACATGATGCAAGACGACGGGTAATACATTAGGAACACGATACACAGCGGCGCGTTCCCTCGCCGCGACAGCGGACCTCCCGACGGAAACGAGAGGCCATATAAAAGGGGGGCTGAGGCGACCGAGAGGGGAGGGCATGCTGGGGGGTGACGCAATGCTGGCATTATCACTTGGCCATTCCCCAAGCACTCACACTTCTGTTGAGCTCGTCGCTTTCCCCCTTCCGCTCCCCCTCCCCCCTGCACCGCCAGCAGCTCTTCCGAGCCCGTCCCTTCTCACATCTCCAGGAGGGGGTGGGTGGATGGGCGAGACACCTAGCGCGACCGCGTCGCGTCGGGGCGACTTTGGGATTTGTTTCTGAAGCCGCGCGGGGCTTTCACCCCTGAGCGATCTTAGACCCTGAGGTTCTGGGGCCCGCTGGCATTCGACCGAAGGCGCCCGCGCGGTGGGAAGGGGGTCAGGATCAGTCCCAGGATTCCGCCCCAGGTTGCGCTCTGGCGAGAATTTCGAGATTGACCCAGCCGCGGAGACGAGGAGGCCACGAGACTTGGAGTGTGAGACCCCCCCTCATCGTACTCCTTCACGCTTCTCATCGACATCGTCATTCTCTGACGGGGGGGAGGTCACGTTATGTCGAAGCCAACGCAGCGCTTCCTAGCTAGAGACGCCTCTGAGACCCTGCGTAGCATGCGGCAGCACTGGCATGATCAGCAGCAACAAGAAAAGCAAAGACTGACAGAACACGGCCTGGGAGGAGGATCCCCCCGCGCGCACAGTCCACCGATCAGCTGGACTCCAAGGCCAACTGGAGGCGCGCACTCTGCCACGGAGCTGCGGGGAGGAGAGGCGGATGAGGGTGAATAGAGAGAGAGAGAGAGAGAGAGAGAGACTTGGTGAGGGGCGAGAGAGAGGGGGGGCAGAGAGAGAGAGAGAGAGAGAGAGAGAGAGAGAGCGAGAGGGGGGCGGAGAGAGAGAGAGAGAGAGAGAGAGGAGAGAGAGAGAGAGAGAGAGAGAGAGAGAGAGAGAGAGAGAGAGAGAGAAGAAAAAGAGAGAGAGAGAGAGAGAAACAAACAATAACGAGAGAGAGAGATAACACATAAGGTGAGAGAGGTGGGGTTCAGAGAGAGAGAGAGACAGAGAGAGAGAGAGAGAGAGGAGGGAGGCATTTATGAGAGAGAGGGGGAGGTACACAGAGAGAGAGAGAGAGAGCGAAAAAGAGAGGAAAATGTGCGAAGGGCGGGCATCCCATGTAATATCGCGCTCCAGCCTCGCCGCGCATCGCGCGCTGGTATCCTCGCGCCCTCGCAACGCAGCGCTAGCTCTCCAGCCCAAGCCGCGACGTGCGAAGCGTTATTATCTTCGCGTTCCTGCGAGCGGCCTGGTCTTACCTTAGGTGACGCGTTTACTTGGAGACGGCTAGCTTGAACAAGACACCTGAGAGAAAATCAGGAGAGAATTCGATGCCATGCGATGTGACCAAGGAAGCACGAGTGATGGAGGGCCGTTGATTGCCAAACTCGCCGTGCTGACACTGAACTTCTGATTCTCGCATGCGGCACCTGCAACTGCGCCGCAGGAAGTACCTGCGAGAGAAAACACTAGGTGTCGAAGTGATTGCGCACTTCGCCCAACAAGCTTGCTCGCTGAGAACGCCAATCCCTTGTCGGCGTTCGCCCCTCGAGAGCAAAACTCGATACCCTGGCCCAGAGAAGCGCCGCCGTGAGTCACCACGAATGGCGCGGGATGCGACCCCCGAGAACCGCACATCCACGGCGAGCGGCTGGTTAGATCAGCACGCTGTCACAAAACTAACAAGCTGCTAGCATTCAAGGCCACGCGCTCGGCCTGATTGAACGAGGGTCTATCCACATGGTACCGGATCCTCTCATATGATGGCCCCAGGGGTTTAGACGGGGTTTAGCCGGCAATTAGACGTTAGACGGTGTCTGTGTGTATGCCCGATTTAGACGATAGACGTTGTGAAAACCATGTTTTCACAGGTTTCGTGAGGCGTTAGACGGTTGAGTTTAGACGTTAGACGCTGATGGGGTTAGACGGAGTTTAGACGGCCGTTGGTTCTGGTTTTTGGGGACCGAACAAAGAAAATTGTGATATTCGTGCATTCTTGTCCCAGATCAAGAAAAATCGTAGACCCTCGCCAATCCTATTGCATTTGCTGAGTGTCTCCTCCTTCCGCTTCTCATCGCTCCTTACTCCTCCTCCTCCTCCTTCGTCCTTCCTCCTGCCGCCTCCTCCCTCCTCTTCTCCTCCTCCACCGAGACAGACTCTGGAGCGTTCACGCTCTAGCTCTCGACGTCGGCCTGCGCGGCCTTCTTCCTCTTCTTGCCCTTGTTCGAGTTCTCGTTCCCGCCGCTGCCCCTGGCGGCCTCCTGGCGCGCCTTCACAGCGCCCATGAAGGTCGTCGTCTCCAAGTTGACGTGGGAGACCTTCGGCATCAAGGCGGCGAGGTCCGCGAGCGCGCTCTGGAACTGGACGTCGGTCAGGTTCTTCTTCATGTCAGCGATCCCCGTCTTCGAGTTGGTGAGCGCCTGGTTGATCACGGAGTGCTGCTGGACGTACGAGTCGGCGTCGTCCATGGCTGCCCTCATGGAATTGGCCTGGTCCTGGGCCCAATCCATAGATTTGTCAGTGTCGAGCCTCTTGATCCACGACCGAGTCACAGCCGTCACGGTGGTCCACTGGGCGACGACCTTCCGCGCCTCCTGAATCGCGTCGGCGAAGGGGTTGACCTTTTTCTGCTTAGGTTCGGCTGGCGTTGGTTCTTCGACTGACAGTACTGGTTCGGCTTTCGGCTCTGCCTCCGTGCTTGTCCTCCTGCGCTCGGCGGCCCCTGCAGGCGCTGGCTCGGCCTCAGGCGCTGCAGCCTCAGCGGCGCTGGCCGTTGCCGCGGGCGTCGCCCCAGCACTGGCCTGCTCCGCGGGCGGGCGGGCGCTGATGCTGCTCTGAATGTTGTCCTGGCAGGGCTAAGGCTTACCAAAATTAGCCTGGCGAAGGACCCAACCACATGCAGTTGTGAGTATCGCATTCGGGGGAGCCCCGTATGGGGCCACGAAACGCTGTACTGGGTGGGGGGGGCGCATGCGAACTGCGCCACTGGGACCTTCGGTGGAGCTCCCTATGGGGCCACGAAACGCTGTAATGGGTGGGGGAGCGCATGCGAACTGCGCAATTGGGACCTTCGGTGGAGCTCCCTATGGGGCCACGAAACGCTTTACTGGGCGGGGTGTCCCTCGGTGGAGCTACCTATGGGGCCACGAAACGCTGCCCTGGGTGGGGGGGGGGACGCATGCGAGCTGCGCCACTGGGGCCTTCGGTTGAGCTCCCTATTGGGCCGCGAAGCGCTGCCCTGGGTGGGGGAACCACATGCGGGCTGTGCCTCTGTGACCTTCGGTGGAGCTCACTATGGGGCCACGAAACGCTGCCCTGGGTGGGGGAACCGCATGCTGGCTGTGCCACTGTGACCTTCGGTGGAGCTCCATATGGGGCTACGAAGCGCTGCCCTGAGCGGTGGAACCGCATGCGGGCTGTGCCATTGGGACCTTCGGTGGAGCTCACTATGGGGCCACGAAGCGCGGCCCTGGGCGGGAGGACCGCATGCGGGCTGCGCCACTGGGACCTTCGGTGGAGCTCCCTATGATGCTACGAAATGCTGCCCTGGGTTGGGGAATCGCATGCGGGCTGTGCCACTGGGACTTTCGGTGGAGCTCCCTATGGGGCCACGAAGCGCTGCCCTGGGTGGGGGGACCGCATGCGGGCTGTGCCACTGGGACCTTCGGTGGAGATCCCTATGGGGCCACGAAGCGCTGCCCTGGGTGGGGGAACCGCATGCGGGCTGTGCCACTGGGACCTTCGGAGGAGCTCCCTATGGGGCTGCGAAACGCTGCGCTTGGTGGGGGAACTGCATGCTGGCTGTGCCACTGGGACCTTCGGTTGAGCTCCCTATGGGGCCACGAAGCGCTGCCCTGGGTGGGGGGACCGCATGCTGGCTGTGCCACTGGGACCTTCGGTGGAGCTCCCTATGGGGCTACGACACGTGTGAGGGTGTGCCGAGAGCAGAGGCAAGGAGGGGCAGGAGGAGGGAGGGGGCAGCGGGGGGAGAAGGAGACGCGGGGCACCGTGACGTTCAAAACGAGGACCCAACACCACAGGATGGTTGGGAAAAATGGCGGTGGCGTCGACGGCGACGGCGACGACGGCGGTGACAACGATGACGACGCCGCCGCCGCCGACGACGACGACGATTGACGAGCAGCGGCGGCTACGATCAATCCCAGGCCGACGAGTTCGCCAAGCCCGAGCGCCACCAAGGCGACCACCGCAGACCCGAGGCCCTTCTCGCCGCCGCCATCGCCGTCGTCTTCGTCGTCGCCATTGCCGCCGTCGGTGAAGCCGCCAGAGTTCACCGCCGTCGCCAGCGTCGACATCCCAATCGGTCCTCGCCCAGCCACTGGGTGTGCTTCACCCACTCCTGCGAGAAAGTCTCCTTGAGGCCAGAAGTCACGTAGAGCCCGCGGAGGCTCTCGGTCCAGGAACACCACTGAATCCTCGGAGGGCCGAGGCTCATGCAGCGCGTCATGTACTTCATGGCCTCGGGCGCATTCTCAAACATCACAGTTGAAACCAAGGCTCCCAAATCAAAGATGGGTAACACGGGGCTCTGACTGGCCCCGCGTGCCCTATCTAGACCCTAAGGGGATTCAACACCGAGCCCAGCTATCTCGAGACCTCTTGGGCATCTGTGGACTTGGAGTCCCATCAAGAATGTTCCAAGGCGTGTTGCGGGGGGGGCTCTTCGGCCCGATGGGGGCCCCACGCGTCTCCAATGGGGGTTTCAATATATGAGCAGCACTAAGGAATCGCAAAACAAAAAAGACATCGGCACCGCATTCACACATGTTGGAATTACCGAGGCGGAGCTTCTTCCAATAGGTCGTCCTGCTCCTCCTCCTCCTCCTCCTCCGTCTCCTCCTCCTCCCATTGCCACTCCCTCAACCTCCTCCTCCTTCTCCACCCCCCTCCACCTCTGCCTCTCCCCCCTGCTCCCTCCCTCCTCCTCCTCATCAGTCTCATCCTTCCTCGCTCCATCTTCCTCCTCAGCCTTCCCACTCCTCCCTCCACTCCTCCTCCTCCTCCTCCTCCTCCTCCTCCTCCTCCTCCTCCTCCTCCTCTGCCCCCTCCTCCCCCTCCCCCTTCTCCTCCTCCAACGTCTCCTATCCCTAATCATCCTCAGTCTCATCTTTCTCTTCCCCCCCCCCCCCCCCCCCCCCCCCGCCCCCCCTCCCCACCCGCAAAAAGAACCCCCCCCCCCCCCCAACACCAAACCAAAAAAAAAAAAAAAACCCCCCATGCTCATCATCCTCCTCCTTCCTCTTCCTCCTCCTCCTTCTCGCTCTCGTCCTTCTCCTGGGGTGGTCTGTGGGGGTTTCGTGTCCGAGTTGCCTGCGTCCACCCTGCTTTTCCACCTCCTTCGAAGTGCGCCATCCTTCCTAGAGGGATGTATACACTTTTTTTCCAGCTCTCCCTCTTCTCTGTCTGGACCTTTGACCACGAAGTGCTCTTCTTGGCGCACTCCTTCCTGGCCCACTCCCGTCTGAACGCTGCTTTTTCGGTATCCGTTTTCTTCTGGCCGTACCCTTCGCGCAGGGCCTTAGAGATCTGGTTACTCCCCCTGATGGCCCTGTCCCACCTCTTGCCGATGGGATTGCCCTTGGTCGCAGCAGTGGGCACCTCGAAATCGTTCGCCTTCATCGACTCCCAAAAGAGAAACTCCGACTGGTCCCTGGGCCCGAGATTCGACATGATCTCGTCGCGAATCAGGAGGTCACCTGCGTCCTCGGGGTTCGAGGGCCACTGTTTAGCTGCGTCGATGGGATGGCCCTTCTCCTTGAGCAACTCTGAGAAGCAATCGCTCTGGAAGGCCACCGCCATCTGCTGCTGCAAGATGCACGCCTTCTCCTCGCTGACACCCTCGGGGCCCTGGCAAGAGAGGATGAAGTCCTGTGCTGGAGGGTGCCCGACGCGGGGGAGGGGTGGTGAAGGGGGCGGCTGGTGGAGGAGGAGGAGGAGGAGGAGGAGGAGGAGAAGGATGAGGAGAAGGATGAGGGGAGCCAGCGTCGGGGGGGAAGCAGGAGAAGGGGAGGAGGAGGAGGAGGAGGAGAAGCAGGAAGAGGAGCATATGGAGGAGTGGCAGGCGCACGAGGAGGAGGAGAAGGATGAGGAAAGGAATGCCATGAGGAGGAACATGAGCAGGAGAAGGAGGATCGAGGAGGAGGAGGAGGAGGAGGAGGAGGAGGAGAAGGGCCAGGGCGAAAACGGAAACGTCCAACCCTAGGTCGTATCCAAACCAACCTCAGGCAACCGCCATCGGGCGCGCGGGTGGCAGTAAGGAGGAGGATCGAGGAGGAGGGGGAGGAGAAGGATCGAGGAGGAGGAGGAGAAGAAGAGGAGGAGGAGGAGGAAGAGGAGGAGGGGGGAGGAGGAGGAGGAGGAGGCTCCCCTCAAGGAGACACGATCGCGATCTCGAACACCCGAGCCCCCGTCCGCGCCCTCAGGCAGCTCACCCACAACGAGCTCTCCCAGGCATCGGGGCGGGGATGAGGGCAGGGGCGACGACGACGACAATGCCCGCCCTTCGTCCTGGAACTTCTGGCACCACCCCTCGGCCTGCTCGCCTAGCTGGGACCTCTTGCTGGTCTTCGGCGGCGTCTCGTTGTCCTGATCCGACGGGGGTGAGGGGGGGAGGGGGGAGGAGGGTGATGAGGCGGAGGAGGCGGCCTGCCTCCTCTTCCGCCTCTTCTTCTCCCTCCCCCTCCTGCCGCCTCCTCATTCCTTCTCCTCCCGCGCCTCGAGATCATCCTCTTCCTCCTCCGCGCCCCCGACGGGGGCGAGGGGGGGGAGAGAAGGTCACAGAGTTGATGCACCCGTGCCAAATCTGTGACCTCCTCCTCCTCCTCCCCCCTCCCTCCGCCCTCGTCGTCGCCGTCCTCCTCCCCGTCCTCCTCCTCCTCGTCCTCCTTCACTCTCAACCTCACCTCCATCGCTTCTTTCATGGGCCTCTGGCCGATCGAGAATTCAGGACCCCTCAGCCCAAGGCCAACGGCGACGATAACCGATGGAAGACGACGACGATGACAGCGACGACGAAGTCGAGACCGACGAAGACTATGCCGACGACGATTTCAATGAACTGATTTGCCAGCCGCCCTCGGTCCTTGGCCGCGCCGCCGCTGCCGCTGCTGCCACCGCCTGTCTGAGGCGTCGGCGGCAGCGATGCAGCCTCCTCAGCTGCTGGCCTGCAGTTCCCTCGGCGCTGCCGCTCTCGCCTCGCAGGGCGCGTCTGGCTGAGCTCCTTCCCCGTGGCAGCAGCTGGCGCACCGTCGCCAGTGACGCTCGCAGCTGGAGGCGCGACCGCGGCCTCTCGCTGCGCGGCTTGGGGCGCCCCGCGTCCGAGCGAGTGCTTGCCGAGGTCGAAGGATGGCGGCGCGGGCGTCTCAGGCGACGCCGCAATGCTGGGACCGCCCGCAGGGCCGCCAGCATCGTTCGCCACCGTGGGAAAGGGTACCTCGGGCGAGGCCTGTGCTGCTGGAGACCGCGGCTGCGGCGAGTGAAACGTCTGCGGCACGGCGGCGCCCCCCACAGGCGACGCAAACCGTTGTGATGCAACAGGCGAGGGCGGTGGCGACAGTGTCGGAGACCTCGGCGCGGCTGCAGCCCCATCAGCATGCGGGGCCGACGGCGCTCCCGACTGCGAAGCGCGGGTCTCATCGGCCCGAGGGTTGTAGTCGCTGTCATCGTCGATGGTCTCAGGACTGGCCGCAGCGGGGGGGTCAGCCGCATCGCGCCGAGCAGCATGTTCGCGAGCGGCCTCGTCGCCGACGACGTCAGTAGGCGTCATCTCATCGTTGAGGGTGGACCCTCTCGGGAACTCAGCTTCTTCCCAAGATCCATCAGGCTGTCGGCTCATCTGGTGGGGGATCTGCCGCGGCTGGGCTGCAGCGCTGCTGAGGTGGCGGCCGAGGGGTAGCCCGTGAGGCTGTGCGCAGCTGCGGCAAGGCGAGGTCGCAGCAGAAGCTATCGAGGAGCTAACTTATTAGGCTTCGCGCTCCATGAAGCGCAATTACCGCCGCACCCTTCGCTGCATGCAGCCTCTGGGCCAGGCGCTCTCATCAGCCTCGCGAGGCGCCTGTATCTTCGCGCCCCCCCCACCCTTTCCCCACCGTCTGCCTGGGGTGTGATATTCACGTGAGAGGGCGGCGGCGTGCATCGAGGCGGATGCCCCACGACGTCAGACAAGGAAGCGGGATCACGTCTATCGATGGGGGTCGGGGGTTCGCGGGGGCGGAATGCTAGCGATGGGGCTTCGTCTCAGTGGGAGGTGGAGGAGGAGGAGGAGGAGGAGGAGGAGGAGGAGAAGGAGGAGGAGGAGGAGGAGACGCAGCAGCAACAGCAGGAGGGGGAGAAGGCAGACGACCCCTGTGACCCCGCACCCCCCAGGCCGCACGACGAGAACGCGGGCGACCGTATCTGACAAGCCTGTCGGTTCGGCCGCCACCCCCATCTCCCCGCTTTGCTCCCCGCTCTCTTTGTGACCCTTGTCCTCAACCTTCTTCCCGCCCTCCTCCTCCTCCTCCTCCTTCTCATCCTCCTCTCCTCCTCATCCTGCTCCTCGCCATCCTCCTCATCCTCCCCTCCGCCACCATTGGTTCATCGACCTGGTATTTCAAATCCAAGGACGCCGATTTTCAACCTGTAGCGAGTGCGCACACTCGCAGTCAAACCTGCTAGCGCCGATCCAGCGGCGCGGAACCCCAATCGGGAAAACAGGCCAGCTCTGGGCCTCCTTGCTGGGCGCCCGATCCTTCCAATCGGTGCCCTCCGAAACTTGCGCAAGCCGATCCTCCGTTGTGGATCGATCGGCTCGCTCGCCACGCCCGACCTGACCTCACATGTCGTCGAAGAGGCCCGCTGGGATCTCGTCGTCGCCCATGCCCGCGGCACTGCTCGCCGCGCTGCTCGGGCCGCTGCTGACGGGGCCGCGCGTGCTGCTGGCCGCGCCCTCTGAGCCCGAGCTGGCGTCCACAGCGATGGCCTTCTTGTCCATCTTCTTGCCCTTGGCGATCGTGGCGTCAAGGATCTCGTGGCCGTCGTCTGGCGCAGCTGTCGCCTTGCGGCCCCGCTTCGGGGGGGGGGCCTCCTCTGCCGCAGCTGCAGCCTCCTCTGCCGCAGCTGCAGCCTCCTCCGCCGCGCTGGTCTCGACCAAGTCAGCCCCCTGCTCGACCTCCTCGTGGTCCTGCGGCCGACCGTCATCATCGTCGAGGCTAGCTTCATCATCGCCGATATCATCCTAGAGCTCGTGCTCCTCCTCTCCTCCTCCTCTCCTCCATCATCCCTCTTCCCTCATCTCCTCCCTCTCCCTCTGCTTCCCCCCCTACTACCCCACCCCCTTCCACCCCGCCCCCAACCCACCCACCCACCCACCCACCCCCACCCACCCACACACAAACACACACACCTCCCTCCTCCCCTCCTCCTCTCCTCCCTCCCTCCATCTCTCATCATCATCATTAAATCATCATCATCATCATCATCATCCTCATCCTCATCATTCATCATCATCATCATCATCATCATCACATTATCATATCATCATCATCATCATCAACCCATCATCATCTCATCATCTCCTTCTCCTCCCTCCTCCTCAATCCTCCTCCTCCCTCCTCCTCCTCCTCGTTCCTCATTCCCCCCACTTCCTCCTCCTGCTCATTCCTCTCCTCCTCCTCCTCCATCCTCCTCCTCCTCCTCCTCCCTCCTCTCCTCCTCCTCCTCCTCCTCCTCCTCCTCCTCCTCCTACTCCTGCCCCCTCCTCCCTCCCTCCTCCTCCCCTCCTCCCTCCTCCTCACCTCTCGCCTCCCATCTGCACTCCTCCACTCACTCCTCACCTACTCCTCACTCCTCACTCCTCCTCCTCCTCCTCCTCCTCCTCCTCCTCATCCTCCTCCTCCTCATCCAAAGCACCCCTCAAAGCCGACCTTGATCCCTCAAAGCCCACCTGAATTGGGATCCCGATCGCGGTCCTTCTCTGCAGCTGCTGCTGGGCGCTTGCAGGACGCCTTCTGGGCCGCCGCCGCAGGCCTCTTCAGCGCCGCGCTCGACGACGGCCTCGAGCGCTCCGCCTCTGAGCCCCGCACGTTCACGGCGAGCCACTTCCGCTTCAGCTCCTTGCAGTGCTCCTGCGTCGCGCCGCGCACGAACTCCCTCGCAGTGGCGAGCATGAACTCGAGCGCCTTCTCCTCGATGCCGTTCTTGCCGTCGCCGTATGCGAGCTCCATCACCTGCATCTTCTTGTTCTTCTTCTCCTCGTCGTTGTAGTGCCACAGCGACAGCCAGCGCTTCTCCTTCTTGTTGACGAAGGTCACTGTCACGCGGCCGCCCTGCTTCTCGTGGAAGTCCTGGAACTTCACGAGCTCGCCCAGCCCGCCGGCCAGGGTGGAGCTATCCGTGTCTGGGACGCGCCACTGGAAGCCGTCGGGCCACGTGCACACCACGAGCTTGGTGTCATGCATCACGCGCCCGACCGCGTACTGCGGGGACGCCTTGGGCTTGCCGCTCGGCCTCCGCCAGCCCGCCTCTGGGAGGTGGGGGGGTGGCGGGTGGCGGGGGGTCGCCAGCACCTCCGACGTCGTCGGCGCCGTCGTCATCGTCGGAATCGGTCGCCAACGTTTTCGTCGACAACGTCAATCGATCGTCGGCGGCGTCGCCTCGATCGTCATCGGCGTCGTCGGCCAAGCCTGCATGCGGCCATCGTAGCCGAGGTCCCACGCGGCTGTCTGCACCAGGGGCTCCAGCACCGAGACGCCAGGGCGGCCCCGCGAGCCGCGCGCCGCCGCGGAAGCTGGCGGCTTCTCCTGTGCGGCCTCGGGAGCCTCCTCAGGATCCTCAGCAGGCACATCCTCATCCTCGGGCTCCGCCTGCTCGTCATCAGGCACCTCGCCCGCGTCGTTCGGGTCGTCCGACCCCGAGCCGTCCAGCTCGTCGGCCTCGCCGTCGGACGCGAAGCCCTCTGTGAAGCACTCCGCCCACTGCGGGATCTTCCTGTTGGGGCTGACTGAACCTCGTCCGATCGCGCATCCTTCTCCTCCTCGTTCTCCCCCTCTCCCTTCTTCTCCTCCTCCCTGGCTCTCCTCCTCATCCTCCTCCACCTCCTCGATCCTCCCCCCTCTCCCCCATGACATTGGCGGCTGGGGTATGGCTCGAGGAGGGATGCGGGGACATCAATCCACGGGGTGGTCGCCAACGATCGGGGGGGCACAGGCGCGAGGATGAGGAGGAGGAAGATGAGGATGGATGAGGAGGGCGAGGAGGAGCAGCATGAGGCGATGGGAGAGATGATGAGGAGAAGGAGGAGGAGGAGGAGGTGGAGGAGGAGGAGGAGGAGGAGGAGGAGGAGGGGGGACCGAGGAGGAGGAGGAGGTGGCGGGTTTTGAGACCCAAGGGTCCTCTGCCCAAGGGCGATGGCCACGTGCCTGAGCATTGCCCGAAGCATGTTGCTCTGGGAGGTCGCCCACGTCTCGAGCTCGGGCCCCAGCTTCCACGTGTCGTCGTGCTGACGGGCGACCTCGAGCAGCGCGTCCTTGGGCAGGGCGCGGCGGCGGATAGGCAAGGCAGAGCCCCCCACTCCTCGCTTTGCCTCTCCGCCCCCCCCCCCCCCGCAGGGTAAGAGGGGGAGGGTTAGCGTGAACGACGATCGGCGATGAGGATTCTCATCGTCGATCTCGTCATCGGCAGCCTCGTCATCGTCGTCGCCCTACCTCATCCTCACCACCGCGCTCTCCTCCTTATGCCTCCACCTCCCCCCCTTTCTCATCTTCCTTCTCCTACTCCTGATCGTTCTTCTCCTTCTCCTCCTTCTCCTCCTTCTCCTCATTCTCCTCCTCTTCGCCTCCGCCTCCTCCTTTGTGTCCCTGGTGTCCCTGGCAGCCGTCGGCGTGATGCTCGCCGCGCCCAGGGCGCGCGTCACGCGGAGCAGCTGCCTGTGCTTCCTGATCCCCGCGTTGTCCTCGCTCGAGCAGGGGGAGGAGGAGGAGGAGGGGGAGGAGGAGGAGGAGGAGGAGGAGGAGGAGGAGGAGGAGGAGGAGGAGGGGGAGGAGGAGCAAGAGGAGGAGGAGGAGGAGGAGAAGGAGGAGGAGGAGGAGAACTCCCCTCTGAAGAACCTGGATCTTCCCGTGGGTCCAAACGCACTCAGTTGTCGCTTGGCGTCCAGCCGTGGTGACGAGGGAGCCCCTGAAGGCCGACGTTGGGTTTGGGCGACTTCGATCGTTTGACCCTCGTCGCTCCCGCGGCCCGTCCAGCTTCGTGGTATACGCCAGCAGCTCGGGCCCCTGCTCCCACGCGGAGGACCACAAGAGCGCCAGCGCGCGGTCGTCGTTGAACGACGGCTGCTTGCCCGCCTTGGCGGCGACGTCGGCGACGTCGACGACGTCGACTTCGTCGACTTCGTCGACTTCGCCGACTTCGATCGTTGTCGTTGTCGCCGTTTCGAGGCAGCAACGACGACGATCCTCCTCTGCCTTCTCCTCTTCCTCCTTCTCTTCCTACTTCCCCTCCTCCTCCTCCTCCTCCTCCTCCTCCTCCTCCTCCTCCTCCTCCTCCTCCTCTCCTCTTCGTCCTTCCTCCTCCTCGTCCTCCTCTCCTCGACTCCTTCCTTCCACTCCTTCTCCTCCCCCCTCTCCTCCTCGTCCTTCCCCACTCCTCCTCGATCCCGCCTTCGGGGGCATGGCCCTCGGCAGCTGGCCCGCGGGGCCGAGCGCGGGGCAGCGCGGATGCTCGAAGCCCGCGCTGCGAGTGCTGCACGCGCCAGCAACGACGACGACGAAAGGGGAAATGATAAAAACAAAAAATAACATCATTCGAAGACTCCGTGAATCAAATGAGGAAATATCATGCAGGCAATGGGTAGTAGTTCTTACATTAGGGGAGATCTAGAGGAGAGAGTTTTTTCGTTGTTGTTGTGTACAAGCGCAAACGGTGCTGCATGATAACCATCCATATGGTTTTATCATGCAAGATAACCATCCATATGGTCATGATAAAATGAGAACCATATGATAGTTATTCGAGACCTCTGGGAGGAGGAGGAGGAGGAGGAGGAGGAGGAGGGCCGCGCGCGCGGCGCGTGGGCGGGCGCCGCCGACCGTTCGATGCGGTTCCGCGCGTACCTCGCGCGGGAGTGCAAAGCCCCCCCGATGCTGCTCGCACTCGTTTCGCGCCGGGCAGCGCAGTGCAGTTGCTCGCGGCCGCGCGTTCTGTTGGGAGCCGCAGCGCGAGTTGCCACCCCCGCGCGCGGGGCGGGATCTGAACGTGCAGATGCGCCGACGGTCGGGAGCGCGCGCGCCCGCGCCCGCCTTGCTGGGCGCGCGCGCGGCCTGATGGTCACCAGGGCACGTGCTGCAGGGTGGCAAAGGAACCGGTACGGAATCAAAGCGGGATCGAAGCGGAAGCGGCACAACTGCGACCCGTGACTCGGAAGCAGAAGAATCAATGCGGAATCGAAGCCGAATCAAAGGGGGAATCGGCGCCGGAATTGAAATCGGCCGGACCGTCGAAGTTGGCCGGGATCGGCGCAAGAACCCGCGGAGAGAAGCCGCCTTATCCCCGCGAGTTTGTTTGCTGCGGCGGGCCCGCGGCGCGGGCGCGCCGCGCGATTCCGCTGGTTCAGCGAGGCGCGCCGTCCGCGCCCACAGCGAACGGGCTGTTTCCAGGGCGATCCCTCAGTTGAGCGGAAGATCGGGACAAATCGGAACCAGAGATTTTGGGAGAGTTCCAGAGAAAAGTAGAACGCCGATTTGTGGAGCGTAGCGCGCGCATTCGCAGAAGTTCCCAAAGAGTGTTCGAGGGCTTGAGGAGCCCACGTAACACATGGGCGCTCAATTAAACTGTTGAGGGCGGGCAGAAAATCTGGTGTGCACGAGCATTGCGAGCGGGTGCGCGGCTTGCACGGGGGGCGCAGTAGGTTTGCGTTTCAGGGACTGGGGCGCCGGTCAATGCGCTGATGGGGGGCCCGAGAATGCGTCGCACATACTACGCCTGTGGCGCCATGGAGGCCGCATTTGCGGTTGCAGTTGGGCGGGCGCCCCGCCGCGCGCACCGTGGCGACAGTTCTCTTGGGCGCCCGCCCGCCGCCGTGGACGTAGCGGACCCTGCCAGTCTCTCGGTCGGCGCGCGGCGGGTCGGCAGCCACGACGCTGGCGGCCTGAAAATGCTTCGAAAGTGTTTCTCCCCGAGCCCGGGGCTACTATTGTACATTTTCGGTGGCACGCGCAGCTCGGAGAAAAATCGCCTTGTCCGTCGGCGGCCAGTTGGCTGTCGTCGCGCAGAAGTACCGGCGGATGGCGCGGTCCACGCTCAGCGCAGAGAGCGTGTCCATGAGCGTGGACTCGTCGAGGGGCAGGAGGAAGGACCTCGCGGTCAGGACCATCGCGGCCCGCGATGTCCACGGCCCCCGCCCTGGGCGCGCGAGGACCTGCTGGGCGCCGCCGCAGCGCGATTTCAGAGAATCTCGGAACCAGAAATCCGGGCGCGCCAAATTTCGCGGGCCGAAAAACTCTCAGAGAGTTTCGGCCAGCTCCGAGGTTTTGGGTTTATGGGAATGTTTCACGCGGGGTGGGCAGTTCAGAGATTTTCAGAGATTCTCAGAGAAGTTCGGACGCGAGAATTTGGCGCGCCCCGGTTTCTGGTTCCGTGAATCTCTGAAAAGCGGTTCCTTAGGTTTTACCGGGTCTCCAGGCGTCCTACTGTCAGCCAGAGACGAGCGACTGGCTGGCGCCGCGCCCGATGCTTCCGGAGTTGCGAACTCGGTCTTCGATTCCCTGGGGCCCGCGGGCCCCTGGGCCAATCGCGAGGTTGCTGAGGCCCCCGGGCGGTTGCGCGCGTTTGTCTCGGAAATCGGAGTTGGGCATCCATGGTGGGCGCCCGCGCGTACGCGCTAGGTGTCCGCGAGATTGTTCGGTGGCGGATCTTGCATGGCGCGGGGACTTTCCAACGACTTTCCGGGGTGTTCTCTACGGTTATTTCGGCGCGCTTCGGGGACCTTGGGGCGGCGCGGGGAAGTCGCCTGGCCGCGCGCGGGACTTTTTTCCAATGCCTTCTTGGGCATAATCGCGGTGTTGCGTGGCCGAAGAGGTCACTGAGTAACGCGCTTTTTGACATTTTCGTGTTTTTTTCGTTGCGTTGGTTGCGTGATTGTTTTGGCGGTCCGCCTCCTTGGGGCCCCCTTGGGGCCTCAAGCTTGTTTTGTTGACGTCGGGCCTCCTGGAGTGAAAGGCGCTTGGCGCTGGATTCCCTCGGGCGTGCGCGTGGCCAAATACGCGCCGTGGCCTCATCCGCGCCGGGGCGCATTTCTTCCCTCGCGAAGCCGATGGCGCCCAAGGCGTGGCAGGCCCGTTCGGCGGCGCCCCCGGTGATTTGAAAAAACCGAGCATGATTTTTATCCCTGTCAAATTTTGCCCCGATCCCGGCTTCATCTTAATCCCCGCGCGGCGCACTGCCGAATTGCGCCTTTGCGCATTCCTGGCGGGCCGTCTGGCGGGCGGGCGACCCAGCAGCGTCGGCCAAGTGGTCTGCCAATGCCGCGCGGCCGATCGCGCGCCGCCATAGGATCGCTTCGACCGCTGCGCGCCGCGACGGCGGCGCCCCCCGGGCCGCGCCGCCTCCGCGTCGGGGTGAACGGCGCAGCGCGCGCCTCATCGCGCGCGTCGGGCCAGAAGCAGTCGCTCCCCAAAGCTGCATTGAGAGGTGCCCCTTGCCCGCTGTCGCCCGGGTCCGACCCCAATTCTCGCTTCTGCACAAAGACAGAAGGAAAAAGACGCGGGCGCGAATGCGAGAGCGCGGGCAGGGAACAGGCGCTCGCGCGCGCGCCTGGCGCAGCCTTGGAAATCGTGCGTGGAGCCCCCCGGGGGCGCGGGGCGCCGGCGACGCCTTCGCCCGCCTCCCACTTCAGACCGACTCCTCCTCAGCGAGACCACGCTCTGTATGTCGCAGGCCCAGTGTGTCGCGTGCTTGGAGAGCGCGCGCGTTCGCCGCTCCTCGATCTCCGACCTTTGGAGCTGGAGCGCAGATCGAAGCAGGGCTGCCCGGGCGGTGGCCGCTGCCCGCATCAGCCGTAGCAGTGCTGGAGTGCATGGCGCCGGCTTGCGCCCAAGAGTTTAGGCTGCCGCGGCTCGCAGGTATGGTCGAGCCAGATTGGCGGGCTTGGTGCTCGGCGAAAGTACACAGAGCTTGCGGCGCCCAGCTGGCTCCGAAAAGGGCGGATGGCAGTTTACCTCCGCCCACTGCCCTTGTGCGCGCATTTTTTGTGGCGCGCCGCGGTGAAAAGGTACAGCGGGAGGGTGGGGAGAAGTTTGCCGGATTTGGGCAAGCCGAGCCAAGTCAAGGATCGGCGCGCTCCGTTTTGGAGAGCGTGTCTTGACTCCCCCTAATTACTTCCGGCGGGAGCGTTTAGCACACATATGGTACAGGGCTCCTAAGAAGTGACAATTGCGGTCTGCTGAGTGCCTCGTTTTAGTGTGCGCGCAGTGTCTAGTTTATGCGTGCCGCTGTGTTTTTGGCTCAAGCCGAGTAGCTGTCTCGGCGAGCCTTGATTTGGATGTACACAAGACATCCATGTCAAATCATCGTACCGTGGGTACCTCGAGGAGCTCCCAATGCCCTCGAGGCAGGGTTTTTTTCTAGTCGGAGACTTCGGTGTGATTTCGGACCGCATGGGAGCGTCTGCTGCAGTATCTAGACGGCCTGAAAGGGCACGCGAGTATCATTAGAGGTGACGGCAATCAGGCGCGCTGTAAGGATGAACGGGGAGGAGGAGGGAGGACGGAAAAGGAGGAGGAAGACGGAGGAGGACGGAGGATGAGGGAGGGGGGAGGAGGTCCGTCCCCTGTCGAGCCCTTTCACCCTCGCTTGCCCCCACGCGCGTGGGCTGGCAGGGGCTGGCCGAATGCGGGCGCTGCGCATGTGGCGCCGTCACCCCTTGTGGGTCGCCCGCGGGCGACAGAGACGCTGGCTGCGAGGCGCGCCCTGCTCATCGGGAGCCTTGAGACGGGGTCAATGCAAACTGGGGTCAGCCAGAGCGCCAGATCTTGCAGGATCCAGGGCAGCCAGGAATCCATTGACCTGGGCTTGCATGCGGGATCTTGCAGGATTCTGCAGGATCTTGCCAGGTCCTGCGCTTGTATGATACAACAATGCCAGACTGACTGGGGCTTGCATACGAAAAGAATGTGCACAAGTACCGACAGAAATTCATGTTCATTTTGCACAAAGGGCGGCGCGATCTGTACGTACCCACCACCGATGTCCTGGCCAACGGCGGTGGACGTGTGTAGTTACATCTCGCAGCCCTAAGACCTTCAGGGCTCCTGTCCGTATCGAAACGGACGTTGCCCATTAGAGACAGGAGGCCGCCTGCCCAACAGCGGCCGCTGTCGGCTTGGAACAGCATGTGTTGTTAGGCATCGTGCCCATTCTTTCCGTATCCATCCTGGGCGTGCGAACCCCACGGTCCACCCCCCCCGCAGGCGACCCAGGAAAAAAAAGGTGGGCGCATTATCCGCAGATGGCACCCCGCTGGTCACCACTACCACCTCTCAGACGGTGTAATTATACCGACGCTGCTACCCGTCCATCGTTTTCGCCTTTTTGGGGCCTCCTTGGAGGCCCTCGTCGCCATAGCTGAGTTCGCCTCGGAATCCTGTTCAGCACGCACCCCGGGAGAGGTCTGGGGAGTAGCTGTATCGATATTTTTTGGTTCCCCCAAACATGCCTCGCCATGGCCCCCCGTGGCCCTGAGTTGGCGGCGCACGCGACAGGGTGTCGCGATGGGGGGCGGCCTTCTATGAGGGAGGGGGGGATGCTTCGAGGCCCTCCCGTCTGCTAGGAAACCTTCTCAGAGGGCCCCCGGGTCCGTCTACGAAGGCCACGGCCTCCTGAGAGGCATCAGGGGCAGACCTGAACGGTGTTTGGGCGACTTCGTGGGCCGTTTTCGTTTCGACTTCGTTTTGCGGTAAAGGTGGATTGAAGGCAAACCGAGAGAAAACGAAAACAAAACGAAAACGAAAACGAAAAACGCCATTTAGGTTCAGCCCTGAGAGGCACCTTCCTCCTGAGAAGGCCCGCCCCTCCCGCCCCTCCCCCCACCCCCGCCGTGGCGCGCCGCCAACCCAGGATGGCGTAATCATGGGCCCTCCTGCCATCGGCCAGGAGAGCGCCCCACACCATGCCGGTGGTGGATAAGCGCCTCCTGCGCAGCACAATACAGGCGACAGCCTGCCACGCACACCCTGGCGCCCTCCAGCTGGAGATCTGACTGCCGCGGCCTCAGAAGCGGGCCCCGGTGGTGGCGCGCCGCGTGGTCGTCGCCGCCCTCGAGCGTTTCCACAGCACTGGCGGCACACGCCGCTCTTCCATGGCTTTGTAGACTTTGTGCCCTCATTCGGGGGGCGTCGGCCCCCCACCTCGCCGAGGCTAGCAGGGCCGATCCCCTGGGCGCGGGGACTCGGTATACTGACGTCAGGGAAGACCACCCCGCCCACCGTAACTGGCGTTTGCCAAATGGCCCGCGGCGTTTACTAAACAGCCTTGTCCTGTTCGATTCCTTCCATGGGTGCGTTTACCAAACGGCTTCGCTTGTCGGGGTGCTTAGTTTTTGCTTCTGCTCTCTGAATGTGCTTCTCCCTGGCCAACCCCGTAGGCCATACACTCGACGAACCTCAGGACGTGCGTTAGCCCGGAGTGGGGTTATCCCGGTCAGTTCCGCCTAGAGCACGCAGCATCTGACGGCCCTCACTCCACCGCCCGCGTCGCACTGAGGGGCGTCGGTGGTGAAACACACGTTGGCGCTCACACGCGTTCTGAGGACCATCGATATACACCGATCCTGGGCCAAGGGTGGCCTTGGCCAGGCTCAGTGAGGTGACTCCCTGGCGGCCTCCGATGTCCCCACCCCAGCCTCTTTACTTGCTCACTTGTTTCTCCACCTCCTCGCCAAGTTGAACCCGCGACTGGCGCGGACAGCCTGAGCGCAGTTCGTGCTGCGGGCTGTGCCGCGCTGCGATCAGAGATGGCCTGCGCCGAGATGCTGCCGAGAGTGCCCCTTCCCCCTTCCCAACTTCGAAGAAGAACAAAAGCGTACCAAACATGGACCTGTGTTGAACTTGAGCCTGACTCGAATCGAGCTTGAGTCGAACTCGATTCGAATAGATCTGGACTGGAGACGAACGCACCCGTTAGGCGGCCCTGAGGCAGGTCCCCCAAAACGAGCATCTGGCTGGAGGCCCTCCTCCGGCCGCCCTGCCCACGCCCCGGAGCAAGGCCAGGAGGAGGGCCCGACACGGAGGTAGGAGACCTGGACAGCATAGGACTCTTGTCGGAGGGCCACAACTATACACCAACACCGATCCTGGCCCAGGATCACCCTGGGCCCAGGATCGGTGTATATGCCTTCTTGCGCAAGGCAGGAGGGCGTATACACCGATCCTGGGCCCAGGGTGATCCTGGGCCAGGATCGGTGTTGGTGTATAGTTGGTGCCTTCCTATCTTGGCGCTCCACGCGCATCTCTTGGATCGGCGCTGGGCCTCCCCGGCTGCGCCTCCGGCACTGTCCCCGGCGCGCTCCGCACGCCAGAGAGGGGATTCCGGCGCCGATCCACGCAACCCGCGCGGACCTCCGAAAGGTGATGCTCAGATGTGTCCGCTGATCTTAAGGCGGAGGAGTTGAGGGGGAGAGGGAGGTGCGGGCCCCGATGGTATACACGACCACCACCTCCATTCCCCCATCCCTCCTCTGCCCTCCTCTTCCCCTCCTCCTTCCTGGGGCAGGGATGGGGGGAGGGAGGTGGCGGTGTAGATGTTTGGGCCCCGTAGGAGGGGAAGGGAATGCTTCTGGGAAGAGGTGCCCTCACAGGCCCACCAGCCCTCGCAGGGCGGGCGGCTTTCCTCCCCTGTCGCGGGTGGCTTGGCAGGGAGTGCGTAGGCCTGAAAGATCCCAACGAAAGACATTAGGCTTGCGGGCAAAATTCGGCAAGAGCTTCACAGCCATCTTGCTACCTCTCCTGTGCGGCTTGCCCTGCCTCACTCACACACCTCCCTCCTCTCCTCCTCTTCCTTCCTCCCCTCACCCACGGGCAACACATGCACGGCACGTACATGAGACACGCGTCGACACGCATCCACACCCCCGCAGACACGCATTCGCACCCCCACGCACACATACACACACACACACACGCACACACAGAAACACCCCCCCCACACCCACACACACATGCACATACATACACCAGCACTCACACACACCACACACACAAGCACACACACAACCACACACCCAAACACACAAACACACACACAAATTGGCTCAAGCTTTCGCGTGCCCAAGCCGTGACCGTCCTCCGCGTGATGGCCGCCGTGCGAGGTGCGAGAGGGGCTTCTGGGCTTGACACCACCGCTGCTGCGAGCCCCCAGCAGGCTTCTGGGCTTGACACCACCGCTTCTGGGCAGGAGGAACGGGCGAAGCCCCCAGCAGGCGCCCCAGCCGACCCCCACGGATCGGGAGGCGGATTGCAGCGGGCGATGCGCGTAACTGGGGAGGGGGGCGGGACGTCGAAACTGCGATGCCGCCTTGCGCCTGCGCCCAGAAAGCATGGGGGAAGGGGCGGGGGAGCCCAAGGGGAAGCCCCGGGAACAGCTCCCTTCACGAGCGCAAAGCCCCCCGAGAGGAGTCGATTTCCCCAGAGGCGCCAGGGCGGCGGCAGGAGGAAGGGGCGAGGCCCCCAGCAGAGCAGAGGGGCAGGCGGAAAAGCGCCGAGGGGCGACAAGAGAAAGCTGGCACGACGTGCCTCAACGGGAGTGCCCCTCCAGCTGCATTCCAGGCTGCTGGCGCCAGCAGGCGCCCCAGCCGACCCTTTATGGAGCCGTAGGAAAAGATGATCTGCGTTTTCCCCCCCGCGGGCAGCATCGCGCGAGTCGAGAGCAGTCCGTCAGCGCAGGCAGACCCGAATCAAAGTGGCTGGCGCCACGCTGGGAGGTCGGAGTTCGCAGCGCCCGGCCTGCCGCCTGCTGGCGCGGCGGAAGCAAGAGCACCAGCAGCAAGGGAACCTCTCGACGAACTGGCAAGAAGGATGTCCCGGCGATCCTGGTCGGAGAAGCGAGCGTAGAAATTGCGCGCAGACGCGCTGGTGAGAGGGCCCCCCAGACAAGAGAAAGTCAGCGTGCCCTGGGTGTCACAAGGTAGCCGGGGGTGGTCGCCCGCAACACTGCCCGCCGATTGAGACAACCAACCGCTGGCGCCTCACACGCCGCCAGACGGAACACGCCAGAATAAATCCGGAGTGTTTTTCGCTGTGGGCGTGAAGGGTGACCGGTGCCGTTGCAAATCGATTGAAACGATTGAATCCAATGGCCCGCGAGAGGCGACGATAGAAGCAACAGTTCTGTTCAGAACCGTGCGCACCCCTGGGGAAAAACAACAAGTTTATTTGAAACCACGCACACCCCTGGCCCCTGGGGCAAGGCAGAAAGTTCTGTTTGGAACTGCGCACGCCCTGCGGGAAAAATGCCTTTGACGCACACCCGCACCAGGAACGCCGCCGGCCACGCGCCTCCTGGGCCTGGCTGCCCCGACAAATAACTGCAAGCAGGCGACCTCGCAGCCCTGGGCGTCACAGGGACGCCTGCAGGGGCAGGTGCCCTGGTAAGCTGGCCAACGCACCCTTGACCGAAAAGGCCAACGGCACCAAGGTTTTACAGGATTGCAGGTGGCCTGGAACGAACCGACCACGAGGCGCGAGTGGAATACCAAACGAAGACAAGGCTCGCCTGCCATGGGCGCCCGGCGGTGACCCGTAGCGCCGTGCGGCGCAGCCACTGACACGTCGGCAATTCATCGGTGCCACAGGGGTGCGGAGGACCAGGCGGAGACGGAGTCCGCCTCACAACGCCCCCCGCGGAGATTCATTGCGCCACGCTCGGAGAGCACAGCCACGGGATGAGCACGCAGCTCCCGGGCGTAGCGGGGCTGCGGGCACCGAAGGGCACGCAGACGTCGCGCGAGGGATGCGATATGGGGTTTCTACAGGGATGTTGTCTGGAAGTGCCGTGGTGGTGACTCGAAGTCACTCCTGCAAGCACCGTGAACGCTTGAGCCCCAGATGAACGTCACGAGGACGCTGCGAGCCAAAGTAATACGGAGGGGGTGGAAGGAGTGTTGGAGGGCTCCTCACTCCTGATGGATGGGGTCGAGAACTCAGACAGCCGCAACCACTCGCCGACCAGCTTCCATTCGCCGCCAGATTCTCTCTCCCGCGG
>CAUYUJ010018449.1:247500-332500 GCA_963575745.1 Prorocentrum cordatum
CTCCCCATCCGCCTCCATGTCGTTCTCCCGTACCCTTTGCCCCCCGTCCGTTTTACGAGCTTCGAGTGCACAAGCGCGGCGCCCCCCGCTCTCGTCCTGGACCAGGCTTCGGCGCCTCGCCGTCTCTGGCTCCAGCACTCTGCTGACGACGCAGCTCTGGGGAGGTCGAATTCAGTATATACCCGTTGTCGCAAGCAGGCCTATGCCAGCACAGTCCGGGGTAATTCCGCTGAGCTCCGCTTAGCAATCCTTGTTCATTTGGCTTAATCTGGTTAGTCTTGGGCCTATTCTGGCATATTCCGGCCGAGTGGCCTCATGATCGGACTCAGTAGCCCCCCATCGTTCTTACGAAGACCTTCCCGGAGTTGCCTCCATAATTTTGCCCTTCGATCCGCCCTGGGTGCTGGGTGTCGGAGGGCGCCAACTAGACACCTACACCGTTCCTGGACAGCTGGGTTAACAGGATCAGTACGTCTGCCTTCTTGCCCAGACCATGAAGGCGTATACGGTCAGTTCGAGGCATGAGATCGAGATCGGTTCGGAGAGGGTGCCCTCACGTTTTTCGTGCTTGTTGGAGGTTCTTGTGCATCCTGGGGGAGGGTACCATTAGACGTTCTGTATGTTTTGGCTGGCGGAGGGTCTCATGTTCTTGAAGAGTAGTATTTTGCCCTAGGTCTGGCCGTATACACCTGCACGGATCCTGGCCAGCTCGATCCTGGGCCAAGGATCGGTACATGTGTCTTCTTGCCCAGACCACAAGGGCGCATACACTCAACCTGGGCCTGGCCAGGATCAGTGTAGATGTAGCTTGATGCATCCACTGCCTCGACTTTTCATTGCGTGGGGCTCAAGAGACGGGGGTCAATGCAAATGGGGATCAGCCAGAGCGCCAGATCCTGCAGGAGCTTGCAGAGCCATAGGGGTTCATCGACCCGGGCTTGCGCGCAGGATCCTGCAGGATCTCCCAGAGCCCGACTGGCCCGGGGTTTGGATCTACCCGGGCCAGTGGATCCCCGACCCAGGGCCGGTTTCTCATCCCCCTCCCCCTCCTCCTCCTCCTCCTGTTCCTTCTCCTCCTCCTCCTCCCCCTCCTGCTCCTCCTGCTCCTCCTCCTCCTCCTCCTCCTGCTCCCCCTCCTCCTCCTGCTCTTCCTCCTCCTGCTCCTCCCCCCCCTCCTCCTCCTCCTCCTCGTCCTCTTTCCTCTCTCCTCCCTCCTCCTCCTCTCCTCCTCCTCCTCCGGGGTAGCTTGCTCACGGGCCCGGGGCCCGGCGAGCGCCCCCGGGACGAAAAGACGGTCCGAGCATTTGTGTGCACGACGCGGGCAGGCTCGTGCTCTCGGGCCAGAGGTCGGCTCTCCGGCGGCCGTGTTCGGGACGATCCGGGGGTACATAGCCCCAGGACGCCCACGGCGAGGCGCAGCGCCTCGAGGGCGTTCCGAGGCTGGAGGACCGCCGAGAACCCGCGAAACTGCTCGAAAACGTCGAACCTCTAGCCTCGATGCCTGGGCCAGGATTGCCCCAGAGCGCCGCCGCGGCGAGGCGCAGCTCCTCGAGAGCGTTCCGAGGCTGGAGAACCGCCGAGAACCCGCGAAGCTGCTCGAGAACGTCGAACCTCGAACCTCTAGCTCGGGGGAGAAAAAGATACGGATACGTGTTGTCCCCCGTCGTTTTCGGCCTTTCCTGGTCCTCCTGGGGAATCCTCGTTGTCACCGCTGGATTCGCCTCGAAATTCTGGTCAGAACGCACCCCAAGAGAGGTCCGGGGACAACACGTATCCGTATCTCTCCGCCCCCCAACTAGCCTCGATGCCTGGGCCAAGATTGCCCTGATCATTGGATGCTGGCATTTTCCAGTCGCGACCGACGAGATCGGTCTGTGGGGTCGGTTGCGATCGATTTGCTTCACAATCGGTCGCGACCGACCTGTCGCCATCGGTCGCGGCTGATTTGGAGTGCCGATCGTCTCTTCTGATCGTCCGCCACAGAAGAAAACACAGACACCCTCCAATGGAGTGTTCCTGGGCCGCAGGGGACGGTGGCGTTGTATAGATGACCACTGAGAGCCAGCGACTTTCTACAGCGACTTCCCCTGAAGGTACATACAAAGTTCGGCGGATGGTGTCTTCAAATATATATATATATATATATACATAGGTATATGCGTATATATATATATATGTATACATATATTCGGCGGAGGGTGTCTGTGTACACGTGTGTATATATATATATATATATATATGTATAGGTGTATATATATATATATATATATCGATAGATACTCGTGGCGGAGATCGCGACCAGACAAGCTTGGTATACAATGCCTTGAGTGGCGTCCTCCTGCAGGTGGGCCCCCGGGGGGCCGCCGCGCGCCCGGCCGGCGATGGCCGCGGCCGGCGCGCGCGCGCTCGCGGCCCCGGCGGTGCTGGCGGCCTGCGCCGGAGGGCGGTGGCGCTCCTCGCGCCGCGGGGCCGCGGGCTGCGAGGCGTCGGCGAGGCGCCGCCCGGCGTGGGAGCACGAGCGGCGAGCGTCGCCAGGGAGGAAAGCGGCCATTCTCAGGATGGGGAAAATCGGGCCGGACGAAAGGGGGGGGTTAGGGAAAGGGGGGGTACGAAATCTGCTGCATGCAGCTGGTTTCGGCCCCGCCGCCGGGCCCACTCCTCGATACATAGCCGCCTCTGGCGCCGGGAGGCGCCGGGAAAAGCAGCTACGTGAGCTGATTCTCAAACCCCCCCTTTGCTATCCCCCCGTTTCGCCCGACCCGAAAAAAGCACACAGACACAATGAATCGTCGACTCCCAAGAAAATGTAGGGAAATATGGGAAGGGGGGGAGACGGGAACCCAGAGGACATGGAAAATATGGGGAGTCGTGTTAATTGTGTGTATTTAGTTGTGTGTCCTTGGGCCCCTTGACATTATCCCCATGCCCGTCGCCATGAAGGAAAGCCAGTAATCGACGAGCGCGTTCCACTACTCGCAGCGTGACTACTTGCAAATGGCCTGGATCCCTCGCGGGGGATCTACGATAAGTCATATATCAAAGCAGGCAGGTGTTTCTCGGGCGTTTGCGAGTATGCACTCTGCGAGTAGTGGAACGCGCTCGGCGAAGTAAACCGACCATTGTCCCCATGGCCATCCCGATCCCCACCATCCCACCACCCCACTTGGGGATATGCCGTGCGAAACCCGCCGGGGACAGCACACATATATTTATTTATTCACTTTTTAATATATCTATAGATATATATACACATACAGATGTGTGTATATAGGGCGGGTAAGTCGGCCAGTAGAGCCCAGGCCACGCCGGTGGGGACAGGTCTCGGTTAATTGGGAGGGAAACGACACAGGCACAAATACTTATCGATTTCAGTGAATGTGTGGGAGCATATGGGAAGTGGAAGGGACAACGAAACTCCATAATGCATATGATGCATGTGTGTCTCACATGTATGGGGAATCCTGGGATTCGTGTCGATTTGTTTGTGTGTGTCCCTGGGCGCCTTCAAGAAAACAGCTCAGGGTGAAGAGCTGGTCCTCGGGAAAGGCCCCGGGGTCCGGGGCCCGTCTCCCTCGGGACCCGCTTCCTTCCATGCCAAGACGGCATCCGCGTCCGCGCCCTCACGGCTCGGAGCCCGGAGCGAGATCACGCGGGCATGCGGTCGCAGAGGGCGCGTTCCGCGCGGGGCATGCGCGAGCAAAAGCGCTCCGTGTCCGCGGCGTCGCGGCCCGGGGGCCTGGCCCGCGAGGCCGCGGATTCGGAGAGCTTGCGCGCCCGCGCTCGGACGAGAGGCCCGCACCTCCGACGAGGCGTTGAGTTTTTCATCCCGCAGTCTGTCTTCGATTGCGACCCTCGAGGGCCGTATTCGGGCCCCAGGACCATCAAAAACTGATTCAGAATGAAAAGTTGCCCCAAGGGAAGAGGTCGGGACCCCTGGGGGGCCAGTACCGCTACCCCTCCCTCGTTTTCACCTTTCCGGGCCTCCTGGAAGGTCGCCTTGACAACTTAGTAAGACCGCACCCCTGGAGAGGGCCGCGGAGTAGCGGCATCGGCACCGTTTGGTTTCGCGAGAGAAGGGGGAGTTCGCGAATCAGCTCATGGCGCTGGTTTTCTCCTCTTGGCGTCTGAGGCTCCAATGAGCGTGTTTCTTGATTGCTTTGGGCATAGCGGGCATTATAGCCCCCGCCCCACCATTTAACGTGACGTCCCCCCCCCCCCCAGTGCGCCCCGGGCACTGCCGCCGTGCGCATCGGGATCCACATAGGCATCTGGATAGGAATCCGCATAGGGGTCTGGTCCGCAGTCGTCATCGTCGTCGTCGTCGTCGTCGTTGTCGTCGTCGTCGTCGTCGTCGCTCGTCGCTCGTCGCTCGTCGCTCATCGTCATCGTGCGCTCGGACGCGATTGGAGCCGTTTTTTTTTTTTTTTTGTTTCCCCCCCAGGCCGATGACGGCCGTCATTTGGGGGGGGGGACGGGGCCGAGGACGTCATGTTTCGCGCTGGCGGCGTTTGGGAATGCGTAGGAATGACCGAGGACGGGTATCAGCAGCATGTAGGTGGCGATCCGCACCACAGCGCTTGTGTACACCACAGTGCCTGCGTGCACCACAACGCCTGTGACACCACACAGCCTACGTGCACCACAGCAGCCGCGTGCAACACAGCGCCAGTGCGTGCTACAGTGCCTGCAGGCACCACAACGCTCGTGTACACCACAGCGCCTGCGTACACCGCATCAGCCGTGCGCAACACAGCACCAGTGTACACCACCATGCCCGCGTGCACTACGGCGCCTGTGTACACCACGGCGTCTGTGTGCACCACAACAACCGTGTGCAACAGAGCACAGCTCGTGCATATAGAATTTTAGAAAGTATCTTGATAACAAAATAGAATGCTTAGAGTCCACAGAAAACACATGTTTTATACAGGATTTGGAAAGGGATGCTCATGGAAAAAAAGCGTCGCTGGAATCTACGAGTCCTCACGCATCATCCGAACTCCATCCATGTGCGCTCAGGAAGCTCCAGCAAAATTGGCCATCCGAGAACCAAGTGGGCTGATTCAATAGACCATTCTGCGGTGCGCGTTGGGATGTGCACGTTCGCTGTAGCGCCGACCAGCACGACAGGGGGCAAAGGTGAGGGAGGAGGAGAAGGAGGAGGAGGAGGAGCAGGAGGAGGAGGAGGAGGAGGAGGAGGAGGAGGAGGAGGAGGAGGGAGGAGGAAAGGAGGAGGGGGAGGAGGAGGACGAGGTGGAGGTGGAGGTGGAGGTGCAGGTGGAGGGAGGAGGGAAGAACGTCCCAATCAATTATCAACACTTCCCTGGCGTGGTTTTTAACTGTCCGCAGTAGATCCTCATTTACGTGCTCCTTCTACTTGTCCTTCGCACGCAGGCGCTGTGGTGTACACCAGCGCTTCGTTGTACCAGGATGCTCTGCTGTAGACAGGCGCTGGGGTGTGCACAGGCGTTGCGGTGCGCGCAAGCATTGTGGTGTACACAGGCACTGTGTTGCACATGGTTGCTGCGGTGTGCACATCCGCTGTGGTGTACAACGGCGTTGTGGTGCACGCATGCACTGTGGTGTACACAGGCGTTGCATTGCACACGGCAGTTGCCGTGTACGCAGGCGCTGTGGTGTACACGCGCGCCCTGGTGCACGTGAGCGTTGTGGTGCCTGCAGGCACTGTAGCACACACTGGCACTGTGGGGCAGATCGCCACCTACATGCTGCTCCTAGTTGGCCCTGGTCATCCCTAGGCATTCCTGGACGCCGCCGGCGCGGAACGTGACGTCATTTGGGGAGGAGGGCGGGGCCGTTGACGGCCGCTATCCCGGAACATTTTAAAACATGTGGTGCCGGAGACACGGCAGGGGGGGGCGTTACGTTAAACCCCTTCCGCCCCCCCACTCCTCCCCTAGAACGCCCACTATCGCCGAAAACTATCATGCGACGTACCCAACCCATGTGCATCGAGTGGAAAGAGACGTCGGACAATATTGGCAGGAACGACGACAGTGCAGGCGCAGTGTTAGTTTGCGCAAGCTACATGGCATGCGCGCGCGTTGCTCGGCTCACAGGACAGCGATCGACAGGGTTTGGGCCCAGGCTTGAATAAGAAAGGGCGGGAACGACAGGCAGGATAATGACGGAATTGTGAGGGCGGGGAGCCATCGCGGCAGCAGCGCCATGGAGAGGGTGACGGGGGGAACAGGTTGACGATGAAATTGGAGGGAGGGAACGGAAGAGTACTGCTGTTTTCAGTAGCTGGCTAAACATGCAGCGTTGGCCTATGCTGCCCCCCCTCAGCAGGGTTCGAAAGTGGCGACAGTTTTACGGATCAGAGCCCCCCAGGGATGGCGAGGTCCAATCTGAATCCGCGGCGGGTGCCCACTATGCTGGCCCCCCAGCAGCCCTCGAAAGTGGCGACAGTTTCGCAGATCGCAGCCCCTCAGGAATCTGAGTCTGCGGCTGGTACCCACTATGCTGGCCCCCCCCAGCAGCCCTGGATAATGGCGACAGTTTCGCAGATCGTAGACCCCCAGGGATGGCGAGGTCTAATCTGAATTCGCGGCGGGTGCCCACTGTGCTGGCCCCCCCAGCAGCCTTCGAACGTGGCGACAGTTTCGCAGATCGCAGCCCCCCAGGGATGGCGAGGTCTAGTCTGAATCTGCGGCGAGTGTCCAGTGTGCTGGCCCGTCCCACTATCAGCCCTCGAACGTGGCGACAGTTTCACAGATCGCAGCCCCCCAGGGATGGCGAGGTCTAAAATCTGAATCTGCGGCGAGTGCCCACAATGCTGGCCCCACAGCAGCCCTCGAAAGTGGCAACAGTTTCGCAGATCGCAGCCCCTCAGGGACTGCGAGGTCTAGTCTGAATCCCCGGCGGGTGCCCACTATGTTGCCCCCCAGCAGCCTTCGAAAGTGGCGGCAGTTTCGCAGATCGCAGCCCCCCAAGGAGGCGGGGAGAAGGGAGGAAGGAGGAGGAGAAGGATGGATACCGCAGTGCCCTTATGATTCAAAACGAGAACCCAGCGCAGGAGGGTTGGGGGGAATACAGAATCGCGCTCAATGTAGAAAGAGCCATGCGCCTGGCGGCGGGATCGAAGCCAGCTGCATGCAGCAGATGTCTCATCCCTGCCGTTGCCAGTCACCCGCTGTTGTCCACCCGATCGAGGGGGGAGAAAGGGAGGATAAGGAGGATGAGGAGGATGAGGAGGAGGAGGAGGAGGAGGAGGGGGAGGAAGAGGTGCGGAGGAGGAGGAGGAGGCGGAGGGGGAGGAGGAGGAGCAGCGGAAACCTAAGATGCATCTGCGATGCTACAATACACCCTCTCGTCCCAAGCCCCCTCCTCATTCTTCCCCACAGGTCTTCCTTTTCATTGTCACAGGTGCCCCCGTTGATAGACTTGCACCCGATGAGCAATTCAAGCGAGAGCCCCGTTTTGAAAAGGAAATGGTCTCGATCCTCGTAGCGAATGGATATCAGGAGCGCGAGGGGGTATGATCATACAGTTCAGCGATGTATCGGGCGATATCCCCGTCCCCCATCGATGTAATTTCTGCACAAGCGTACAGTTGTAGTCGTGGGCTTCGAGGAAGTCTCAAGCGAGGGGGCCATTTCGAAAAGGAGCCGCCTTCAACCTGTGCAGCTGCTACACAGTTCAGGTTTTTTTCACAATGCGAAGGGGTCTTGGGCGAAAACCCAGCTTTGAGTCTGGAAAACCCATTACCCTTCAAGCTGTTGAACATTGCGGAGACGAATGCGGACGGCGCTAGTTTGACAAGGAACTGCCCTCCATCCCTGAAGCGGCTGCACCTTTTACTGCACGACATGTGCGCGGCGCTCCAGCGGGATGAAAACAAACCCGCCTCCATCCATCAACCTGCTACTCACGTTGAAGACGAATTTGCGCGGCGCTGAAGCAAGAGCTCCGTTTTGACACCCCTCCATCTTTGCAATTGTTGCAAGCGTGTGAGGCCCATGTGCACGGCGCTAAGGCGAGAGCCACATATTCGACGCTGTTGGACTTTCGAAGACGAATGTGCGCGATGACAAGGACAGAACCCATTTTGACCCCCCCCCAATCCTTGAAGCCATATCGTTTTTGGATGGAGTGTGTGCGCGGCGCGAATGGTTGAAACCCCCCCTGCACCAGTGCAACTGAAGCATATTGCCAGCCTCAGGGTAAGTATTGGTGCGGACGTCTCAGGCGAATCGCCTCCCCGGCCCTGCCGACACATCTGGGGGTGCGGCAAGGAGGAGTTATCTATACGGATCAAGGAATGGACGAGGAGGGAGAGGAGGAGGTTCCACAAAACTCGGCCAAGCTGTCGTTGGCAGCTCCTGGCATCTGGGGGCGGTCTGTGGGGGCCCCGGGGCAGCCGAACACTCGTTCTGGGAGGGTGGACCTGCCAGCGTGGCCCCCTGGGAAGGGTCGGGGGGAGAGATTGCGAGAGCGACCTTCTGGGACCTGCTTCGCCCTTCTGGGGCCGTCCTTGCCCCGCGGGGGCCCCCCTTCCCCCCCCCTCCCCGAGGCTCGACGGCGCGGACGGGCCGCAGGGCTGGCGCGGGCACGGCCCCCGCGGGCCGGGCCAGCCCACCTTCTCGCTGGACAGCGCCGCCAGGCGCGGCGCTTCCCTGGCGGCCGCCGCCGTCGCCCTCACGCCGCTGCCGTCGCCGCCGCTGCAGTCTCACCAGCCACCAAACCACCCCAACCCAACCCGAAGGCTCAGAGTTACCCTCGATGTCCAGTGGGGGGGGGTCGGGAAACATCGAAACAACACGTATGGAACCCTTACCCCCCCCAAACCCGAAGTTCGGGTCTTCGGGTTGGGTTGGGGTGGTCTGGTAGGTCGTCACAATCGCCACGTCGTCGCCGCGGGGGCCGTCTCTCATGCCGCCGTCGCGCGTCGCCGCCGTCGCGCGTCGCGGCAGCCGCGCGTCTCCGCCGCTTGTCGTCGTCGTCGGCGTCGCCGTCGCCGCCGTTGCCGCTGCTCTTGTCGCCAGGTGTCGCCGTCGCCATCGCCATCGCCAGTCTTCTCATCGCCCTGGCGATATCCATGGTCAGCTTCATCCTGAAAAGCAGCGTGCGCAACTGAATGCCGATCCTTTCCCTGCCAGTCTGTCGGGGCCCATCCCACAATCGGACCAGTCCGCCCTGACGAATCGGCTTCGGAAGACACCTTGGCACCCTTTGTGAAGCTTCTTTGCGTTCATTCCGTAGCGGCTTGGCACGTGCCCGCCTGCGCAGGAAATCGTGCGCAGAAAATGGGAACAGGGATTGGGCCAGTGCATGAAAGCAGGCGACATTCTTTCGTAGGCGCCTCGGTCACCCTCGGTCACAGTTCCACCCGGAGGAGGAAGAGAAGCGGAGAGGTCCTCCTCCTCCTCCTCCTTCGGCCTCATTCCCCACAGTGGTGCGTATCGCAAGGGCATGGTCGGACATCTGCTTGCTCTCACTGCCGAATCGGGCCGCGGGGGCCCCGGGAGGGTCCGCGCGGACTCTCTTCGGGCATCCTGGGGGCCCTCTTGAGATCTTCTGTTTTGGGGGGAAGCTCTACGGGAAAAGCAGATACACATGATGCGGCTGGCTTGGCGAGATCCGGATACACATGTGGCCGTATGTCTTTTCAGCGCTCGGCTCTTCTACTATGGCCAGGTACGCGCGGCTTCCGCGTGTGTAAACAGCGGGTGGCTTCTGATGCCCCACATGTGAACCCAGTGTTTCCAGCTTGCTGGCTTTCTAGGAATAGTAGCATTGGGCTTGTATCAGGGGCTTATGGGCATTCCGCGTGTCCTGTTGAGGCCTTCGTTGGTCCGTTGGTCCCCCTTGTCCACCCGCCTTTATCCTCCTTCTTCGCGGGCAGAATACGACAATGATGTGATGTCTGCAATCGCCACCCCGCACAGTACAGTGGTCAGCCTTCGGGATAGATTTGTGAGAGTGAGCCGACGTTCAACAAATAATGTGCACTTTGTTTCCAGCCAAGGCCCACGTACCTGAATATATCGGAGGTTTGGGAGTGGTGAGGTTCGACGTTCGAGAATCGCGACTTTCTCAAAGCCTGTGTCCTTGTTGAAAATCTCCGGGACCTCCGAAGGCCTCCTCTGTGTTCGCTCTGGATTGGCGTCCCGGGTGAAAACCTCACCGTAGAGTCGCGCCGCGTCGACGCGGCGGCGACGCTCGACGCAACAGGAATAATCCGTAGATCATTCGCTTGAATTTCAAGGGGGAGTTGACGGGTGGGCAACCTCACGATGGCCATGTGTCGAAAAATACAGAACTACGTAAGCAACAGTTGTTGGAGATCCGCGCGGAGTTTTTGGATTTGCCCTGTGCCCCCTGGCGGCCGTGCGCAGGCGCCGCCCCCGTAGCGCTCTGACGCCAGGAGGGGGGGGGGGGGGTCCAGCGCAGATCCACGAAGTCCGTGCGGACCTCCAGAAGTTTATGTTTATGCAGTTTTTATTGTTCCAATGTGGAGCCCTCACGTGAATCCACTCGTGCAGTTGGCGTTCGAAGCTGCAGCAGCGCCTCATTTCTTTGAGTAATCATCAAGTTGGCCAAGCACGCGCGAGGCAGCGTGTACGCAACTGGTCTGGTACACAGCGGGCTCGTCCAAAGTTTACTCGAAGCCACTTTGACCCAGCGGAGGATATATGCTGCTACGGTTGGGCCGTTCGGTCAGGAATGTGCCCTGGCGACCCTTGCTGATTCTTTACCTGATGAGGACGGCGGTGAGATCCTCGGCGAAGCCTCCGTTGGTGTTTCACCGGCTTCCAGGCTCAGAATTCAGCATCCAGTGGCTCCTTATCTATCGGGACCTCGTAAAGGGGGGAGGTGCCACCGGGGGGGGGGGGAGTTCGGTCCGTTGGCGCATCGAATTGCAGAAAAACGATGCAGAGCGAGGTCTCCGGCCGCCGCTGGAACCCGAGAGGCGTCGACAATCGGGGCGCGCGGGGGGCATCGTTTTTCGGAAATTCGATGCACCAGCGGATCGAACTCCACCCCCCCCCTCAGGGTCCCCCCCCCCCTTGCGTCCTGCGTCCCGCGGCCAGTGCCTCCCACATTCCTATGGCAGTGTGGCCCTCGGAAGGGTCTTGTGTCCTCTCGCGTGTCCTGTCCAGTCAAGTCCGGCTGTATTCGATGCCCCCCTCCCGTATTAGTACAGCGAGTGCGCGGATCTTCCAGCCCCGCGCAGGTGCGTCTCGAAGGCTGGGCCGCGCAGGCTGCACGGGCCGATCAGGCGCCGTGCCGCCCCCTCCGAGGCGGGGGGGGGGAGAGGATCAGGAGGGGAACAAACACACACAGACACCATTCATCGTCGATTATACATATAACGGGGGACCGGGTCCGGGGGCCCGGGGCCGGGACCTCGACCGCAAATGTGGGCTCCGGGGGGCCCGGAGGCTCGTCGGGGCTTGCCGGAGGCCTCCCCGGTCAGACAAGAGGGCCCCAGAAGCGCCCAAGACGGCCCAAGAAACTTCCAAGAGGCCTCCAAGAGGGCTCCGAGATGCTGAAGATGGCCTCCAGACGTCCAAGGACGCCCCCAAGAGGCCCCAAGAAGCCTCCAACATGCGTCCCAAGAGGGCCCCTAGACGCAAACATTTGCCCATTCCCTTCGTAAAACGTACATTTTCAACAAAGTTGCCTTTTGGGCTTTCCGACGTTACAGGACGGCCCAAGAGGCGCCCAAGACCGCCCCAAGACGGCCCAAGAAGCTTCCAAGAGGGCCCCAGGACAGCCCAAGAGGGCCCCAAGACGGCCCAAGAGGCGCCCAAGATGGCCCAAGAGGGCCCCAAGACGGGCCCAAGAGGGGGCCCAGAGGGGGACCACGAACCGCAAGCTCGAGCCTTCCGCCCCAAGAGGCCGCCAGGAGGCCCCAAGGAGGCCCCTCAAGAGGCCCCAGGAGACCCCCAAGAGGCCCAAAGGAGGCCCCGAGAAGCCCCAAATCGGCCCCCAAAATGCTTCGAACCTGCTTCCAGGAGGCCCCCGACAGGTTCAGAGGCTCCCAAGAAGCTACGTCAAACTCCCAGCGAGCGGCCGGACGAGGCCCCCCAAAAAATCCCAAGAGGGTTCCAGTATTTGTATCCTTCAGCGCTCTCTGGCCTTCTTTCCCCTGCCCCCTTCCCTGCGACTTTCGTTGACTCAAGCTCGCCTCCTCTCCATTTCCTCTCTCTGCCTCTCTATCTCTCTCTCTCTCTCTCTGTCTTCTCTCTCTCTCTCTCTCCATCTCTCTTTTTCCCCACATGTTTCGTGGGGTTCTGGTTTTCTTCTCTGCCACGGCGCACCCGCGTCTCCTCCTCCCCTCTCTCTCCTTCTTACACAGCGCAGCACAGCACAGCTCAGCTCAGCTCAGCTCAGCACAGCTCAGCTCAGCTCAGCACAGCACAGCACAGCACAGCACTGCTCAGCATAGCTCAGCACAGCTCAGCTCAGCTCAGCTCAGCACAGCACAGCACAGCTCAGCACAGCACAGCACAGCACAGTACAGCACAGCACAGCACAGCACTGCTCAGCACAGCTCAGCACAGCTCAGCTCAGCTCAGCACAGCACAGCTCAGCTCGGTCGTCCAGGCCGTAGCAGGCGTGGCACTTTCTCGATACCATAGGGGGTGCGCAGGGGGTGGTCCCCCTATCCGCGCCGGTCGTCCAGGCCGTAGCAGGCGTGGCAGTTTCTCGACGCCATAGTGGGTGCGCACGGGGTGGTCCCCCTATCCGCGCCGGTCGTCCAGGCCGCAGCAGGCGTGGCAGTTTCTCGACACCATAGGGGGTGCGCAGGGGGTGGTCCCCCTATCCGCGCCGGTCGTCCAGGCCGTAGCAGGCGTGGCACTTTCTCGACACCATAGGGGGTGCGCAGGGGGTGGTCCCCCTATCCGCGCCGGTCGTCCAGGCCGTAGCAGGCGTGGCACTTTCTCGACACCATAGGGGGTGCGCACGGGGTGGTCCCCCTATCCGCGCCGGTCGTCCAGGCCGTAGCAGGCGTGGCAGTTTCTCGACGCCATAGTGGGTGCGCACGGGGTGGTCCCCCTATCCGCGCCGGTCGTCCAGGCCGTAGCAGGCGTGGCACTTTCTCGACACCATAGGGGGTGCGCACGGGGTGGTCCCCCTATCCGCGCCGGTCGTCCAGGCCGTAGCAGGCGTGGCAGTTTCTCGACGCCGTAGGGGGTGCGCAGGGGGTGGTCCCCCTATCCGCGCCGGTCGTCCAGGCCGTAGCAGGCGTGGCAGTTTCTCGACGCCGTAGTGGGTGCGCACGGGGTGGTCCCCCTATCCGCGCCGGTCGTCCAGGCCGTAGCAGGCGTGGCAGTTTCTCGACACCATAGGGGGTGCGCACGGGGTGGTCCCCCTATCCGCGCCGGTCGTCCAGGCCGTAGCAGGCGTGGCAGTTTCTCGACACCATAGGGGGTGCGCACGGGGTGGTCCCCCTATCCGCGCCGGTCGTCCAGGCCGTAGCAGGCGTGGCAGGCGTGGCACTTTCTCGACACCATAGGGGGTGCGCAGGGGGTGGTCCCCCTTTCCGCGCCGGTCGTCCAGGCCGTAGCAGGCGTGGCTGTTTCTCGACGCCATAGTGGGTGCGCACGGGGTGGTCCCCCTATCCGCGCCGGTCGTCCAGGCCGTAGCAGGCGTGGCAGTTTCTCGACAAAATAGGGGGTGCGCAGGGGGTGGCAACGGCCACCAACATCATTCTTACATGCTTCACTTCAGCTATCATCACTCCAGCCATAATATAAGTATGTGGGGTTCCTCGGCAGCTTTTTTTTTGTTTTTCTCTCTCTCTCTCTCTATCTCCTTCGCTCTCTGTCTGTCTGTCTCTCTCTCTCTCTCTCTCCCTCTCTTTCTCTCTCTTTCTCTTTCTTCCTTTCATATTCCGTGTCCTTGCGACCTTCTGCAGTCCCCGACGTCGCCACGGCTGGATTCGCTCGAGCGTGTCTTGTGATGTGCGGCGGTGCGAAGCCCGTCCCACTGATCAAGGCACAGGTACGAAATGATGGGTCCATCATTTCTTGCCTTCCCATGTGCGTTTTACCAATCGACTCCTGGGCCCGAGGTTGCAAGAATTACGACGTCGGAGGTCTGGGGAGGCGGGAAGCACGACCTGGACCTCCGACGTCTTGGAAAAATCACGACGGCGGTTTCGGTCAATTTTCGGCCTCCGGGGCCCCTCGCAGGGTCCCGGGACCGTCAGAAAACGACTCAGGATGAAAAAAAGACACATCCCCAGGATGTCGTCGAGAGGTCCAGGGGCCGCGCACAAAAAGCATCACGACATCGGACGTCCAGAGAGGAGGTAGGAACACGAGGAGGAGGGAGCCCAGACCTCCTGGCGACGCAACACCAAATACAACAAAAGCTTCCCCGCGACTTCCCCCAGAGACTCTAACTACAGAAACTCCTTTCGTATTCCGGCCAGAAGCATCCAGAAACGATGTACATTAGCCCTGGCGGGGGGAGTGATGGCGATGGTGATGTTCATGATGACGACGGTGACGATCCTAGCTAGAACCTAAGCGCGCGCGAAGCGCGCGCGTGGTTCTAGCCCCCAGAAAATATAGGAACATAGGGTAAGTGGGGGGGAAGGCAAGCACCCAGAAGATATGCGAACATGTGGGGAATCCTGCTATTTGTGTCTATTTGTTTGTGTGTCCTAGGGCCCCTTCAGAGGAGGAAGACGGCTCGCTGCCACACGGCAAACATCCTGGGAGTTCGATGCATGGGCTGAGCGGACGAGGGAGGAGAGAAGAGAAGTTGGAACAAAACAACGGCGGGGATTCCCGACGATCAGGCCGAGGACTCAGAGGACGGAGTCCCAAGCTAAGTAATGACCCTCAAAGATGCCGACGACCACCAAGATCGTCCCGACGGATTTGAGCCCTCAAGAACGTGGCCCCGAAATCGTCACAATCGACGCAGTCCAAGAACACATGGAGTTGATTCGAACTGACATAGGATGGTGAGGAGGATGAGGAAACTCTGGAGTACAAAACTCACTAAGCTCACACACGAGTTGTGGCGTGCGATGCGACATGCCACTTGGTTCGGGATGGCGTGTGGTGCCTGCCCTCTGGTGTCGGGCAGGCTTCTGGTCCCTGAGCCCTGTGAGGCCTGGAAAGGCGCATGGCGCCCCCCAGGGACGTCGCACCTCTGCACGCTAGGGAGGCGGACGTGCGGGTCGCCCCCCCCCCCCCCCCCCCCCCCCTGACGCCGCAGCACGTGCCACGTCAAGGGCGGTGGGGATTTGAATACCACATGGGAGTCGTTCCCCTCCCTTGCCCATCCGCTCCCGCGCCTGACTCCAGACCTGCTCTTGGCATGCACCAGACAGGTCCGAGGGGGTTGGAAAGGGGCCCCGCCCACCCCCCAACCAGGCGACCAGGAAGGGGCCACTGGAATTACCGCGGTGGCCAGCAACGGCGCCGTTACCCACGGTGTGCTGGCAGCACTCGTCCTGCTGCTCGCAGTCGTATTGCTCACCAACGTATTGCTAGTCCCGCTCGTGTTGGTAGCATTCTCGTGTTGCTGCTCGTGCTCGTACCTCTCACCGACTTGTCGCTAGTTCCAGTCGTGCTGGTGATACGTGCCGCTCCCGTTCGCACAGGTTGCAGACGTAATATGGTTCCGTCTGCGTTGGCCTTGTCATCCTTGTTCCTACATTTCTTCCTCCTCATCTGCCTGCTCATCATCATCCTTGCTTCTCCTCCTCGTCCTGCTCCTCCCGCCTCTCCCGTTCCTCTTGTTCTTCTTCCGCCCTCGCCAGTCATCCCTCCTCCGTTGCTCCCTCCTCCTCCTCCTCCTCCTCCTCCTCCTCCTCCTCCCTCATCGCCCACCCTTTCTCAGTCTCCCCACGCCCTTCCCCCTGTTCCTTCCCTCCCCTCGCCCGTTGGAGGGCGATGGGGAGTGGGGTCAGCAGCAGATGGGGAGGCAAGCATACTCACATGTATGCCTGTGTGTTTTAGTGGCGCACCCCTCGCCCTGACCCTGGCACCCATTCGCGCGTTCGGCGACGAACGGGTTTGCTTCCAAACCCACCGCCCCCCCTTCGCGTGGGCATGGACCCTACTCCCCGTTCCACGCTGGGCTCCAAGGCAGGTAGAAGTTGAGCGCGCGCGCGACGCGCGCGTGATGGCTCGCACATTGTCAGCCAGGGTGGGGCCCACCCTGTGTGTTTCTGGCGGCATGAGTGGTGCAATCGATGATGGATATATGGTTTTTGCAAATGGGTTGCAAACATCCCTCCCACCCACCCGTCACCGTGGTTTGCAAAACCCGTGCGGCGGCGATTGCGATGAGTGCTTGGCGTTGGCTGGTGCGCCGTTGCGGCCGCGCTAGCCCGCGCATGCTTGCGCGCACAGCGGCCAGCTAGTTTGGCGGGCCCTCTTGGGACCATCCTGGAGGACATCCATCAAAGAAGGGGGTGATCCTTAATTGCGGTCCCCCTGTCCGAGGCTGACAAATCGCTTCCTGGAGCGCTCTCGGGACCGTCTGGGCCGTCTAGGCCCCTCTTGGGGCTATGTTGGGCGTTCTTGGAGCCATCTTGAGGCCGCCAACGCCGATCGGAGGCGAAACGGCGAGAAGGCGAATTTCAATGAATTGAATTAGGGGTTGGAAGGATTGGGGGCTCGGGGCGTCTTTGGGAGGCTCCATGGTAACTTTGAGCCGTCTTGCTTCAAGCTTCTTGGAGGTATGATGGGAGCTATCTTGAACCATGTTGGGCTACCTTGAGCGATCTTGGAAGCGATCTTCGGCTATCTGGGGGTCATCTGGGATCCACACCTGGGCAACAAAAAGAACAAAACTCCGACACGTCGCGAGACCCGGGTGTGGGGGGGAGGGGTGAACCCCTCCCCGACAGGGCAGAAGGGACTTAGAAGGACGAGCTCCCAAAACCACTCACGCCCTGAGGGGCTGGTGGGATCTCCCCAATTCCACTGCCCCTCTTCTTCTTCTTCTTCTTCTTCTTCTTCTTTCAACGCGTCTCCTGGTCCCACTCTTTCGCGACAATGCCTCGGGCGCCATGGTGCGCCCTCCCCTCCTCCCGGCCCTCCCCTTCGGCGCACCCGATTCTCTTTTGCAGCACGCAGTGCCTGGGAGGTGAATTGCAGCATCGGCGCTGGTATGTCCGCGGTCGAACACTGGCCTAGTCCTCCGCAGTCCCGCTTAGCGTAGCTCATCCCTTCTCGTACGGCTTCATGCTGGGGTTTGAACTGGCCGCGTCCGGCTAACGGGACCGCTCATCGGGCCGAATCGCCCGCTCCAGTTGCTTCGCAGACCTCTCCTCTTCTCCTCGCGTCCGCAGCCGGTCTGGCCCAAGTCTTGGGCCCAAGCCGCTCTGGGACCGGAGCCGGCCCCCGAGGCCGAATCGGTGGCCGCTTCGGCGGGGGCGCGTCCGAGCCAGCTGCCCGGAGCAGCGCGGGAGGGCTGAGCGCCACTTTCATGGGGAAGCGCAAGGCCGAGGCCGAGGCCGAGGCCGAGGCCGAGGCCCACCGCCAGGGTTCGGCAGAAGTTGTTTTTGCTGATTATCTTCTGGCGAGTCATGGTCGCTTCGACTAGACGTAAGAGTGACCTTTCGCCGGAGTGACCTTAGGTGCGGGCACAGATGGGTCCCCAGATGGCTGAAGACGAAGCAGTAGCAGCGGCTTGTGCGTCCAGGTTTCGGTCCCCCCGCGGCACCCCAAAAGTCGCGCACCAAAGGTCACTCTTACCCAGGGTCACTCTTGCGTGTAGCCGACCGTTCCCCAGGCCAAGCCTCTCCCTCCCCCCCAGGCAACGCGAACGATCGTACGCAGGGGGAGGGCCTGACCCCCCCTCCCCTGCACGCTGGTGCTCGCGGGTATGGTGGCCATCGCAGCACGCCCCCCTTCCGACGTGCCCCACCCCGCCCAAGCGTTACCGTTGCCCGGCCCCCTTCCCCCCACGGTAACGACCGCAGTCGGTAGTAACGTAAACGACGGTCTCGAGGGAAACAGACGGCACGCTGCCGTTGGGAGCCCGTCAGCGTGTTATTCCTTTGGTCCTGTCCGCAGAGCAGCTCTCTGATGGGTTCCCCGAGGCGGCGTGCCATCGATCTAGTTGTTCCTCACGCGCGACCGCCAGAGTGTGCCCACATCCACCGCCTCGGGGTCGCCGCCCTGGGATCTCGGCAAGTCGTGGATAGAAGCGGAGGGTCCATGTTCCGAGTCAGCTACCCTTCCGTCGCATCCGCCGTTGTGGGCCCCCTGGGAGACCCTCGTCGCCACGGCTGGGCTCGGTCCGGGGAGCCGTGGGTGGCAGCGGCACCTCTTGGTTTCCACAGCACGCGCGTGGATGTCTGCCCGCCCGGGTGGGCGGGCAGCTATCCGTCCGCCGCAGAGGGCACCCCATGTGCCGCCATCCCTGGCCAGGACCTTCCTGGGCACCAGGATGGTGTGTAGTCCCTCCTGGGCTCGGCCAGGAGGGCGTAGGCACAGTGCCATGGCCAAGGATGGCTCTGGATTATATATATATATATATACATATATATATATATATATATATATATATATGTATATGCCCCCGGGTATATCCATATCCACCGCTTCCCGAGCCCTGGGGGCACGACCCCGCAGCAGTGGACGTGGGCGTATCTTGGCGGCGCGCCCAGGGCGAGGAGGAGACGTTCGAGTACAAGCCAGAGAACGCGGGGGAGTGGGACCTCGAGGACCCGGCCCTGGACAACGACGAGGGCGAGCCCACCGAGCATCAGGTCTCGGTGCGTGGCCTTGACTTCCGCACGAAGCGGAAGGCCGTTCGCAAGGCCTGCTCCAAGTTCGGCACGGTCGTGACCGTCCGGCGATTCGTCAAGGGGGCTCCCCGCAGGGCCGACGTGTCGTTCGAGGACGAAGCTGGCATGAAGGCCTGCATAGAATCCATGGACGGCACCGAGGTTGGTGGAAAGACGGTGAAAGTGAAGGCTTACGTGGACCCGATCGCCGAGGAGGGGAAGAAGCCGAAGGGCAAGGGTAAGGGCAAGGGCAAAGGCAAAGGCAAGGGCAAGGGCAAAGGCAAGAGCAAGGGGACTGGCAGAGGCTACTGAGTCCCGTCTGTGCCCCGCCCCGCGCCTTCTGCAGAACGTGGCTCGTCTTTCACTTCACCTCATCGTCCTCCTCTGCCTCTTCCTCGTCCTCGTCCTCGTCGGCCACTCCCCCTCCCTTGGGGTGAGAGGGGTCGACCTCGTCGGCCTGGTCGGCGTCCTGGCCCTCGTCGTCGTCGACCCTGCCTCCTCCCCCATCTCCTCGCCCCCCTCCCTGCATCGAAGCGTGAGCCCCCGCCCCCTCCCTTGGGGGAGCGCCAACTCCCTTCCCCACCCCCCCAACCCCCGGACACGTCTGGGTCGCCGTCCTCCTCCGTCCCACGCAGACATCCAGCAACTTTTTCGCTTGCTGCTTCCTGTTTGCAGTTTTCTTGTCAGTTCGAGCATGCTTTCTTCACTGCGTGGCTCTCCAGAGGTCTGAACCCCTTCCCGGGGACCAGCTTGTTCTTCCCCCGTCGTCCTTTCGACGGCCCTGGAGCCCCAAGGAGGGCTAAGCACCTGCCGTCCCAGACATCCGGCCGCCCCAACTTTTTCGATGCGTGGGCCCCGGGGGTCCGGACCACTTTCCCGGGGCCGGCTTTTCGTCCTGAGTCGTTCTCTCACGCTCCCGAGGCCCAGCGAGGGCCCCCTGGAGACCGAAAACTGTCAAAATCCTGCCTCCCAAATTTTGCGAGGGCCCCCTCGGAGACCGAAAAGTGTCAAACTCCTGCCTCTCAAATGTTTCTCGAGCGTCGGGGCTGGCCGCTCTCCCCTCCCTCCCGAGCTGCTGGGGCACCCCGCTCCGGGCGCGCCCCCAGAGGAGTGTTCGGAACGGAGTGCAGCCAGCTCGTTGGGCGTCGCTGACTGCGGGGGCGATAAAATGGGAGGGGAAGGAAAAAGGTGCACTTTCGGGCCTTAGAGGCCCTCTTTAGGGGCCCGAAGGGACCCCTTTCTGCAGCCCTCGCTGCCCCCCCAATGTAGCGCCCCCCCATAACGCGACGCCCAAGCTCGGGGGGGGGCCTTTGGTTGGACGGGGCTAGGACGAGGATAAATCCATTCCAGAGCTTTCTGCGACGCTTTCAGAGCGTTCTGGAATGCTGTGACAGCATTCCGGAACGCTCTCAGAAGGCCGCGGCCTCTGGGACAGCCTCCAGAGCCGTGGGGTCTCAGAGATTCTCGGTTCGCCCTCGCCCGATTTGATCCTCGGCTTGGCTTCGTCTTCTGAATTCGGGAACAGAAATCTATGGAGTTCGAGTGGTGGTCTCTTTTGAACCACATTCCGGCCTCACGAGAGGGGGCGGGGGGGGATGCCACACGCACGCGGCCGCGCGCCCCAGAGCGCACGGGGCGCCATCGGACACGTCCCCCGCTCCGCCGCAGCTGGGCAGATCTGCGGGCCTGACGACGGGTCCGTGTCGTGCCGGCTTCGGCGTTCGGGATCGTGCCAGCCTTGAACGATGGGCCGTTTCCGAAAGTTCAGATCGTTCAGCACCGACCGATTCTGGGTCGCCAGACGCGTCGACGTTGAACGCCGGCGGCTGGGTCGCCGCTGGTCGACGCGACGAGAACCTGCGCCCAGAGGCAGTGACATTTGAAAACAAACGCAGTGGAAGAGGAATGGAGTTCGTGATCATGTTTGGGAGAGATCAGCGTGAGAAACGATACTGCTTTCCGAGCAGACAAATTATGAGGATTACTTGTAGGAAGCATCCGGCGGAACCACGGCCGGCGGGCTTGTCCTCTGAACGGGACATCGGCGGAGTGGGATCCTTTGGGGAACCCACCGCGCCGGCGATCTCTCGAGACAGGACCCGTCGGAGCCGATGGGTAGATGCCTCCCAAAGCGGGTCCGAGCAATTAAGGTCGGAGGATCTCCGATGCATCGCCTGTGCATCGGCGATGCGTCGGCGACTTCTCGTCGACGTCGGCGATGCAAGAACATCGGGACCCACGTCGAGCCGCATCGTCGACGCATCGACGATGCGGCGCGATCCTTCGACCCCATCTGCTCGGACCTCTCTTGGAAAGCCTAGGCCTGGGGCCTCCGAGGGGGGTTGTGCATGGCCGGGCCTAAACAATTGTGATTGCTTTCGTCCACTCCGGTAAGGGGGCAAAGAGGTGGAACCTCTTCGGGTTTGACCCCTTGTTCGCCCCCCCCCCTCCCCCCAGGTTCAAAGTTGGGTTGGGCTTCGCGGAGGCCCTCGGGGTTCACTTGTTTGTCCTCTCACGCCTGTGCTGCCGAATCCTGGGACCAACTTTGAATCTGGGGGGAGGTGAGCGGGCGGAGTCAAAGGTTTCACATTTTTGTCCATCTACGGTCCCTGGCGTCTCCTCCATGGGGTGGCCAGGTGACGACTGCTACATCGTGGTGACCATGGGGCGCTGAAGAGAAATGGGGGTCTGGCCTGCAGAGCCCGAAATCGCCGCCAGGGCCATGAGGACCGTGAGGGCCGGACTGAGACTGCCGCCCCCCTCTTTCTCTTTTCCCGGTCCTCACAGTCCGCACAAGTTTTACGGCAGTCCTTACTCCGGTCTTCCAGGTGCTCACATACTTCCCAGCGGAGAAGCGCGGCGAAACCGCCAGGGACGGTACGAGGACAAAAAGGGACCACATATTTTACAGTGGATTGGTGCGACGAAGCCGCCAAGGACGGTCTGTGGTGTCTCCTCCACGGGGTGGCCAGGTGCCACGGCTGCTACATCGTGGTGATCCTGGGGCTCTGCAGAGAAATGGGTCTGGCCTGCAGAGCCCAAAATCGCCTCCTCCTCCTCCTCCTCCTCCTGGGCCGTGAGGGCCGTGCGGACCGTTGGGACCGAATTGGCACTGCCTTTTCAAATGTGAGGACCGTGAGGACTGTGAGACAAGAAGACGAGAAACCCCACGTTTGGTGTCGGTGCCGCGTCTGTCTGTTGGATTGCCCCATGTGTGATAACCTCATCTGTGCGTCAGTGGCCTGCTGTTTTTCCATCCTCATTTTCAGCATCTGTTCCACCTTGTCCATGTTTGCGTCCTTGGCCGCGACTCGCGGCGGTGGCAGCTGCGGTGGGAAGGCCTCTGCCTCTCTTGCCGCCTGGGATGCCGATGCACGTGCTATAGCTTGATCGACTCTGGGCCATGGGCTAGCTGGTGGAGGAACTGGCATCGGTGCTGGCGGTGGCTGCACTCCTCCGAATGAACCATCTTCTGGGTGGGCACCTGCTGCATACTTGCGGGGCTCTTCATCCATATCACCTCCAACCTGGGAGTCCTCCAAGCCCTCTAACTCCTCAATGGATGAATCACATTCCGCCTCGCTCCTTTGATATACTATCTCCTTCAGCTTGACTGTCAATGCCTCGATGCGATTGAAGCAGTTGTCGTGCTTCTATTTCAAATCAGCGAGATGATCTGTAAGCCTGATTGTGGTCCCCATCATGAACTGAAGGCACGCAACTTATTTCAGGAGGGCGTCGTTTCGTTTTCCCGCTTGTCTTGCAACGATCACAAGTCTGGCAATGTCGACGAGTCTCCTCTTGGCGCGTTCCTTGTATTATTGTTGGCCTGCGTCCCGTTCGGGGCCACGTCGTAGCCATTGCGACACATGTGCCACTGGGCTGCGGACGTAGTCATGGGAATGATGCGACCAATGAACTATTTGATCTCTTGCTCCTCTCCCTTGACATCCTTTTGATTATCGCGGGGACGGCCGGGCTGGCGGGTGGGAGCACTGTCATCGCGAGCATTGCGTCGACTTGTATTCCCGGAACGAACACGGCTGTCGAAGTATTTGCCACAAAGACATTTCCAGTGGTGTCCTTTGACATGTCTCTCTCCCGCAACTGCAATTCAAGTGTTGTTGATGACTACCCACCATGCTGTTTGTTTGCTGAGAATTAGGCATTTGAAAGAGGGGGCGATGTCATGGGATCGAAAGAGGGTTTGAGCCCTCATAGTGATAGGAGAAGCCGAGCCTGGTGTTTCTTGGCGCGGCCGCGCCTGTGCCGCGCTGGTTCCTTCGTGGCGAGGTCCGATATCAGAGCGTGGCCCGCCTCGCTGGCGGCGTACCTGGGGTCATACCATCTTCTTGGGCCAGACGCCTCGCCTCCTCCTCCTATTCCTCTTCCTCCTCCTTGTCCTCCTCCTCCTCCTCCTCCTCTCGTCGCCCTTGCCGTCGTCATCGCCGCCGTCCGCCCTCCCCTTCCAACAAAAACAGACAGTGCAGAAAACCGAATCCCCGACTCATGCCGAATCTATCGTCTCTCTGATCGGTACACATTGTCCAGCCTCCCTTGGACCGACTTGGTACTCCCCGCCTAGGCCAACGCGGACAGCCCTTCACCAAGCACAGAAGCGATATCTGAACATTGCGGCTCGGGGCAAGGATTGACGATGGGATCAATAGTGATAGGGATGGGGGGGAGTTCATGATCGTAAGACCATGCAGCTGAGTGAACTGAGGGTGGACAGCAAGGCGGAGGAGCGGTACGAGGCGACTGGACAACAGCAGCGCAAGCTAACCCATTGGGGAGGCCGTTGGGAACCGACTTGTAGTCCAGCAGCTTCAGCCCCCCCTGTGGACGCACACGCCCCTTCTTCCCCCGCAGGCCCGACAATCCCGCCATGACATGCCTGCGCAGACCCGGACTCGAGGATGTAGAGCCCGAGCGGACCTCCATCGCATCAGCCGCGCGCGTGGGGATGCCAACGTTGGCACCCCTCAATCCTTGGCGGTCGGTGGTGGAGGAAGAGGCTGCCGAGGAGGTTGGAGCCCCCGCCTGGAATCCGGACGATACCCGCGGCAGCCCTGTGGGGAATTGGGACATGGCCTCCAGGAGGAGGCCTGCGCCCCGGGGAGGAGCGGACCAGAATACCACCCGCAGGCGGTGGACAGGGCTGGGATGGGGAAGACTGGCCACCCGTGCGCCTTACCGGCGCGAGGCGAAGCACGATCCGCCTCATCACGAGCACGAAAGTGATGTTCCTGCAGCAGGACAGCGTGAGCTTGAGCATGTGGTCACCATTTCTGGAGAGTCGACCCTGCGGTACAGCTCACGGTCTAAGTTTTCAGGGGACATTGGGCATCTCCAGGGCGTGCGGCGGGCTCAAACAGTCCGATGAAACACAGCTGGGATTATAGTGGGCTTTTCGCGTGATGCTCCACAGTTGGAACGAGTTTACTCGAGTTCTGGACTCTGGATTGGGCCTCCTTGGGATTGGATGAGCCCAGGACAAGATCAGCGCAGGCCGGGACAGAAGCCAGAGACCTGGCCAGAAAGTTCAAACACGCCTTCGGCTGCCTCCCCAGGGAGCAGCCGAGTCGAGGCCTCCCGTGCCTTGCAGTTGGGTCACATGGGGGCTGGCGGCTGGCAAGACTCAGGAGGGAAAAAAACACAGACACAATTAATCCTCGATTCCCAGGAATGGGAAAATATGGGAATTGGGGGGGAAGACAAAAACCCAGAAAATATTGGAAAATATGGGGACTATTTTTATTTGTGTGTATTTATTTGTGTGTCCTAATTTTCCTTTAAAGACGTTGCGCAGGCTTATTGTATTCCTGGTGGTGATGACAAAAACTGGCGCCTCAAAAGAACGCGGGCTTCACGAGTTCTCACGTAGGCGCGGGCAGAGGAGACTTCTTTGTTGACGCAGCTGCCATCTGCGCCTCCCTTGCAGAGCTAACCTGCGGCTGGGCGCTGAAGCGGCAGGGGGGGATCGAGAGTGGGAGGCAAGCGCGGATCGGATTGCGGCAACCGAGCTCCTGCCTGCGGCTGACGGCCTGCAGGGGGCCAGATTGGCAGCATCACCATGAACCGACTCATCTGGCTAGCCGAGGGTCGAGAGGGCACCTCGGACGGTAGGGCGGTGGCGACACAGCCCTTGCCAACTACCTCCCCCCCCCCAGGCCGCAAGAACAGGCGCGCATGCCTGACGCGCGCACGGATTCCGAATGAGGCAAGCTGCCGGTCCTGTCTGAAGTTGTAGAGGTACTGCTCACTGCGTTGCCCCCCCTCGCTGCTGCTCTCAAGCCGCTTCTTCAGACTTGGCGGCGAGTGGGGGCCCCTGCTGCTGCTGGCCGTACGCCTTGGCCTGCTCACGCGCCGAACTTGACGAGGCTGGAGGTGCCTGAGGAAGAGCTGGCGCACCGGCTGACCTCCGCGGTGGTGGTCGTGCTGACGTTGCCTGCTCGTCGAAAGTGATTTCCTTCTCATCATTGGGCTGCGCTGCTGGATCGGCTTGGATGGAGCGTCGTAGCGGCATGAGCAGCACTCCACGCATCACCAGCTTTGCTATACATCTTCCTCTTCTTATTGTCTTCTTCTCCTTTTTATTATTCGAGAGGCGATTGAGGCGGTCGGCGCGCTGAGTTCTGATGTTCTCCATGCGGTCGAGGGCGCCCTGGAAAATACCCTTCGCGACATCCTGAAGATGCCGCCGAAGTGCGTCGCGCCTATCCTTGATGGAGTCGCGGCCCTCTATCGAGAGCTCGCACTCGTCCGCGACAAAGGTGTCGACGTCGATGAACTCCGTGAGATCGCGGCTGCCGTCACGGATTTCCTTGATGGGAACCTTGAAGCAGGACCTTCATTGGGAGCGCGTTGTGGATGACCGGCACCTCCAGCCAATTCTGATACGAGGCCCTTGTATTCCTCGTCTACGTCGTCCAGCTGCTGGGGGAGCTCCATGACAGTGGCGTGCTGCTGTCGGACCCAGCCCTGGAAGGTGTCCAACTTGGCGAATTCGTGGCCGACGGCCTCCTCGAGCTTGATTACCTCGGCGCCGCGGTTGGAGACGCGCTGCTCGAGGGGCTCAGCCACATAGTGCTTCAGCAGGGCGTCTAGCTTTCTCACACCTGCTACCAACACCAGAGTTTCCAGCTCGCTCCGGCAAGGAGGTGATCTGCTCGAGCTCGTCCGCATCGGGGTCGTCGGTGCCCTGCGGTGAGTCGCCCGACTCAGCGGGCTCTGGCTCACCATCACGTAGAGCAACGGATGCCTCGACATGCGACGCGGGCGCCTGCCGAGTAGAGCATTGCTGGCGTCCGTGGTGGGCGTCTCGGTCCTCCGATCGTCACAATTCTTGCAGCAACTCCAGGCAGGGAGGTGGTTTCTGAGGCATCCGCATCACGCACATGGCTGCTTCGCCGTGGCTGGCTGCGACGGCGTCGTATGTGTTCTTTGTGGTGGCCTGCGCTGCGGCCATGGGAGGGGGCTGCTTGGTAGTGTCCTCGGCGAACGCATGGTCGTGCCCCTTTGCCACCCTTGGTTCCTCTGGTTTGTGCACCTTTGCCATTGTGTGCAGGACGTCTTCCACCTTTGCGCCAGTCAGCTCCGCACATGGCTTGGCTCCGCTGTGAGAGAGAGAGAGAGAGAGGGGCGTGACGACTGGAAAGTGGAGAGACTTTGGCTCGCAATCTCAGTGTGCCGTTCCAAAGTTCGAGATTGCAGGGCCCGACCTGGGCTTGGAACGGCTGGAGGAGGAGGAGGCGGATGATGAGGATGAGCAGGAGGAGCAGGAGGAGGAGGGCACCTTCTTCCCTGGATGCCACCACGAGCTGGCGGCGAGCAAGAGCCTTGAGATCTCGAGACAGCTTCTGAGCGCGGGGCCTGCCGGCGACGGCCAGCTCCGTGCCCTCCTCCTCCTCTTCCTCCTCCTCTTCCTCTTCCTCCTGGAGAACAATACGGTCGGGAATTTTTGGACAACGGTTCGCTGCGCCAGTTCTGGCCCACCGCCAGGCCTCCGCGTCCCGAGCGTGTCGCCAGGGCCGCCGCGGCGACACGCTAAGCAACAGTTCCCGACCGAAGAGCCCCCAGACCTAATAACACAACGAAGGCGCCCCAAGTTGGTGACCTCCCGCAAGGTCACGGGCCCCTCGATTGCTCATCACCTCCTCCCCCATTCCCCGCCCTCGCAGCCCACATTGGGGTTCCGAGGGGTGAATAGTTACTTGTGCCGCACCCTTGCCACCTGGCGCCCTCTGGGATCCGTCCCGCGGCGGTGCCCGCGGCGATGGCGAGCGCCTCCCTGGGCTTCCTGGCGCCCGCGCGCGCCCCGCCCGCTGCCGCGGCATCGGCGGCCAGGGCGCCCGCGCCGGCGCTCGGAGCCGGCCTGGGGGTGACTCCGCCCGCGCGTGCGGCAGGCGGTGGCGGCGCCCTGCGCCGCTGGCTGGTGGCTCGCGCCCTCTTCGGGCGGCCGCCGCCGCCGCCGCCTCCGCCGCTGTGGTCGCGGCTCCTCGGGCAGTACGGCTGGGTGCTCCTATCGGTGCTCGGCGCTGCCGTGGTGGCGGCCGTGGCGCGGGGCCGCAGGAAGCAGCAGCCGAAGAGCAGCGGGGGCGTGCCGAAGGCGGTGGCCGTCGCGAGCGCCGCGAAGGAGGCCGAGGAGACGATGAGATGCCTGCCCGCAGGCCGCGAGCTCATGGAGACGGCGACGGACAAAGTGTTCCACTGGCTTGCGAAGAGCCCGCGGCCTGGCAGCCCTTGCTTCAATGCCCTCCAGAGGCACTTCCCTAACGCATTGCCCTCGAAGGTGGTTTTGAACAGATTCCGGTCGGTGCTCGAAGAGGAGTTCGGCTTTAGACCAGAGAAGACTTTGCTCGGGTCTTCCTTCTGCCCAGACGAGATCAATAACCAGGAGCGAGACCTCCCGACGCTGATGCGGAAGTACTACGGCAAGGTCTTCCCCATGGGCGGCATCGGCGGCATGCCCTACGTGGGTGAGACCGGTTTCGCCGCCTTCTCGAGCCACGTGGCGGACAATGGTGACATCGTGGTGGTGTTCGGGCCACACGTCGGCATCTCCGAGGAGGGCGAGGTGGGGCAGATCCTCAGGGAGGGGCAACAGAAGTGCAGCACCGCCTGCGGTGCTGTCATCGGCGCCTACAACGCCTGCCTCGGGGCCAGTGTCAAGAATGTAGAGTTTGACGAGAGTGATATGCAGATGAGCGAGATCAAGCAGGAGTTCACGACGCATGCGAAAAGGCTGTCAGCAACTGAGAATCCGATGGTGTCGTGCGCTTTCCAGGCGTACGAGATGGTGAAGGACCGGATGCTCAAGATCGTGAACACGAAGTTTGGTAGTGGTCGTTTGGTGTTGATCGGTGGCATCCAGGTCAATTTGCCGTATCCGCAGTTCGTGGACCATTTCCTGCCGATCATGTTCGAGGTGCGCCAGGAGGGGAAAAAGCCGATCGACCTGCTCGACCGTTTCTCCAATGAGTCCCTCCTCCAGGATCTCAAAACCAATCCGGAGAGCGCGATGGGCGCACAGCGCGAGGTCTTCGCGTGGCTGACCTGGAGCCCCCCAGCGACCGCTCCAGTCTACCAGGCCCTCCACAAGCACTTCCCCGGGGCCTTGCCCGGCCAGGCGGTGCACGGCCGGGTGGTTCGCGTGCTGCAGCAGTACGGCTTCACGGCCGAGAGCACGATTTTAGGCACGTCCTTCTGCCCAGACGAGATCAATAATACGCCCGGCAGCATGTCCGTGCTGATGCAGGACTATTGGGGCGAGGTCTTCCCGATGGGTGGCATCAGCGGAACGCCCTTCTCCGGCAAGACCGGCTTCGTGGCGTTTTCGAGCCACGTGGCCGACGACGGCCACATCTTGGTTGCCTTTGGGCCCCACGTCGGGATCAGCGTGGACGGCGAGGTGGGCAAGTGCAACCGCCGGGGACAGCGTAGCTCGTCAACCGCGTGCGGCGCCGTGATCGGCGCATACAGCGCCGCACGCAGCAGCAGCAGCAGCGGGGCGCCCACCCCCAGCGGCGGCGCGTCGTACGACCTCCAGATGGACTTCGTGAAGGCCCAGATCGGGGCCGTGGCCTCGAAGGTCTCGGGCACCGAAGTCCCCATGGCGGCGCTCGCGCACGAGTCGTACGGCATGGTGGAGAAGATGATGTTCGAAGTGGTCAACACCGAGTTCGGCAGCGGCTACCTCGCCCTCCTCGGGGGGATCCAGATCAACATGCCAGAGCCCTGGGAGGACCACTTCTTCCCCTGCACCTTCGAGCTGCGCAGGCCGGGCACGCGCAAGAGCGACCATTCGCCAGCGTGACTTTTGGTGCGCGCTTTCCTGGGGAGCGCTGCGGGGCCAAGCCCACGCAACCAGGCCGCCACTGCCGCACCGCACGCAGCGGTCGGCAAGCCGCGCACCCAAGCTCACTCTTGCGCGTCGCCGAGCAGGGCGGGGGAACCCACCGTCGACCTCCTCGCCAAGCTGCGGGAGATGAGCTGAGCACACGCCGAGGGCAGGGCCGCCGCGAGCGTTTGCTGGCCGACCCCTCCAGCCTCTGCGACGACGCCTGGCCATGCCGGCGCTGGCGGTCTTGGACTGCAGGGTCGGACGCAGGGTGTGTACGAGACTTGCTACGGTCGGGAGCCTTGGGACAGCGCGTCGCTCCGCCGGTTCTGGGCCACCACGCTGCCGCGCGACACGCTATCCTATTCTCGACCCCCAAACGCTGACGTCCCGAGCATTTCCCGAGCCTCCCACCCAGAGCGGAGCGATCCACTCGCCAGGCACAGCGTGTCGCCGGGGCCGTCGCCGCGACACGCGATCCAAAAGTTCCTGACCGTACACCTGCCGCTGGTTTCGGCCCCGACGCAGGGCGCGGGTCCCTGGAGGCAGCTCCGCGCTCTGCGGCGCTGGGAGGCGGCGGGACAACCAGCCAGGCGAGCCGATTCGCCAACCTCCCCCCTCTGCGGGCCCCCCCTTCTCTGCGAACGGCCTGCATGCACCGTACCGCGCTGCCGCCTCTCGAGGCGTCGTCGATCCTCGACCTCGGAGCCGGACGCTGTGCACCGCACCGCGCTGGAGCGTGGCCTGAAGGGAGCCCAGATATGGTGCGGTGCACGGGCGCCCTTCTCTCAATCGCGGACCCCCAACAGTCCGACCCAGAGACCTGCGCCGTTGCCCCGCCCGCGCCGCCGGGCGGAGCTCACTCTCTCCAGGAGAGGGAGGCCCGTGGAGCGCGGGCCGCCGCGGCTGCGGCTGCCGCCTCTCGTGCGCAGCCGTGGCCCGAGCCCGTGCTCTGCGAGGCGCCTCGGCGGTGTGCTGCCGCGGTGCTGCCGCGGAGCGCCTCGCCTGCAGGGTGCGGAGCGCCTCGCGGGATGCGCGCCGTCGCTTCTTTCCCCGCTGCGTCGGCGCTTCTCTGCTTCTCTGCCGCTGCGCTGCGTCGGCGGCGAGCCCCGGGGGCGGGGGGGGCGGCGCGAGGGGGGCGGCATGGGGTGGCCTTCCTACGAAGGCAGAGGGCTTCTTGGAAGGCAGGGGCCTTCTTACCGTCAGGAACTCTGGCTTAGCGTGTCGGTCCTCTGGTTTTGGCCCGCTACGCTTCGGCGCCAGACGCTATCCGCGTCCCCGTTTTCAAGCGTCGGCGTCCCGAGCTGTTCCGAGTCTCCCGCCCCGCGGAGCGGAGCGTCTTGCAGGGCATAGTGCGTTGCCGGTGCCGCGGCGGCGACTCGCTGAGCAGAGGTTCCCGACCGTTGAAGGTCCCAGGGGCTTCCAAGAAGGTCTTGCAGAAGCCAGGGTGGCTTCCAAGAATGCCCTCGCCTTCTCAGAAATCCCCCGCCGTCTTGGGAGGCCGCCCCCTTGCGCCACGTGTGCGCCGCCATATTGAGGTGGGCGACGCCAACTGCACCAGACCAGCTCGGCACGCGCTGTCGAGCGTGCCAGGCACGTGCGGACGCGCGTGTCGAGTTGGTCTGGTATGCGGTTGGCGTCATCCAGTGTGGGAAGTTGGGGCTGGACGCCCATCAGACTGAGGGGGCCGAACGGTCATTCATTGTCCCCTGGGCGCGTGGCTGAAATAAGGTTCCGCGGTGCGGAGTGTTGCTGTTGCGTTGTTTGTTGTGTGTTGTTAATTGTCGTCGTCCTACCGGCGACCCAACCCGAGACCCACCCGCGACCCGCCCGCGACCAGCCCGCGACCCACCCGCGACCCGCCCGCGACCAGCCCGCGACCCACCCGCGACCCACCCCGCGACCCATCCGCGACCCACCCGCGACCCACCCGCGATCCCAATCGCGACCCGCCCGCGACCCACCCGCGACACACTCGCGACCCACCCTCGACCCACCCGCGACCCAGCCCGCGACCCAGCAGCGATCCACCCGCGACCCACCCACATTGCTGTAACGAAAACGATTGGCGTTTGTGGCGGGCTCGTTGCATGATTTGCAAAATTTAGTCGCCTGCGGCGGGGTTCTCTCCAGAAACTCTCAGATTGCCGACATTCCCGCCGCCCTCTCTTTCGTATCCGCCCTTTTCGGCGGCGCGCACGCGTAGCAGGCATCATCATTTTGAAGCTTGAAGCTGCACGCGTATTCAAGATCACGGAGAATGGTAGCCGTGCTTTCGCGTACATTTATGGTCCACAAGATGATGTTTTTTTTTCAATTGGAGCTGGATTTGTATGGAGGCTAGTGGTTGGTCTGCGCATCTAGTCCCTCCTCTTGCCACTCCATCGGGTTCTCCTTCTGCTTCTCCTCCTCCTCCTCCTCATCCTCCTCCCCTCCTCCTTCCCCTCGTCCTCCTCTTCTCCTCCTCCTCCTCCTCCTTCTCCTCCTCCTCCTCCTCCTCCTCCTCCCTCCTCCTCCTCCTCCTCCTCCTCCCCCATCGGAGGGATATATTCATTCGCCTGCTCCTCTCCTCCCCCTCCGCCTCATCTTCGTTTTCTTTTTCTTCGACTTGCTCCGCCTCCTCCTCCTCCTCCTCCTCCTTCTCATCTTCTTCTTCTCCTTATTATTCCTCCTCCTCCTCATCCTCCTTCTCCTCCTTCGCCTTCCCCGCAAAATTCCCCCCCCCCCCCCCCCCCCCTGATCCGCCCATTTTGGAAAGCTCCCGAGGTCCAGCCGCCACGCCAGAGTGACTCCTTCTTTCCTTGCCAGTGCAGTCTGCCACTTGACATGACTTGCTTCTCCCCTAGTAGTCCTTCACCATTTTCGTTGTCGCTCTCCTTCCCCACCCATCCCCACCCCATCTCTCCCCATCCCTCTTGAGCTCTCCTTCCCCTTCTGTCCTCCTCTTCGTACTGTTGTCGCTCTCCTTCCCCATCCGTCTTCAGCTCTGATTGGTGCCGTCGCCAGTCCGCAAAACAGAAGGGGGCGCCACCGAGCACCGGTCCAGACCGAAGCGGCACGCGGTCCAACATCCATCGGGGCTAAACTGGTGCACCATCGAAGCCCAGCCGTGGCACCATCGGTTCGGATGCAACTCCTGGGAGGTCAAATTCTGACTTTCCCCTGGTCCGAAATCTGGCCTAAACCGGCTCAATCCCGCTTAGTCCGGCTTAATCCTGCTTAGTCCTCCGCCTTCCCCCTCCTCCCACTTCCCGTCCTCATCGTCCTTCCCCTTCTAACTTCTCCCTTCCGGCACTCCGTCCTCGGGACCTCTCAGTCGGGCAGCGCCGCCCCCCCCGCCGGTGGGCCGGCGGCTCGCGGCAATGGCGGCCGCCTCGCTGGGCTTCCTGGTGCCCGCGCGCGCGCTGCCCGCCACGACGGGCCCCAGGGGGGCGAAGAGCCCTTCCACCTCTGACGCACCCCGAGGCCGGTTTTCAGGGCGGGCCGGGCGTTTCGCCTGAGACTTCCTCACCATTTATGACTCTGAAGCTGAACAGCTGGCAACAGTTTCACAGATGGAAGGCGGTTGGTTTTCGCCTTAGCGCTGCGCACATTCGTTTGTAAAAAATTGCAAGAGCTTGAAGGATTGAGGATCAGCTGTTTTCAACATGTGGCTCTCGCTTCAGCGCCGCGCACAGCCGTTAAAAACATGCAAGAGCTTCACGGATAGAAGATCACCCGTTTTCAAAATGTGGCTCCCGCCTCAGCGCCGCGCACATTCGTTTGTAACAAAGTGCAAGAGTTTGCGGATTGAGGGCGGTTCCTTTTCAAGATGTGGCTCTCGCGTTGGTGCCGCGTACCTTCTTTCATACACTTTGCAAAGGTTTCACGGATTTCCATGATCCGCGTACCAGAAATAGTGTTTGCGAGGGATTCAGGATTTTGTGGGTGCAACAGTTACGTTGATTCGCGGTGTTGAAATCCCGAGAATGGCATTCTGGCACGATCCAGGAGCGTCAAGACGCAACAGTCAGGTTGATCCGTGGCATTGGAATCCCGAGAACAATGTTTTGGCATGCTTCCAGGTCTTCAAACGGTTGTCTTCCAACGAGGCAGATCCCTCAATGGAAATGAGCCGTTGTAGGGGCCTATGAAGGGGGAGCTTGGAGGGAGGGTGTATTTCATTATCGTTGACGGCTCTTGGGTTTACACTGGTCTTCCTCCTCCTCTTCCTCCTCTTCCTCCTCCTCCTCCTCCTCCTCCTCCTCCTTTCTCCTCCTTCTCCTCCTCCTCCTCCTTCTCCTCGTCCTCCTCTCCTCCTCCTCCTCCTCCTCCTCCTCCCCTTTCTCCTCCTCCTCTTCCTGCTCCTCCTCCTCCTCCTCCTCCTCCTCCTCCTCCTCCTCCTCCTCCCCCTCTCCTGCTCCTCCTCCTCCTCCTCCTCCTCCTCTTCCTCCTCCATATCTTCCTCCTCCTGCAGGTCGCGTAAGTCAAAGTCTGCCTGCACCTCCCAAGGCCCCTCCTCCTTCTTCTCCTCTTCCTCCTCCTCATCCTCCTCGCTCCTCACTCCTCCTCCTCCTCCTTCTCCTCCTCTCCTCCTCGTCCTTCTCCTCCCTCTCCTCCTCCTTTTGCTCCTCCTCCTCCTCCTCTTCCTCCTCCTCCTCCCTCTCCTCCCCCTCTTCCTCCTCCTGAAGGCGGCGGAAGTAAAAGTCTGCCTGCACCTCCTGGGGCCCCGATCTGGCAGGGCGTCGGATCGCGCCGAGACGACCGGTTCGGTTGAGTGTTTCATGTGGCCCAGCACGTAACTTCCCAGCTAGTACAGTCGGCACTGATTAGTAGGTCGATCCTGCCAAATCAAGGGTACCCTTGTGTCCTGTGTCTCTCGACCCATGCCTCCTACATTCCTATGGCAATGTGTCACTCGGAAGGGTCTTGTGTCCTCTCGCGTGTCCTGTCCAATCAATTCCGACTGTAGCGAGCGCAGTCACGGAAGTAAAAGTGAGACGTCGACAATTTTGGGTTCCGGGTTCCCGGAATCGGCCACAAGGGCCATGCTGTTCCAGCGTGCGGCCGCTGCTCGGGAGGCTGAAAACACACATGCGGGCCAGGTCCGGTTGTGTTGCATGTTCTGGGCTCCCGACTGTCTTTCTGTCGTCGGGCCGCACCGAATTTGGACAAGGGTAACTACAGTCGGGGCACTGAAGAAGGAACCCTTTTCGTTCGGGATGGCCTCCGCGTTCCTTAAGTGTTTCACAGCTTGCCTCAGGCTTTCCTTCTGTTTACGACAGAAACCGAAGGTTGACTTATGGAAAAAAAGGGGCCTCGTTCCTTATTTAGGGTTCCTTAGGTCCACGCCCCGACTGTAGTGCAAACCCTTTGAGCAACCATCCGCTTGCGTTTCGTTTCCAGGGCACCGCGCGCGCCCGCCGGGGCCCTGCAGACATCTTTGTGCTCATATTCGCTCGCGTTTCCTCGTTCGGCCCAGCTGGGCCGCCCACAGAGGGCATGCGCCGACGACGCATTCTTGCGCGGAGGTGGCCAGGCCTTTCCTGTTTTTTGGAGTGGCTCGCGCGGGGGGGTCGCGCGGTACACTGCAATACTTTTTGTTTTTTGTTCACATGGCTGGTGTTATGTTTCTGGTTTGTCTCGCTCGGTTGCCATCCGTGGCTGTTCAGAAGCTGTGTGTATTTCGTAATTGGGCGTGCCTTCGTGTTTGCTCTTGCGGGAAGGGCGGCGGGCCCGCGTGGCTTCGCCAAACACGTTTTTCTGGACTAGAGGTTGACACCAACACCAATATCGGCGGTGTGCCTCCACCGAGGGAAGACGATCCCGATTTCGGTGATGGTGGCAATATTCAGGCTTCCACGGTGGCCGAACTATCACCACCAACACCGAAATCTAGGATCATCTTCCCCCCGTGGATGCAGAGCCCCTGTGTTGGCGTTGGTGCCAATTTCCAGGCCTCCAAATCTGGCCGTACAGCGGGCCCGCGTGGCGACACCAACTGCTTTGTTTTTTCGGGGGGGGGGGGGGGGGGCCGCGCAGCCCCAGGCCCCATGCCCCGTGGGCACGTGGGGCATGCCCCATGCCGCACAGGGGCACGCCCCGGGCCCAACGGAGCGCGCCGCACGCTCGGTGCCCAATAGGGGCGTGCCCTCTGCCCTGTTCGGGGGAGCGTCGAGCCCGAGTCGGCGATCTGTCGCCGGCAGGTCGGCGACAGGCCCCCGAGAGCCCTTTCCTCGGCGACTGCATTGTTCGTCGAAGCAGCGGGGATTTAGGGGACTCCTAGATGGGGTCGGAGTACATGGGGTCGGACGATCGCGCCGCATCGCCGATACATCGGCGATGCATTGGCGACATCGGCGATGCATCGGCGACGCGAGCGTCATGAACAACGGGCTCCACAACGAGCCGCATCGCCCCCCATGGGGCATGCCCCATGCCCCTTGGGGTGTGCTCCATGGGGCAGCGTTTGCTCACTGGCCCGAGCAAGGCCTCCCAGGGCTGGTCCGACGCTTGTATTTGTCATGTCCTGCTGTCCTGCTTTGCTTCCTCCTGCGCGGAGATTGCCGTCGGGCCGACTGTGGGATCTCTGGGGCGACCGTGAGGTCTCTGTCTTCTTGTGGTCGGGGTGTGCGCCCCACTGCCCGCATCGATCCCAGCCCTTGGTGTTACCAGCCTCCCCGTATATGCGCGTGGCCTCCGGACGCTCCACATTGATCCGCGCGCTCTGCCCCCTTCGACCTCCAAACCCAGACCTGCGCCGTCCGGATTTTTTCAGGCCGGCGTCCCTGGAAGCCCCGGCCCTTTCCCTGGGACCGGTTTTTCGTCCCGAGTCGTTTTCTTGGACGGCCCCGAGGCCCGGCGAGGGCCCCCGGAGGCCGACAAGAACCAGCCCAAACCCTCCGTCCGGATCTTTTTGTTTTTAACGACGCGACCACGTCTGGGAAGCCCCCCGCTGCCCTCTGGTTTTCCCAATGCAGCGTCTAGGCTGAATTGCACGCCCTGCCCTCGGAACTACCTGCGGGGGCGCCTCTTCAGGGCGCCGGTCTTGGGGCCTCCGCTGCCCTCCGGGAGCCCTCCGCTGCCCTCCGGGAGCCCTCCGCCCCGCCTGCAGGGCCTGCGGCGGCCCAGGCGGCCGCGGCCGCGCCCGCGGGCTGCGGCTTCGGGCGGGCGCCGGCCGCCCCCGCGGCGGGCGAGGACGCCCTGCGCGGCCCGCCGGCCGCCCGCGCCCGGCCGGGGGCGCCGCGGCCGCCGCCTCCGGGGCCGCTGTGGTCGCAGGCCCTCCCGGGCCCGCGCCGATCCGATCCAGCGATCCAGGCGGAGGAGGCGGAGGAGGAAGGAGGAGGAGGCGGAGGAGGGGAGGAGGAGGAGGAGAGGAGGGAGGAGGAGGAGGAGGAGGAGGAGGAGGAGGAGAGGAGGAGGAGGAAGGAGGAGGAGGAGGAAGGAGGAAGGAGGAAGGAGGAGGAGGAGGGGGGGAGGGTTCGATCCTCCCGCGTCTCGGGCCCGCCGTCCTCCCCTCCCCTGCCTTCCCCCCCGCCTCTGTCCACCTCCCCGCCCGCCCCCGCCTCCCCTCGACGGGCCCACTGCGCCCCCTCGCTCCCCCCCCAGTCCTAGGGGATCCAGGGCGATCCAATCGCTCAGCTTCGAGGTCGATTCCGGCTGGCCCGGTCTGATTCGGTTCCGATGTGCCGACGGTCCGACGCGGCCAGATGCTTGCAGAGCGCCGTTGTGCACCTTGGCGCGGCCGATCCGGTTCGACGTCGACCCCGTGCCGATACAGCCAGATCCGACGCACATTCCGGGGCGATCCGAATGCCCGATTCGATGGTGATGGATCCTGCATTCGGATCACAGGCGGTTTCTTGCCCCCTAGAAATCAGGGCGGTTAGAAAAGATAGGAAACTCAGGGATGTACCTTCAAAGGGGCTTCTTGGACGCACCCCCATCGAGGACGGGCGCCCCCCCTTCGTGCATACTCGAGTTTGGGGGGAAATTGATGGTCCATTCGAAAACCACAAAAAGCCGGGGATTGGCATTGTCAGAAGATTCGGAGGGTTTCCGAGGTGTTCGGATGAGTTTCGGAGGGTTCCGGAAGGGTCTTGAAGAGTTTCGGGGGGTTCCGGAATGTTCTGGAGGGCTTCGATGTGTTTCGGGACTCCGGAGGGCTCTGGAAGGTTTCTGAGGGTTCGGAGGATGTTGGAGGGTTTCGGAGGCCTTCCGGGGGTTTGGGAGGTTCCGGATGGTTTCGGAGGTTTTCGGATGGTTTCGGAGGTTGCCGATGCCGCTACCCTTTTCTCTTTCTCGCCTTTCTGGGCAGGCCCTCGTCGCCACGGCCAGGCTCGGTTCGACATGCTGGTCAGTATGCGCAAGAGGAGAGGCCTGGGGAGTCGCGGTATCGGTGTCTTCTGTTGGTTTCCTGAGACGCTTCTCGAGATCCTGGTGTTTTTACCAGCCTCGAACGTATCCCTATCGTTACGATTAACACGCCAAAAGGCGATGACAATTTGAGGGATTCCCCTTCAAAAAACAAGGGAACCCCTAAGATTGGCATCGTGATGAGGAGGTGCCCAGCATAGGTATAGGGATATGTTCCGGGCGTTTTCGTCCAGTTCTGTGCCCCGGGGCCATTACATGTCGATCCCGCCCGGAACATGCAGCAGAACTCCATTTTCCTGCAGCGCCGTACCTCGGCCTCGGGGGGGAAGGAGCGACACAAACACCACCAGTTATCAGCCTGGAGCATATCCCTATCCCTATGCTGGGCATCTCCCCTATCACGATGCCAATCTTAGGGATCCCCTTATTTTTTGAGGGCGCATCCCTAAGATTGTCATCGTCTTTTGGCGTGTCAATCTTAGGGATAGGGATACGTTCGAGGCTGGTAGACCAGGGAGTGCCACCTCCAGCGTGGAGGTCTACGGTGCAAGGTGCAACCGCAGGCTGGGGGGCAGGGGGTGTTCCGGACGAGGCTATAAGGATCAATCCGCTCCAGAGCATGCCGGAACGCTCTGGAACGCCTGAGAAGGCCGCGGCGCCCGATACATCTTCCGAAGCCGCCAGATTTGTTGAGGACGATCAATGGGGAGGAAGCATGTTGCCAAATAATTTCCAGCTGTCTAAAACATGTGTTAAACATTTTTCAGCTTTGAAAGCATGTTTAAAATATGTTTAGAACATTTTTCCTACATTCGAGACACATTTCAAATTCAATGATAGGACTGTTAGGGTGTCCATTTTCGTGGCATCCACAACGCCAGATCTCAGAGATTCTCCATTCATCCTCACCCGATTTTGCCCTCGTCCTGGCTTCGTCTTCGGGTGTCTCGAGCGGGGCGAGAGGGCCCCTGGCTCGTTGCGCTGGTGGTCGAGGTGTCGCCTTTTCTCGGGGGTGGACGGACCTCCTACCCTGACAAGGCGATTAGCGAATTGGCCGTTTTCGGTCCGCGAGAGGGCGTCGCGGCCGTCATTTTTGCGGGTCCAGGTCCGTCGGTTTCGGTCCCAGGCCGTTTCCACGACAGGGAGGTGTACAGTCGGGGCACTGAGGAAGGAACCCTTCTTGTTGGGGAGGGGCTCGGTGTTCCTTAGTTGTTTTGCAGTTCGCCCTTGGTTTTGCTTAGGGTTTCGATGGGAAGTCGGAGTTAAACTTATAGGAAAAAGGGGCCTCGTTCCTTATTTAGGGTTCGTTAGGTCAACGCCCCTTCTGTACCAAAGGGAGGTTCGTCCACCGCCGACTTCTCCCGTCCCCAGGCACTCGGGCAGTACGGCTGGCTGGTCATGGAGGAGGACGTGGAGGAGAAGAAGGAGTTAGGAGGAGAAGCAGATGGAGGAGGCTGAGGAAGAGGAGGAAGGAGGAGAAGAAGGAGGCGGAGGAGCAGGAGGGGGAGGAGGGAGGTCTGTCCACCGCCGACTTCTCCGGTCCCCAGGCCCTCGGGCAGTACGGCTGGCTGGTCATCTCGGTGCTCGGCGCCGCCGCCGTGGGCGTGGCGGCGTCCGTGGCGCGGGGCCGCCTGCGGCGGCGGCAGCTGAAGGAGTCGGCTGGCGCCGAAGTTGCGAGGCATGCGAAGGAGGTTCTCAGATCTACTGGGCACTCGCTTTGTGGGCTCTGGAAACGGCAGGGCCGTTTTTTCACCGTTTCCAAAAAAGTGTCCTTTGAAAATGGACACGGCAAAAAAAACGGCGACCGGAAACGGCAACAAACGGCTCCAGGATTGGAACCAGAGCCGGAACCAGTCAAAAAACGGCGACGGAACCGGTAAAAAAACGGCGTCGGAACCGGCAGAAAAACGGCGTCGGAACCGGTAACAAAAACGGAACCGGTAAAACAACGGCCCAGAACGGAACGGAACCGGTAAAGAAACGGCCTAGAGGTTGACACCAACACCAATTCGGGCGGTGTGCCTCCTTTGAGGGAAGATGATCCCGATCTCGGTGATGGTGATGGTGGTAATGTTATGATGGGCAGGCCCTCGTCGCCACGGCTAGGCTCGGTTCGACATGCTGGTCAGTATGCGCAAGAGGAGAGGCCTGGGGAGTCGCGGTATCGGTGTCCTCTGTTGGTTTCCTGAGACGCTTCTCGAGATCCTGGTGTTTCGCAGGCCTAGAGGTTGACACCAACACCAAGATCGGCGGTGTGCCTCCACCGAGGGAGGATGATCCCGATCTCGGTGATGGTGGTCATATTCTGGCTTCCAAGGTGGCCGAAATATTCCACAGTGAGCGGCTTGAGTAAGGAACGCTTACTTTTCAAAGGGGGCTCGGTCGTTCCTTGAGGCTTGCATGCGTTACGTATCCCCTTCCTTATGAGTTTTTTTTTATTATTATGTATCGTTCCTTATGCTTGTTTCCTTGGAGAACAAGGGCTCCGTTCCTTATTTGTCGTTCCTTAGGTCAGGCTGAAGGAGTCGGCTGCGCCGCAGTTGCGAGGCATACGAAGAATCGCAGGCCTAGAGGTTGACACCAACACCAATTTCGGCGGTGTGCCTCCACCGAGGGAAGATGATCCCGATCTCGGTGATGGTGGTAATATTCTGGCTTCCAAGGTGGCCGAAATAGTACCACCAACGCCGAAGATCTAGGATCATCTTCCCTCTGTGGAGGCAACCCCCTGTGTTGGTGTTGGTGCCCATTTCTAGGCCTCCAAAAGAAGGTTCTCAGATCTGCTGGGCACTCGTACGCATTTCCTGTGAGACTCGACGAACACTTGAATTTTGCGGAAAAATCAATTATGCAGTCGATCGCCTACTTGAACGTGAGATCGGGTGAGGCGGCGCCGACGAGGTAGCAGGGCACTGGGTGGATTCCGTCTTGTGGCAAGTTTTGCAAGGCAGCCTGAGGCTTAGCGAAGCCATGCCAATGATTGGCTAAGCAACCTCTTGCTAAGCTCTGCTATGCTGTGCTAAGCCCTGGCAACCTCTGCTAACTCTTCGCCACGCTCTGTGACAGCACTCACGCTTACGCAGCTCAGCTTCATGGTGCATGTGTCTAGCAGAGATCGGTAAGGATTACGAGACATTGCCTTCGTTAGCTAAGCGTTTAGCTAAGCAGTTCCATAGCCATGGATTGAATTTACCAGATGGTGTGTAAGCGCTTAGGCTTGTTCGCTAAACGTTTAAGTAAATGTTTGGGGTGGGGTTGTGAACGTTTACGTTTAGCAATAGGTATTGTAGCATTGTTGTGCACGCTATGACGGTAGATCAACTCAGAAGGTTCGATTGGATTATTGGGTTTTGCATGGCTTGTCGCAGCCAGTGCACTGATGAAGCCAATTGCTCTTACAAGGCAGTCTATGTCCCCAAGCCCCAAGTGTCGACGGCAATCATTACAATCCATTGTTGCTCAAGCGCCCTTGCCTGTGAAGAGGCATGTTTTGTTCCATCCGAATTGTAGCGTGGCTCGCGTTTTTGAAGATGCCCGCTGATAAGAAAGCCCTGTTGAGACGGCAATGGCTGCAGTGTTCTATCATATTCGTATCACGATGAGGAAATACATCGAAGATTGTGAGGTAGTGAGAGCATGGGAAACTGTTGTGATCACACTCCGAACTCAGCCTTTTACTTTGTGGACGTCTACGGTGCCTTTTTCTTTGGCGGGCGGGCGCTACCAAAACAGCGGTGGATCCGGCGTCTCGGCGACGAATTGCTGACACATCAACAAATTCACGATGGATGGTGAAACGGATACGTAGGCAAGGAGATGACGACGCTTCTCTGCGTCCCCGTCTGCTTCTTGCTCGCCCTCCCCTTTTCCACCGTGGTTCCACCGATATGAAAAGGGGAGGAATTAGTATCATTCCGCGCTCGCATGATGGCAGTGGGCTTATGTTTCATGCTCCCGACGTTTTGTCTTATTCGAATAAGGCGTTTCAAGTTTCCTCCTGGTGCAACTGCTCGTGCACCGATTCCGTGACACACGCATTTGCCTTAACAGTGCGGGACCAGGGTTTTTGTGATGGGCCTCGCGGGCTGTGCGAGGGTGCATGTGATGCCCCAAAAAACAAGGAGGATTGACGGGAGTCAGACCATATTGAACTTGCAGAATGCTGGGTGTTGCACATATACGGTCGACCTATCAGGATGGCGAGGATAGTAGCAGTGTGGGTTGGGACCAAGCGACTGCTTCGATTAAAAAGATTTGTGCCGACATGTTTCGGCGAACGCTTTTGATTCCAAAACGACCGGCTGTTAATCATGCAGTTTTCATTCGCAAGTTCAACACAGTCACAGTCCGCCTGAGCGACGCCAAGTCTTGGACATCGTGGGCGAAGTCGTTCGCCCAGTTCACTGAGACATGCACCAGCCAGCAGTTGGAGGAACTTTGCGACACGGGAGCAACTGACTTTGAGGCAGTGGTGGCTGGGATCTATATCTACAGTTCCCGCGGCCCCAAAACAATGGAGCTGTTCCACACCATCATGATAACCGAAATGAAGCTCCAACGTATTCGCTGCGCCTGGTAGATCTCACAACGTGCGTTGTACCACATAAGTCTCACAACATATCTTGCATAGCACAGTTTGCACTGCGTTAGTTCCACGACGTTGCCACGCGCATACTGCGCAATATTGATTCTCCTTTCTAAAAGAATGATCGGATTTCCCCCCCTGCCCCCCGGCCTTAACTGGTCCCCGCTTGGTATTGCAATCTACATGCGGTCCTGCCCCATCGTCCATTCAATTTATACCATCCCAGACAGGACCGTATTCCCTTTCCTTCATCCTCTGCAGAAAATCTCTGCGCGCACACTCGTTTACCGCAAATCATGAGATTTCAAGAGACACTTCCAAAACATGCGTTGCGGGTGAGTGGGTGGGAAGATTGCGCGAGCAGTTGAGTTGACAACTTCAAGTTCGGCAGTGTGAATTGCACCGCGTAGATTGCACGCCGCAGGTCGCACCACATATATTGCGCCACGTGGATTGTACCGCGGAGGTTGCCAGCGCATCGTTGATTGCACAACATCGATTGCGCAACGTATGTAAATTCTCTTTTCTGAGAACAGAACAGGATCTACCCCCCCCCCCGGCGTTATCACTCCCCCTTTCGGGTATGTAAATCATATATGATTCTGACCACATGTCCATCCTAAATATGAATTTACACTATCCCAGGGGGGCCGGGTTCCCCCCCGCTGAGGTTCCCTGGTGAAAAACACTATGCGGTGACATTTTTTGTTTTACCACAACACATTTTCAGGAATCCCTAGCAAAAAAATTGACGAAGTGCACACGCGCGCGTCGTCGCGCGCGCATGCCGAAATCCTTCGGTGCCAGAAGAATTTCGCAATCGAATTCCAAAAAACATACGAAAGCATAGGGTTTTGCAACACTGATTTGCTAAAACAACTTCCGCGCGAGCTCTCGCGAAATCTTGAGAAAACCATAGGTTTTTCAAGATTTACACAAAATGCTACCAAACGGGCTTCGCGCGCGCATGTCGAAACCTGTCGAACGCCTTTGCGCGTGTGCCGTCGCGAGAATCCTCTGCAAAAAATGGGACGAAGTGCAAACGCGCGCGTCGTCGCGTGCGTATGCCGAAACCCTTCAAAACCTATCGGTCCCCGAAGCATTTCAAAATCGTGTGTCCAAAAACTTACAAAAACACAAGGTTTCACAACACGGATTTTCAACACAAGCGTGCGCGCGCGCGCTCTTGCGTCGTCGTCGTCGTCGTCGCCGTCCTCCCTCCTCCCGCGTCGTCGTCGTTGTCGTCGCCTACGTCGTCCTCTGTCTTTCCTCGTGTTCGTCGTCGTCGTCCTCTTTGGCGTCGTGGTCGTTTCCGTCGTCGTTGTTGCCGTGGTCGTCCTTCCTCCTCCTCCTCGTCGTCGTCGTCGTCCGTCGTCGGCGTCTCGTCGTCGTCCCTCCTATTTCGTCGCCGTCGTCGTCGTCGCCGTTGTCGTCGTCGTCTTCCCTCCTCCCTCGTCGTTGTCGTCGTCGGCGCCGCTGTCCTTCCTCCTTCTTCGTAGTTCGCGTCGTCGCCGTCCTCCCTCCTCCCTCGTCGTTGTCGTCGATGTCGTCGTTGTCGCCGTCGTCGTCCTCCCTCCTCCCTCGTCGTCGTCTTCGTTGGCGACGTCGTCGTCGTCTTCGTCGTCGTCGTCGGCGTCGGCGTCGTTGTCGTCGTCGAGGTCGTCGGAGACGTCGTCGGCGTCGTCGTAGTCGCCGTCGTCGTCATCGTCGTCGGCGTCGTTGACGTCGTCGTCGTCGTCGTCGGTGTCGTCGTTGTCGTCGAAATCGTTGGAGACGTCATCGGTGTCGTCGTAGTCGGTGTCGGCGGCGCCGTCGTCGTCGTTGTCGCTGTCGTCGTCGGCGTCGGTGTCGTGGCCAAGTGTCATGTGGTACGTACCGTCACGGTCTTGTCTTAAGAGGTCTTGCGACCAAGTTGCGGGTGGGAGGGTGGGATGTTTGCACGAGCAGTGGAGAGGACAGTTTCAAGACGGTCAAAGATTAGTTTTCACCCCTTAGGATGCACCACGTAGATTTCTCCTCGTGTACTTCATGACATAGATCCCCATACACAGGTAGCATCGCAAATATTGCTGGAAGCACATGGCGCGGTGTCCATCCACGCTGGCTACCAATGCCAAGCCAGGCCATGCCAAGCAGGACCGCGCACTTGTTGTAGCTCTCCATCCGGCTGTCATTTTGGAGCTGCGCAACCGCGCGGCAAACGCCAAGTGACCCTGTTCGGCCAAAAGCAATGAACCTATTCCTTCTGGCCACCACCCTGTATTCAGACTCTGTCCACGCCGCCACCTACCGCAGCCGCTTGTGGGCCAGTGGAACAAGATGCCAAACTTCGCAAGATACCCAGAGCACGCGCGAGTTTGCAAAGCGTGTCCCAATCGGCCTTGGGCGCGCTCTTTGCCAAGTCCAGGGGTGGGAGGTGGTGAGTGAGCTTCCAGAAGCATGTCCCGCCGCAGATATCAGAGCTGCCAGAAAGGCCCAGAAAGGCGCCATCACTCCGAACGGGCCGCGGCTTACAAAGGCCGCGGGGTGGACCTCGAATATTCGGCAGGGGTGCTCGGCAAGGGGCCTTTCCTGCAGCGCCGAGTCTTGACGTACGCATCGTGGTGGCAATCGTAATGTCCAAGGGCAGCCCACAGTTGTCCGCGCGTTTCCCGCCGAACGCATGGCCGCGTCAACGCAAACGCTGAAATGTGAAGGGCCAGCAGGGCCGCGCTCTTGACCTTGTTTTTGGGATTTGGTTGTTTTCGCAGTTGGACGTGGTCGGTGCGATTGCGTTTGCATGAATTGGTTTTGAGCCCACTTGTAGATCCAACTGGAGCTGAAGACTGGTGAATTTGGGAAGGTGGAGATCGTTAACCCGTTGCCTATATTTCATGCAGCTGCAGGATGCGACCGGTGCGCAGCCTTGTTGCGACGGGCGCACGATGCAACGCTATGTTCCGCTGACAATCCGCCGCGCATCATTTCGCGCGGTGCCGAGGCGAAGCCAGGCCAAACCATAAAGGAGTGGAACAAACGATCCATTGGATGCGTGTGTGGCGTTTGCTGGAATGGGGTCAGCTTGTCTGGCAATGTGAGATTTCTGGCCTTGCATCGGAACAAGGCGCGGAGAAATGCAGGTCAGGCATGGATCAAGTGATTCGACAAATCTGTCAGTGCATGCTTCGGCCAAGTGGATACGATATACGTCTCTCATGACGCAGCGCAGGCTTGCCCGATGGAGCTTCCACTGTGGCCATCGCCGAACTTGGGGCGTCGTTCGGCGATGCGGCTGTGCTTCGCGCTGGCTGGAACTGCAGGGGGGCCAGGGGGTGCCAGGCCACGTTTTCTATTCGCGAATGTCGCGCGTAGCAAATGAACAGGGGCTCGCGCATTGACGGCAATCAGTTTTTAATCAACACTTCAACCGCCCATTCGTTGGGTGAGCGCGTGCCCCGCGGGCGAGAAACCACACAAATGTGGGCTCGAAGCATAAGAAAAACGGTTAGAGTGGAGTTATAGCGCGCGGCCCCGAGTAATCGCGGGCGCACTATCGCGCGATTGTTTCGGTAGGGCCCGCAACATGCTACAAGGCATTTTGCAGACAGTTGCGCATTGCGCAATGAAAGACATTGAGGACATCGAACATCGGCATCGAAGCTCATTGTGTACCGTCGTTTCTTTCTCGTTTGAATGACCAGGGAGGGCATTTAGCAAAGGCTTGCGGGCGTCGATTTGTTTCGCGCGAAGCGCGCAGCGTCGAGTTGGAAAGCTGAGTCTTCCAAGTGAACTTGCGGCGAAGGGCCCATCTATCCACATTGCGATCGCCCGTAGTTTTCGATCAAAAGTGCAGCTGGCAGGGTTGCATCCAGAGACATACAGAGGGGCGGTGCTTCTGGCGCTGCTCATTCAGACGTTGTCGCGTGGCCTCAAATTGCACTTTCTCGTGGCAAGCGTAGCTGAGACGACGATTTCTCAAGGCATTCGTTGATGCATGTGGGGCCGAGTTGCTCTGTTAGAAATTGCACCAGAGGAAAACCCAATCAGTGGATGGGTTGGCAATTCGTGACATGGGAATTGAGATCGATGAAGATGAGATCGTTTAAGAGGTCGATAGTGAGACCGATAGTGGGATCGATAAGGACGATCGTGAGGTCGATCGTGAGACCGATCGGGAAGTCGATTCAGTGAGATTGATAGGGAGATCGATCGTGTGATCACTCGTGCGATCTGTAGAGGGATCTGGTGTGAGATCAATAGACAGGCCAGTACGTAGTGAGATCGATGGTGAGGCCGATCGATAAGGAGATCGACCAAGAACCCGGGTACCCGGAAACCCAGGAACCCCGCCGCCCACCGAAATCGGTCCGGAACCACCAACCGGGAACCCGGGAACCCAGAACCGGGAACCCAGGAACCCGGCCGTTTACCGAAATCGGCCCGGATTTCCCGCCAATTTGTCAATCTCCGCAAGAATTGCTTGGGGAATTGTTTTGGAGGGTTTCATTCATTAGAGGGAATGGGGTTTAATTGTTTTACGCCCGATTGGATTGATGCGTTGCGTGTTGTAGCGGTCGCTATCAGCAGCACACGTGCAAGTGTTGTTATTGTTGTTGTTGCTTTTTTTTTGTTTGTCAGTGTTCAGATCCTTCATTCTGTTGTCTTTCCTGGTGTTTCCCTTCCCTCCTCGTGCCCTTGCTTCTGTGCAGTCTTGCCTTTCGCCTAAATATGTTTTGTCCCCTCCCCCTACTCGTATTGCTCTTCTTCATCCCACTTCTTGTATGTGCTAAGGGCGTTCATTATTTTATGGGTCACGTGCTACAGACATGCGAGCGCTGCTAAGGACAGGCGAATGACCAGTCGAGGATGCTTCTATGTTTGACGCAAGGTCGGTTGAGACTGCATGTAAGGTATCTGAGTTGTCATGCTTCATGAGTTGGTAAATCCTTCACCCGAGGATCGCTCATTGCTAGTGGCTTTCGGCTAAAGCCGTTATCAAAGCGTGAGCGAGTTCTTCCAACTAGTTGTTTGTAACAGTTTATAAGCGGTTGCGCAAAGTTTTGCCAGAAGCCCAGCAGCCCGGACCATCTCCGCCATATTTCTTGAAGTTGTTTGCAAAGTTCGGTACACTTCGGATCTATCCAAAAGTTACCGGAGGTGATTCGCCAACTCTTCATGTGCAACCCCCCTCGTCCGACTCGATAGTTACGCGATATTGCACGTAGGAGTGGCCCTTCGTCAGAGTGGCCTTTGGTGCGCGGCTTTCGGGAGGCGCGGGGGGGGGGCAAGCCCAAGCGCACGGGCCGCTGTTGTCGCATCGCGCACAAGTGTCAGCACACCGTGCGCCAGAGGCTACTTTTGCCCAGGGCCACTCGTTGCACACAGCCGAAGGATGCAGTGCGCAAGACGGTGGCAGTCCAGAGCATCGCGAGGGAGGCACCGCAGGACGCAAACTATGCACCGACCCTGTCACGTCCCTTTCGCGGGACCAAATCCGGGGGCGCGGTGCCGTCAAAAATAGAGGCGGGATGGAATGCCGCTCCTCATGGAAGGGGTCCAGACATTCAGGGGGCCCTGTTTCGGACAATGCACGACGTCGGACGTCTGTGTGGTCGTGTCGTTGGCGCCGTGCTGGCTCCGTGCTGGCTCGCCTTCCGAGTCGCGTCCGGCCGTGGCGACGCGGGGGGCCCCCCGAGGGCCAGAGAACAAGGGAGGAGGAGGGAGGAGGGAGGAGGAGGGAGGAGGAGGAGGGGGAGGAGGAGGCGCAGGAGGAGGAGGAGGAGGAGGAGGAGGAGGGAGGAGGAGGAGGAGGAGGAGGAGGGGAGAGGAGGAGGAGGAGGAGGAGGAGGAGGAGGAGGAGGAGGAGGAGGAGGAGGAGGAGGAGGAGGAGGAGGGAGGAGGAGGGAGGAGGAGGAGGAGGGAGCAGGAGCAGGAGGAGGATCCTGGGCCGGCCTGTCCCCAGGATCGGTGCGGTCGTGTCGTCGGCGCCCTTCCGAGGCGGAGGAGACGATGCGGTGCCTGCCCGCGGGCCGGGAGCTCATGGAGACGGCCACGGACAGGGTGTTCCACTGGCTCGCGAAGAGCCCGCGGACGGGCAGCCCCTGCTTCAACGCCCTGCAGAGGTATCGGGGGTGGACAGACCTCCTACCCCGACACGTCGATTGAGGAATTGGCCGTTTTCGGTTCGCGAGAGGGCGTCCCGGCCGTCACTTTTGCGGGTCCAGGTCCGTCGGTTTCGGTCCCAGGCCGTTTTCACTAAGGGGAGGTCTACTAAAGGGAGGTTTGTCCACCGCCGAAGGTACTTCCCCAACGCACTGCCCTCGAAGGCGGTCTTGAACAGGTTCAGGAGGCGTCGTGCGCCACACCCGCTGGCCCCCCAGGTGCAAGCTTTGGCGGCGTGCTTCCATGGGGGCAGAGGGAGAGGGGCGGGCCTTTCCAGAAGGCTCACGAGGCTTTTGGTGTTCGGAGGAACTTTCTAAGCCCTGCCCGAAGATAGAGACGACTTCTCATGAGGCCGGGAGGGGATCTAAGCTCCGCCGCCTCAAGCCCTGCCCCGTCTCATTTCCCCCCTTGGCGCGCCGCCAGCAATCGTTCGTAAGCCGTTTTTGTGAGGCATGGTCTCATCGCCGTCCCCTTCGTCGTGTTCTGCCCTCTTTTGTTCTATATATATATTATCATGCGTTTCCTCGTTCGCCTCCCATCTCGCCTCCCATCTCGATCTTGACAGGAATGGATAGATTGTCTGAGCTAAAGATGTCCCTATCGCTCAGAGCTGCACCACCTTATATCGGTGCCGATCTTAATGCTTCTCTCAGATTCTGCCCTGATAGTTATGAAAATACGTGCAGAGAGAGAGAGAGAGAGCAACAACAACAAAACTAAACAACGAAGCAATCAGGGAGAGGGGAAGAGAGAGAGAGAGAGAGAGAACAAATAACATAACGGTATGATGAAGGACTGGGGGACCAATGGCGAGGAGAAGGGGAGGATGGAGAGAAGGATGAGGTGAACGGCGCGGAGAAGAATTCAGAGAGCAGCGGAGTAGGATACGCGTGAGTGTTGTGCCGTCGCAGGGGCTGTCGTGGGCCTCTCTGGGTGCTCTCGGTAACCATGTTGGGGCCATCGGGGGCCGTGTTGGAATCATGCTGGTCTCCTGTCGGAATGCTTTGGAGCTTTGTGAACGTAGCCGGGAGGCATTTTGAATCAGAGGGTCTTGAAGTTGTGTGTACGTGTGCACCAGGCTGCTTAAGAAACACTCCCCCCTCCATGCCACCCCTGCCGACGGCCCGTTCTGGCACCTCCAGCTCGCGCAACAACGAACCCCATCCCGTGACGCTCATTCAAGGGATGACAACAACCACCCCGACCCCGATAACTGGCGTCTGCCAAACGGCCCCGGGCGTTTACTGAACGGCCCTGCCCTGGCCGATTCCTTCTCTGGGTGCGTTTGCGAAACGCCCTTGCTTGTCGGGGCGCCTATTCCGAGGGCGCTTGTCCTGCTCCCTGTGTCACCGTGATGATCGAGCAGAAGCCCGAGGGGCGCCGCTGCCCGCGGCGCGCGCCGCCCGCCCAGGGCTGGGGCAGCTGGTCGGCGAGGCGCAGCACCCGCGGCCCCGAGCCCTCTTCGCGCACGGCGGCAGGCCGCCGCACCGGGGCGGCCGCTACTGTACGGGCCCGCGGCCAGTCGCCATCGCTGGCCGGCCGTGTTGCCGAGGGCCGTCGCCGTGGGGGAAGCTAAAACAGGGCTAGTATCGGGATACATCGATCCAGAGCGTTCCGGAGCGCTCTCAGAGCGTTCCAGAACGCTCTGGAGCGGCCGCGGCGCCCAATACATCCTCCAAACCCGCCGATTCTCAGAGATTTCGAGTTATCCCGATCCGATTTTGTCCCAATCTTTGCGTCGTTTTAGAAGCGGGTCCTGAAAAGGAAGCGGGACCCGAGTTCTCTCGCTCTCGGGGCCCTCCACGGGCCCGCGGGGCCGTCGGGAGACGGCTCGGGATGAGGAGCTCGTCCTGGGGGGAGGGCTCCAGGGTCCCAGGGCCCGTTTCCCTCGGGACCCGGTTCCCCCTCCATGCTGGTGCTTGCCGCCTCGATCTCGGTAGTACCCGAGGCCGTCGCATGCTGCGGAAGAGTAGTAGCCAGGCCTCTGCCCCTCGAAGGCTCTGGCGGGAACGAACGCAGAGAGCGCCTCCACCGCCGCAGCCTGGGCATCTACAAGGTCCACGTGCGACAGGCCAAGGATGTGGTTCGTGATCTCCTCGTCGTCCACCCCCGCGCGCGCAGCACCGACTTCAGCCTCGGGCCCATCGCCGCCAGCAATCTCAGCAGAAGCCTCGGAATCGTCTCCGCAGCTGACGACCTCGGCATCCATGCGGCACTCGCGCGCGCCGTGCTCCTCCGCCTCGTGCAGCGACTACAGGAAGCTGGACATGCGGTGCAGCTCGGCGTTGCCATCCAACTCCAAGCTACAGCACACGGCCTCCATCGCCTGCGTGGTCCCAGCAGTCGCCTTGACCCGCGGCGGCGGCTGGTGCCAGCGTGAAGTTACCGGCGGGCTGGCCGCCTGCAGCGCTTCCGTATGGGCCGCGGTGGCCTCCTCCAGCACCACCTTGCTCGCCACGAGGCGGTCGTCGGCCTCCCGCAGCCGCCGCTGGGCCTTCTCGACATGCTCGGCCGCAGCCGCCCGCGCAGCCTCAGCCCGCTCGAAGGTCTTGCGCTGGTCACCCTCCTGCCAGAGCGCGCGGCGCTGCAGCTGGGACTACGGCGTGAGCAGCCGCTTGGCCGACTCGGCGCCTGGGGAGGGCTGGGGCAGCTTGGTATGCTACTCAGTCGTGAGCTCGACGCCGAGGTCGCGCCAGCGCCCGTCGGCACCCGCAGCGGGCTTGGCCGCCCGGCCGCCCGCGGCAGCCGCGCCCTTGCCGCCGCCCTTCCCCGTTGCTCGGGAGGCTCTTGCGAGACGAGCTCGTTTGGGTGGCGGCACCTCGGCGCGAGCTGCGCGCTCAGCCTCCAGGGCGCGCTGCCGCACAGTCAGAGGAGCAGCGCGAGAGCAATCCTGGCAGTGGCTGCAGCAAGCCCAGTTGCTCGCCTCCTCGCACGCGCAGCCCCAGAAGGACTTGCGCGGGCCCATGGGCGCGGGCTCAGCCGCGGCTGCGTGCCAGGGCGGATCGTCCCCAGGGGGGTGCTGACTGCCGCCGCTGGCACCGCTGCCGCCGCCACCGCCAACGCGTTCTTTGCTGCTCCAGCCTGGCGGCTGCATGGGCGGCCATTCCGGCATGGCTGACGCGCGCAACTCGTAGCTGGGCGAGCCCGCGGGCCCAGGAAGCTGGCGGTGACGTCGCGAACTTCTGGCCACAACGTCAAGTAACCAGCGGGGTCCTGGTGGGGCCAGCCGCTCGACCGGACCCCCCCCCCGCCCCCCTGGCTTTTGAGCCAGAATCGCTACGGAGGAGGAGGAGGAGGAGGAGGAGGAAGAGGAGGAGGAGGAGGAGGAGGAGGACCGGGTGGCGGGGGATCAGAGTACGTCCTGGACACTTTGGCGATGCTGGAAGGGTTTCTTTCCGTCTCAGGATCCCTCTAGTTGTAACCCCAGGACCCCCCCTCGCGGCAAACGAACGGAACGTGTGCCTGCCTTGCAGGCGAAGAGCCTGGTTGCATGCGAAGAGCCTGAAAGCCGCTAGAGAACCGCCGGCAAGTTTTCTCGAGGGTCTTCCTGAAGCCCCCAAGTGTCCGTGGAGAGTACTCGAACATACCTTCCCGCAGGCCTCTTTGGGAGCATCAGGACTAAGGAGGAGGAGGAGGAGGAGGAGGAGGAGGAGGAGGAGGAGGAGGAGGAGAAGGAGGTTGGAGGAAGAGGGGTAGCTCCACGAGGAAGATTAGGAGGAGGTGGAGGAGGGGGGAGGATGAGCAGAACATGGCACACGAGGAGAAGAAGGCGAAGCAAGAGGAAACGGACAAGGACGAGGTTGAGTGACAACTCAGTATCGAGGAGGAGGCGCGTGCGGCGCTCCCTCGGCGCCTCTGTCGTGGCATCTCGGGGATTTCCTGGGGCGCTGCGGTCGAGCGGCGACAGACTGCATAAACATGCTCTTTCGACGGTCCGCGCGGATGTCTTGGGTCGGCGCTGGGGACCCCTTGGCGGCGCCGCCCCTGGCGCGCTCCGCGCGCCAGGCAGGGGGGGCCCAGCGCAGATCCGAGAAATATCCGCGCGGACCGCCGTTTTTCTTCGACGTGCATGAGAAATGTTCCCTTTCCCTATTCCTGGGGCTCTGCGGGTCATTGCCAGGCGGCGCGTCCAGGGAGAAGTGCGAGGGAGAAGGCCTTCTCTCAAGAGGCTCGGAAGGCCTCGGACCTTCTGAGACGTCTTCTTGGTCTTCCCCGATGACACGGGAAGCATCTCAGAAGGCCAGATGGCTTTGAGAAGCCCCGCCGCCGTCTGAGAAGGCCTGTCCCTTCTCACGTACCCCCTGGCCGCGCCACCTAATCTTGCTGTTCCTTGCTCCTCGACTGGAGGCCTCTTGTGGTGTTCTGGCGGCCACCCATGGCCCACTCGGGCCGCGGAGACCCTCAGGCTGTCTGGGCCCCAAAGCCACCAGTTGAGATCCGTCCCCCTTTACCCTCCCCCGCCAGCCCTAAAAACCATGTTTGTGGTCACCTGTGGGGCGCGGGGCCATGGGGGGGATCAGAGTCTCGCGCGCCTGGTGGCCCCACAGGGCAAGGCAGATTCAGGTCGGTGCTCGAGGAGGAGTTCGGCTTCATAGCAGAGAAGACGCTGCTTGGGTCTTCGTTCTGCCCGGACGAGATCAATAACCAGGAGCGAGATCTCCCCACGTTGATGCGGAAGTACTACGGCAAGGTTTTTCCCATGGGAGGCATCGGCGGAGTGCCCTACGTGGGCGAGACCGGCTTTGCTGCCTTCTCGAGCCACGTGGCGGACAATGGTGACATTATCGTGGTGTTCGGGCCGCATGTCGGCATCTCCGTGGAGGGCGAGGTGGGGCAAACCCTCCGGGGGGGCCAAGCGGAGTGCAGCACTGCTTGCGGAGCTGTGATCGGCGCCTACAACGCGTGCCTCGGGGCCAGAGTCAAGAATGTAGACTTCGACGAGTCTGACATGCAGATGAGCGAGATCAAGCAGGAGTTCACGGCGCATGCGGAGAGGCTCTCAGCGACCGAGAACCCAATGGTGTCGTGCGCTTTCCAGGCATACGAGATGGTGAAGGACCGCATGCTCAAGATCGTGAACACAAAGTTCGGTAGCGGTCGCTTGGTACTGATCGGTGGTATCCAGGTCAACTTGCCGTATCCACAGCTCGTGGACCATTTCCTGCCTCTCATGTTCGAAGTGCGCCAGGAGGGGAAGGCGCCGATCGACCTGCTCGACCGTTTCTCCAATGAGTCCCTCCTCCAGGACCTCAAGACCTCTCCAGAGGGCGCGGTGGGCTCACAGCGCGAGGTCTTCGCGTGGCTGACCTGGAGCCCTCCGCCGACTGCTCCAGTCTACCAGGCCCTCCACAGGCACTTCCCCGGGGCCCTGCCAGGCCAGGCGGTGCACGGCCGTGTGGTTCGCGTGCTGCAGAAGTACGGCTTCACCACCGATAGCACGCTGCTTGGCACGTCCTTCTGCCCCGACGAGGTCAACAGCAAACCCGGCAGCATGTCCGTGCTCATGCAGGACTACTGGGGGGATGTCTTCCCGATGGGTGGCATCAGCGGAACGCCCTTCTCCGGCAAGACTGGCTTCGCGGCCTTCTCGAGCCACGTGGCCACCGACGGCCATATCCTCGTCGCTTTCGGGCCCCACGTCGGAATCACCGCAGACGGAGAGGTGGGCAAGTGCCTCCGCCGAGGACAGAGCGGCCCATCGACCGCGTGCGGGGCCGTGATCGGCGCGTACAACGCGGCGAGAAGCAGCAGCGGGACGCCCTCTGGCGGCGGGGCGTCGTACGACCTGCAGATGGATTTCGTGAAGGCGAAGATCGGGGCAGTGGCCTCGGCGGTCTCGGCCGCCGAGGATCCCATGGCCGCGCTCGCCCACGAGTCGTACAGCATGGTGGAGCGGACGATGTTCGAGGTGGTCAACAACGAGTTCGGCAGCGGATACCTCGCCCTCCTCGGCGGGATCCAGATCAACATGCCCGAGCCCTACGAGGACCACTTCTACCCCTGCACCTTCGAGCTGCGCCGGGCGGGGGAGCCCACGGTCGACCTCGTGTCGGAGCTGCGGGAGTTCAGCTAGGCTCCCGCGCACGGGGGCCTTCGCGAGCGGGCCCCGGCCCGGCGCCGGCTGCAGCCTTCTGCGCCGACGCCCGCTTGTTTCTACCGGCAGCTTGGGCGCCATATGCACCGCTTGGGCGAAGGAGCGCTCCAGACCTCTGCTGAAACGAGCAGCGTGCACCGCTTGGGCGCCAGGGCAGTTCTTGGTAATCTCCCGCCCTCGCCTCCGACTTCGGTTTTGAGGGCTGCTTGCGCGCGAGCATTTTGCCGTGACTCTCATGTCCGCCTCTCGGTGAGGGTGGCCGCTTTCAATGCTAAGGTCAGGGTCGCGGGGGTTCAGAGAGATTGCTGAGTTTGCGATTTTACTTAGATGGTGCAACCATATTTCCTTCAACGGTCGGTCGACCATGGTGTTACTTTTCAACTACGCGTTCGCACCTGGGACTGTTTTTATTAGTGGGCGGCCCAGGCACGCTGCAAAAACAATGATGAAGAGGCTGACGAGCTGAAGAGGCTGACGATCAGGAGGGAAAGAAACACACAGACACAATTAATCGTCGATTGCCCAGAAAATGTAGGAAAATATGGGAAGTGGGGGGGAAGACACAAATCCAGAACATATGGGAAAATATGGGGAATCTTTTTATTTGTGTGTTTTTATTTGTGTGTCCCAGGGCCCCTTCACATAGAGCGAACCGACGCATCAGGTCTGCTTTGAGTCACGCCCGTGACGCCGACCCTTCATTGAAGACGCCTACGTCGAATCACCACCGCCCCATGCCCATTGGGAAGTACCCGTGTGGCCAAACGTGGGGCCACAGCCTGGTTTAGCTAATGGACGCTGTGTCCCCCCAGCCGTCGTGGAAACCAGGGCGGCAACCCTGTTGGAGAAAGATGGGGGAGTCGGCGTCGATGGAGGGGAAGGAGGACGAAGAGGAGAAGGAAGGGGACGCCTACTAGGGGCCTCCTGGTGCTGGGGGCCCCTTGTGGGCCTCTGGGAGCCTCTGGGGGGCCCTCTTTGGTCAGTCTTATGACGCTCGTGGCCCAGCTCACGCCTTTCGGAGGCCGTCTTGGGGGCTCCTCTGCGCTGACTTGGGGTTCTCTTGGGGCTCTGTATCGCTACCTTGGAGGTCTTGGGCCCTCTTGGGGTTACCTGGGGGGCCTCTCGGCCCGTCGTATGGCCTCATTGGCCAGTCTTGGGGCATTGTTAGCGGCCTCTTGGGCCGTCTGGTGGGCATCTTGAATACGTGTGGGGCCGCCTTGGGCTTGTGGGAAAACTGAAACGGCAAGAAAGCAATACTCATTTGGAACCCTTCAGTTCATCGATCACTTTGGCTTCTTCGGGCCCTCCTCCTGGATGTGTTCTTGCTCTTGGGCTCTCTTGGGGACCTCTTAGGCCTCCCGAGGGCATCTTGGGCCGTCTTGGAGTCATGCTGGGCCGTCTTGGAGGTATCTTGGGCTCTCTTGGGGTCATCTTGGTCGTCTTGGAGATGGCTTTGGGATCATTATGGAAGCTATTCTGGGCCACCTTGGTCGTCTTGGAGATGGTTTCGCTTGATTTGTTTGTTTTTTCTATGCTTTAGACCCCACGTGGAACTTGTCGGGAGGGTTCAAAGGGTCACTCAAGCCTTGGCTCGCCAAGCACCCCTCTTGCAAGCAACAGGGGGTGGCGGATCGATGATGCCTGCGGCGAGTCGCTGCCGTCCCCAACTTTCCTGGAACTGGCGATGTGTCCGAACGTTGGGCCAACATTTGGGCAAGTTGTCAGATGATGTTTCCCCCACAGCCGTTGCGGAAACCCCTAGGGGAGCTCTTGGGGGAGGGAGAGAGAAGAAGAGCAGGAGAGGATCCAAGCTAGGGTTACGGGCGAGGAGGAGGATCAAAGTAAGCACAAGACCCATTAGCGTCATTGCAATCAAGCCTCCCTCCAAGTTCCCCCTTCCTAGGCCCCATACAGGGGTTCATTTTCACTGTGGGGAATGCCCCGTTGGAGACAACTGTTTGAGTATCCTGTAGTGGTACCCGCCGCCCAGCACTGGTCTATTTTCAGTGGCTGTGACCCGGCGCACGTGCATTCTGCATAGTTTTCTTCACATTTCTTGGCCTTCATTTTCCATGCCAATGTGTGCCGATGCGCCGTCTGGGCGCGGCTTCTTCTGTTCTGTTCTGCCAGAACCACCGTCTTGGGACTTCAACGCTGCGATTGACTGTTCCTGCTGCGCCTTGACGATCCTGCATCGCGCCAGCACGCCATTCCTGGGCCTTCCACACCGCGAGTGCGTTCAGCCGCGAGAACCATCGACGCTGTCGTGAACTCCGACCACGACGGTGCGCGGCGCCGAGGCGAGAACCGCTTTTTGGAAACGGAGCCGGCCTCCACCCGTGAAGCTCTTGCAGAGCTTGAGCACGGACTTGCGCGGCGCGAAGGCGAGAGCTGGACTCTGAAAGCGGCCACATTCTGAAACCCTTGCGAATTTCCGTACATGCGTTTCGCTAGGAGGACTCGAATCATGATCGACGCGTTCCTTCGCCAGAATCGCCACTGGGAGGGGCCAGGGGAAGGCGTCTCCCAGGCCCAGCGGCGGCCCGGCACATCTGCCGTGCAGCGCTCACTATGGCGTTCTGGCTCGATGTGGTCCAGAAGTCAAGCCCACAATATAGCTTCGCCTCCAAATTGGAACTCACTCAAGTGTTTTGGCTAGGTTCCAGCCCTCGCAGATTCAGAAATGAGACTTATTCGATTTGGATTAGAAATGAAGCTCACAGGTGTTTTTTTTCCCAACCGTCCTGTGGTGTTGGGTCCTCGTTTTGAAGAGACGGTGCCCCGCGTCTCCTCTCCTTCCTTCCTCCTCCTCCGCCTCCTCCCCCCTCCCTCCTCCCTCCTCCCACTATCACGGCACACCCCTCACACGTTTCGTGGCCCCATAGGGAGCTCCACCGAAGGCCCCAGTGGCTGCGTTGGCATGGCGGCGCCGCGCCCATTTCGGCACACCCTTCACACGCTTCGTGGCCCCATGGGAGGCTCCACCGAAGGCCCCAGTGACTGCGCTGGCATGGCGGCGCCGCGCCCATTTCGGCACACCCCTCACACGCTTCGTGGCCCCATGGGGAGCTCCACCGAAGGCCCCAGTGGGTGCGTTGGCATGACGGCGCCGCACCCATTTCGGCACACCCCTCACACGTTTCGTGCCCCATGGGAACTCCACCCAGTGGCTGCGTTGGCATGGCGGCGCCGCACCCATTTCGGCACACCCCTCACACGTTTCGTGGCCCCATAGGGAGCTCCACCGAAGGCCCCAGTGGCTGCGTTGGCATGGCGGCGCCGCACCCATTTCGGCACACCCCTCACACGTTTCGTGGCCCCATAGGGAGCTCCACCGAAGGCCCCAGTGGCTGCGTTGGCATGGCGGCGCCGCACCCATTTCGGCACACCCCTCACACGTTTCGTGGCCCCATAGGGAGCTCCACCGAAGGCCCCAGTGGCTGCGTTCGCATGGCGGCGCCGCACCCATTTCGGCACACCCCTCACACGCTTCGTGGCCCCATAGGGAGCTCCACCGAAGGCCCCAGTGGCTGCGTTGGCATGGCGGCGCCGCACCCATTTGGCACACCCACACGTTTCGTGGCCCCATAGGGAGCTCCACCGAAGGCCCCAGTGGCTGCGTTGGCATGGCGCGCCGCACCCATTTCGGCACACCCCTCACACGTTTCGTGGCCCCATAGGGAGCTCCACCGAAGGCCCCAGTGGCTGCGTTCGCATGCGGCCCGCACCCATTTCGGCACACCCCTCACACGTTTCACACACCCCTCACATAGGGAGCTCCACCGAAGGCCCCAGTGGCTGCGTTGGCATGGCGGCGCCGCACCCATGTCGGCACACCCCTCACACGTTTCGTGGCCCCATAGGGAGCTCCACCGAAGGCCCCAGTGGCTGCTTGGCATGGCGGCGCCGCACCCATTTCGGCACACCCCTCACACGCTTCGTGGCCCCATAGGGAGCTCCACCGAAGGCCCCAGTGGCTGCGTTGGCATGGCGGCGCCGCGCCCATTTCGGCACACCCCTCACACGTTTCGTGGCCCCATAGGGAGCTCCACCGAAGGCCCCAGTGGCTGCGTTGGCATGGCGGCGCCGCACCCATTTCGGCACACCCCTCACACGCTTCGTGGCCCCATTGGGAGCTCCACCGAAGGCCCCAGTGGCTGCGTTCGCATGGCGGCGCCGCACCCATTTCGGCACACCCCTCACACGTTTCGTGGCCCCATAGGGAGCTCCACCGAAAGGGCCAGTGCTACCGCCCTCATGCGTCCCGTACGCCCAGGACAGCGTTTCGTGGCACGCCTTTCGTGGCGCCATAAGGAGCCCCACCGAAAGCGGCATCTACAAAGCGTTATTCACAATTGCATATGGTTGGGTCCTTCGCCAGGATAATTCTTCGGTTTCCATTTCCACGGGGAGGCCAGGGGGATGCGTCTCACCGGTCTGGCGGTTGTTCTGGCTCGGTTTCACCCCCACATTTGGTGCAGAACTGAGACTCTGGCATCCTGGCTCGATTTGACACAGAAGTGAGGTTCGGTATGGTGTTCTGGCTTGATAGCAGCCCTCGCTGAACCAGAAATTAGACTCACTATGGTTTTGCGGCTCGATTCGATCCAGAAATCATGCTCGCTATGGTGTTCTGGTTTGGTATCAGCCCTCGCTTGGTACGGTTTTCTTCATCGGAGTGTCCGCAGGGGGGGCTATGGGGGAGGCGTCTCATTGGTCGGGCCGCTCAATTCGGCGTTCTGGCTCGATTTCAGTTCAAAGATTTCTTTCACCAAAATCTCCACGGGGGGGGCGAGTGTTCAGCCGTCGCAGATCTAGGAATGAGGTTCACCATAGTGTTACCGTTCGATTTCAGCCGTCGCAGGTTCTCACCATGCCAGTTGTCCTGGTTCCAGAATGCGTGACACGGCCATAGGCTTTCACCTTTCCAGCTGCTAGGAGTGGGGCCGCTCGGTCCCCAATACTGTTCCTCGCCTCGCCTCGCCTCGCCTTCCGCCGTGTCGGCCTCGAACGACCAGCGGGCCAGAGGGCGGCGCTGCCATTACGAGACCCATGGAAGCGCAAGGGGGGGGCAAGGAAAGGAAAGGAAGACACCCAAAAACAATGTACCCAGAACCTGCAAGCACGACCCCTGCTGCGAGGGGCCACGGGGGCGGCGGCCACTCGGGAGATCTCGCCAGCCCGGCAGAGATGGAGGGCAGAACCCACCAAAAAGGCCGCCCCCAGACGGTCGGGGGAACCCGCCGCCAGCAGAGTGCAGTGTGGAAACACAGACGCTTGACAGCGCAGCCAAACATTGTGCTTGCCCTTTTTTGGCCGTACCTCCCCGCGAGCACTCGCAAAGGTTGACGCTACTGACCGCCTTCTGGCGCCGATGGGTCATTGAGGGGGGCCCCCCTCGCCCGACCATGGCCCCGAAACCACCGCCGAGCGACATGTGCCCACCCAGGTGGCGGTGCGCCTTGACCACTAGCGTCGCCGTTCTGCCTCTCCGCCCTCCCCCGGGGGAAAGGTCCGAGGACCCAACCGCCCCCGAGTGGAGGTTGGAGGAGGAGGGTTGCACCACACTCCCGACCCGCAGCACAAAGTCCGGAGATGGGTCCAGCCACGCCCGACGCCAAAGCCCCAACACCAAACGCACAGCGAACCCAACCCCACCAGTACCTCGAGAGGGGCGCCCCCTGGGGGGGGCATGGGTTACTCCAGATTTCGTAATAAAGGGAGGGGGGTCTCATTTCGGGGGGGGGGTCTCTTCCAGGCTATCTTGGAGGGCCTGGGGGGGTCTGGGGACGATGTTTTGGAGGGTTCTCCCAGGGGGGGAGGTCTGAAATGGCTTGTCTTGGAGGGTCCAGACCCCCTCCCTTCTATTACGAAATCTGGAGTAGCCGTACCCCCTTCCGCCACCGCCCCTCGAGGCCCGCACATGCCGATGAAGCCCAGGCCACGCAGAACCGACCCCACACGGGGGGGCGAGCCACGTCAGGACTGTAAGCCCCAAAGGAGGAGAGGAGAGGAACAGAGGAGGGGAGGAGGGGCAAAGGGAGGAGAGGAGAGGAAGGGAGGAGGGGAGGAGGGACAAGGAGAGCGGCGGAAGGGAGCGGCACAGTGCAAACACGGCCTATCCCCCACCCCCGGGGAAGCTTGGGATGGGGCCAGGTGGCGAGGAGGAGGGACACGTTGTCCCAGATGCGGCTGAGTTCAAGTAGAACAGGGGGCCTGTGCACTTACACCTGCCAATGCTGCCCCAAACGCGTTCATGCCACCATGTCGACATCACGAACGTCACCTTCGTAAGCAAATTCAACTCCGTAATCGTACCGGCAATCTAATGAGATCCTTCTCGCAATCCGGCACTTCAGGCGCCCATCCGCCTCCACACCTTCGCTGCTGTTCGGATGTCTTGTTGCTGGTTCTTCCAAACAAAAATGCGCGCGGCGTTAAGGCGAACACCACATTCTGAAAGCGGGCCGCCTTCCATGCGTGAAGTTCTGGCAGATTCTCAGCCTAAGGACCAAAGTGGTGAGGAAGTCTCAGGCGGAACGCCCGGCCCGCCCTGCCGATACGCTTCTGGGTGCGACAGGGAGCAGTTACTTATAAGGGACAGGGATGGACGAGGAGGAGGAGGAAGAAGAGCAAGAGGATGATGAGGATATGAGGATGAGAGGGGGGAGGAGGAGGAGGAGGAAGAGGAGGAGGAGGTGGAGGAGGAGGAGCAGGAGCAGGAGCAGGAGGAGGCGGAGGAGGAAGAGGAGGAGGAGTAGGACGAGGATGGGAGGCCTCTTGGGTACCTTGACATGCCCTCTTGGGGCCTCTGGACTTCTAAAGCCTCTTGGGGGCCTTGGGCCTCTGAGGGGCTTCTGGGGGGGTATCTTTTGGCAATATTTGGGGTCCCCTTTTGGCGCTTTCGGGCCGTCTTGGATGCCGGCGGGGTCGCCGTGGGGCTCTCTGAATGCTGTTTTCGTGGCCTTTGGGGCCGCGTTTGGGCTATATTGGGGGCATCAGGAGTTGTCCCAAACGCAGCAAATTTGAGCAACCTCTGGGAAAGCATTGATTTTGACATCCTGGAGGCTCTCGTGGAGCCCTCTTCTGGCGTGTTGGAGCCTCTTGGGTCGTCTGAAGGTCACCTTGGTCTGGCTTGGAGTTACCTTGGGCCGTATTGATTACATGTTGGGGCTCTCTTGGCCGTCTCGGAGGCGTCCTGGGACCGCCTTGGAGCTCATCTTGTGCCAACTTGGCTGCCTTGGAGGACGTTCTGGGGCCTTCTTGGGCGGGATTGGCGATTGGAGCCGATTTTTACGAACGCGCCCATGTGGTCGAGCCAGATCCCATTGAGAACATTTGGGAGGGCCTAACGGGGTAGCTGCAACTCGGCACGCCGTGCTGCACCAATGTGCTAGCAGAAGGGGGCGACGGATCGAAGATGCCTACTGCGAGGCACCACCGCCCCCTTCATTTTGGAAACGCCCACGCGGCCAAACGCTGAGCCGAAGTCTGGTCAATCTAGTGGACCACGTATTCCCCCTGCCCCTGTGGAACCTCTTGGGGGAAGCACTTAGAAGAGGAGAAGGAGGACGAGGAGGACGAGGAGGAGGAAGAGCAGGAGGAGGAGGAGGAGAGGGATGGGAACGCGACCCGTATTTGCCACTCGCACAGTTTGGAGGGCTCGCGTGAGCGTGCGATTTGACGCCCTCGCCCAAGTTCCGCTCACACTCTTCTTGGAAATGGGATTCCTGCTCGGGCGCGGGGCAAGTTTCGCTCGCCGAATCGCACAGCATCTGCAGCGGCATCGGGTCCGTGCGAGAGCGGGTGAAATGTTGCCCTCGCCCAAGTGCACACCAGCTTGCGCTCGACAGTGGCAGTGCTGCGTTAGCGCGGCGTATGTTTCATGTTCGCTGCGCTCGTCTGATTTTTGGCCGCTCGAGAGCGGGCACACATTCGGTTACCGCCGCAGCGCCGCGTGAAGATTGCTGAAGCTCTGGTCCTGCCGCTGCGCGGCCCGCGCAGGTGTCCCTTCGCCATGCCGGCGGAAGCGGAACCCCGCGCGAGCGTCTTCCGCTCGGTGGGTGGGAACACGTTCCAAGGATTATCATGTTGCGTGGGGGGAGTGTGGGACTGGGCGTGGCCCGCTATCTCGATCGACCTGGGTAGGTTCATTCCCACTCCTACCCATGCCCCTGCTTCTACTCCGGCTATCACTCCTGTTCTCCGTCCGCTAGCTGGGTGGGAGCGCGCTCCACTCCCCAATCTCACATTGTGCCACTGTGTATCCATGTGTTGCGGGCGGGAAATGGGTGGGCCCAGCTGGTTCGTTCGACCTGGCTGACGTGACTATTAGTCCTACTCGTGGTCCCGAAATTTACGCGTGTTTGTGGTGAGTTTTCGACTGCATCCGCCACCTGTGCCTGGGTCCCAGCCCAGCCCAGAACACGTCCTTCGACGCCTCCTCCTCCCTCGATTGCAATATGCTGTGCGTTGCCCCGCTCTGAACATGTACCTCCCTCCTCATCCTCTTTCTCTTTGTCATCGTCGTTATCTCTGGTCTCTTCCTTGTCCTTCACCTTCGCCATGACCTGTTCGTCCTCATCATCATCTTCCCCCTGTCTGCTTGCTCTCTCCCTCGGTGCCTCCGTTCAGTCTTGGAGGGCATGAGTTGCGAGCGATCCTTGTCAGCGCAACTTATAGTTGGCACCGTGACACACTTCCAAACACATGTGAGCAAGACGTGAAACACAAAGGCAACACCTCAACACTAGCACTGGTATTAGTTTGCGATGTCTTTTCCTGCTCGCGTCGGAGATAGCTGTTTAGGAAGACTGATACGTTTGCGGCCCGTGGGCTCGCGACCTTTTTCTCCACAGACATCGAACTCATTGATACAGGGTTGAAGCCTAGCATCACACACGCATCATATAACAGTGGTGGTGATGATGATGATGCTGACGGTGACGATGATGATAAGGACGAGGATGACGATGACGATGGCGACGATGATGGTAATGATGGTAATGGTGATGGGGATGGTGATCACGGTGATGTTCCGGATGGTGACGGTGGTGATGATGGTGAAGAAGGTGAGGAAGATGATGCTGGTGATGATGATGGTGATGATGATAGTGGTTGTGACGATGCTGATGCGGCTGATGATGCGGCTGATGATGATGATTTTGATGCTGCTGATGCTGATGCTGCTGTTGATGATGATATTGATGACGCTGATGATGACGACGATGATGAATATGATGCTGACGATGATGCTGATCGTGATGCTGATGACGATGCTGACGCTGACGATGATGTTGATGATGATGATGATGATGATGATGATGATGATGATGATGATGATGCTGACGCTGCTGCTGATGCTGCTGCTGATGACGACGATGATGCCAAGTATAATGATGATGTTGATGATGATGCTGATGCTGATGTTTAGGATGACGATGGTTATGATGCTGATGACGATGACGCTGACGACGATGATGCTAATGATGATGCCGATGATGTTGTTGATGATGATGCTTATGATTATGATGATGACGATGATGATGATGATGATGATGATGATGATGATGATGATGATGATGATGATGATGTTGATGATGATGATGTTGCTGATGATGATGAGGAGGTGGAGGAGAAGTAGGAGGACCAGGGTAAGCCCAGGATGCATCAGCGATGCTACAATTCGCTCCCCGTGCGAAGTGCGACCCCCAGGGTAGGCGGGGCCGCCAGCCTGCGCGGGCCCATCGGCCCGGGTCGGAGGGGTCAAGCAGTGGCGAAGCGTCCCGGCGTTCCCATAGGCCTACCAAACAATGTTCTAAGAACCTGTTGTGGCTTCCACGAAATGTTCGTAGAACATTTCTGGCTGGGACTGCTTTGTTTCAACACATCGGGCTTGTGTTCTAAGAACCATGTTCCCAACCATCCTGAGGTGGTGGGTCCTCGTTTTGAAGAGACAGCGCCCCGCGTCCCTCCCTCCCGCCTCCCCCTTCTCCTCCTCCGCCCTCCTCCCCCTCCTCCCTTCTCCCAGTCCTTGCCCCTGTCTTCATCATGTCTCTGTTTCGGTACACTCCTCACACGTTTCGCGGCCCCATAGGGAGCCCCACCTAAGGCCCCAGTTCGCATGGCGCCGCCGCCCCCTTTTGGCACACCCCTCACACGTTTCGTGGCCCCATAGGGAGCTCCACCTAAGGTCGCAGCGGCGCAGTTCGCATGGCGCCGCCGCCCCATTTTGGCACACCCCTTACACGTTTCGTGGCCTCAAAGGGGGCTCCACCTAAGGTCGCAGTGGCGCAGTTCGCATAGCGCCGCCGCCCCATTGTGGCACACCCCTCACACGTTTCGTGGCTCCATGAGGAGCTCCACCTAAGGCCCCACTGGCGCAGTTCGCATGGCGCCGCCGCCCCATTGTGGCACACCCCTCACACGTTTCGTGGCTCCATGAGGGGCTCCCCCAACGATCCCAGTGGCGCAGTTTGCATGGCACCGTCGCCCCATTTTGGCACACCCCTCACGTTTCGTGGCTCCATAAGGAGCTCCACCAAAGATCCCAGTGGCGCAGTTTGCATAGCGCCGCCGCCCCATTGTGGCACACCCCTCACACGTTTCGTGGCCCCACAGGGAGCTCCACCTAAGGTCCCAGTGGTGCAGTACGCATGGTGCCGCCGCCACATTTTGGCACACCGCTCACACGTTTCGTGGCCCCATAGGGAGTTCCACCCACGGTCCCAGTGGCGCAATTCGCGCGGCGCTGCCGCCCCATTTCGGCACACCCTCACACGTTCTCGTGGCCCCATAGGGAGCTCCACCTGAGATCCCATTGGCGCAGTTCGCGTGGCGGCGCCGCCCCATTTTGGCACACCCTCACACGCTTCGTGGCCCCAGATGGAGCTCCAGAGTTTTTTCGGTCCTGTGGACTCTCGCTTTGGGCCGTCGGCTGTCCGGCGCGCTGCCCCCTCGGTCGACGTCGCCCAGGCGTGATCCTGGACTGCGGCCACCACGAGGCCGGGAATGGCAAGAAGGAGGACGACGACTGGTGGTTGGAGCTATATGCGCTGCTCTCGCGCGCCGCCCGCCACGAGGATCTCCTGCTCATGCGGGCGCCGCGCATCGAGTTTTTCCTGGCGGGGCCGCAGGAGGGCTTGCGGAAGCGGCTGGAGCAGTCTGCGGCGCGCACGAAGCGGCGCAGGAGGGAGGCGACGGCCCTCGCCAGGGAGTTGGGCTTCACTAGCTTTATCCGCGATGCTTGACCTGAGGAGCGGCCCGCCCGAGCCGCGCCTTCTCGACTGTCCAACCGTTTGGCCTCGCGCCGCGGACGACCCGCGCGCATCGCTGGGGCCCTCCTCGGAGCGACCCACGCGCGTCGCGGGAACTCCGCGCGGCGCTCTGCCCGGCGCCTCGCTCGCCCGTCGTCGCTCTGCCCGGCGGGCGGGCCCTTGCCCGCCATCAGCCAGCCAGCTAGATCTCTTTGCTCCGCGCAGCGGACGACCCGCGCGCGTCGCTGGGACGCCTTCGGGGCGACTGGCTCGCGTCGCGGGGGCTCCGCGCTGCGCTGCGCCTGCAGCCTTGGGCCTTGGGGCGCAGGGGAAAAGATGGCGAAAGCAAGGGGAGGAAGCGGGCGCGATCCTCGCGAGGGGCGCGCCGACATGGGCGCCGCGGCGCGCGGGCGTTGCCATCAGGGTTTCCGCGGGGGCGCCCTGTGGCAGCCGCGCTCAGCGCCGCGTGAACTTGGAGCCAGGCGTGCCCAACTCGCTCACGTTCATTTACAGTCGGCGCGACCATGCTCGCACTCATGCAAACATATTCACTCGCGCGCAGACTCATTCACACTTCGACTCACTCGCGCCCAGGCTCACCCGCGCTCACTCTCTCGCACTCAGACCTATCGTCTTCGTTCGCGTTGTGTACCCCGCCATGAATGTCGGCGCGCCCCTCATTCGGTTCGTGGCCCCATTGGGAGCGCCACCGAAAACGATATTCACAATTGCGGTGCTCACAACTGCATATGTTTGGGTCCTTCGCCAGGCTAATGTTTGTTCTAAGAACGTTTTGGGGTTCTAAGAACATTTCGTGGTAGGCCTATAGGAATGCTGGGACGGTCGGTCCCTGCTCAAAGGGGCGGGGGGGGGGGGGGGGGAACACGAAGTCTGATGCATGTAAGCGGGAACTCAGGAGGGGGGACATAGAGGACAAGGGGAAATGAAAGGGGGGGTCGAGGAGAGGGGGGAATAGAAAAGAGTGCGGGGTGGGGATAGCAGAGAGGGGGGATGGAGGCGGTGGGGGGATCCAGCTAGGTGCGCTCGCGCCATGTCAAGCCTCCTAGTCCTCGCACCCATGTTTTCCCATGGCGCTGATATGTTCTCTGTCCGCCGACGGGGGACACAGCGGGCCTGACCCCCCCAACTGGACAGCATCGTGTTATGCGCAATCATAACAGAAGAGCTGTGTATATCAGATGAGGAGGTTGCGGATGAGTTGGGGGATGAGCTAGAATAGCATGAGGGGGACGATGAAGAGGGAGGACGATGAGGAACAACAGCAGCAGCAGGAATGGGAGGCGCGGGAGGAGCTGGAGGAGGACAAGTATGAGGATGAGGTGGTGGAGGAGGAGGAGGAGGAAGAGGAGGAGGAAGAGGAGGAGGAGGAGGGGAAAGGAACGGGGAGGCAACGGTGAGGAAGCACTCGGACTCAGAAGATTGGCCCGCGCTGGGGGGAGAGCGCCATTCTGAACGATGGGAACAAAGCGCCGATCCGACGAGGAGACCCACGCTGCAGCAGGAACGGCATGGTGGAAGGACCGAAACGGCTCAGATGGACGATCAAAGCAAAGGAAAAGCAATGTGTGTCAAGCCTGTGTAGAAAAAGCAACGCGGAGGGGGGCGCGCCGCTCTCAGGACGTCTTCGGGGGAGAGGAGGATCGTATTCATATCGTGTGATGGTGCGGGAGATGGGGGGATAGATGGGAGGGGATGCGGGGGGGGTCGAAAAAGGGCAGCTTGCTCCAGACCATGGCAGGTTCACCTCTTGTGCTGAAGGGGGGCGGGGCGTGGAGGTCTGGATCTCACGCAAGCCGGGACGCAATTGCAGGCCTTTTTGGCCCAGCGCTACTTGAGAAAGCGGCGGGGGAGGGAGGGAGGGAGTCAGGGGGGAGGGAGGGAGGCAGGGAGGGAGAGAGGAGGGGGGGGAAGGCGAAATGCCATGCAGGTAGATCGATTTTGGGTCTTCACAAGTAAAGCGCTCTCGAAGTTGCTGCATGTGGCTGGTCTCGGCCCCGCCGCCGGGCGAATGCTTCGATGCACTGGCGCCTCCGGCGCTGGGAGGCGCTGGGGAAGCCAACCCGTCAAGGGTCACAACCGCAGCCCTGGAACTTCGCTTTCTGCGCATATTGCTCGAGCGGGATCGATCCGCGAGGGCCCCGGGGCCCGAAGCAGAGCGCGACGTCTCCCGGTGAGAAATCCGCGGAAGCAAGAGCCACGTGTGTCTCCGGAGGGGCTCTGGTCTCCGGGCGGTTCTCCAGGTCTGGGTCCTGCATTGCCAGCCTCGAGCGTATCCCTATCCCTGAGATGGACACGCCAACAGGCGACGACAGTCTTGGGGATCCGCCCTCCAAAAATAAGGGAACCCCTAAGATTGGCACCGTGATGAGGAGGTGCCCAGCACAGGGATAGGGATATCTTCCAGGCTGGCAACTCGAGCCCATTCGTGGCCGAGCCTCGCCGTCTCGTCCGAGCGGCCGGCGCCCGCGCCGAAGCCTCCGCGCGGCAGGCACGACTGCGGGGACGACGCCTTCTTCATGGCGCAGCCCACGGAGGCCCCGGAGCTCGAGGGGGGGCAGCCTGGCCGGCCCCCCGTGGCGGGCCGGAGCCCCCCTTCCCCGAAGGGGACGAAGCTGCATGAGTATAGAACCTGCGGAGCTCCGCTCGGAGTTCCTGGATTTGCGCCGGAGGCCCCCCGGCGGCGCGCCCGGCGCCCATCCGAGAAGTCCGCGCGGAGCTCCGACGGTTTATGTTTATGCAGTCTTTCCTGCGTCCAGGGCGGGCCTCGCCTCGCCTCGCTCCGCGGCGTGGGCAAGGGCGACCAGAGGAGAGCCTCCAGCTAGATGCTCGTTCTGGGGACCTTCCTGGTGGGGACCTCACGGATCTGGTCGTGTCCTGTCCGGACCAAACTCGGTTCTACTTCGACACAGGTTCGATTCAAGTTCGGCTCAAGTCTCGAGTCGACGGACCGTCGACGCAGCACCAACGCATGAGTGAGCGAGTGGCTCCAGGAAGGTCCCCAGAACGAGCACCTCACTCCAGGGCGAGGGGGTCGTCATGGGAGGGGTCGGTTCGGCCGCGCACGACAAGCCCGTCGTGGGTATCCGTCGCCAGTCGCCGTCACCGTCGTTTCTCGTCCGAGGTACGATGGGGTGAGGTTTTGGACCTGTGTCTCATCCGTTTCGAGCTTCTGAGGGGCTTCGAAGTCGCCACGGCTGGATTCCTGTCCCGAGTCTTTGTCGGGAACACACGCCCAAGGAGAGTTCCAGGTGCCGATTTGTAAGGAGGGTCGCCGTTGTCGTCGTCGTCGTCGTCGTCGTCGTCGTCGTCGTTGTTGTCGTCGTCGTCGCGTTCTCTTCCGACTGTTGTCTGCGTATGATGAGGTGAAGTTGGGCGCGAGCAGGGCAGAGCTCGGATCACACGTTGCCGATGTTGCAGTTGTCCGTCTCGCCTCCCTCTGACCATACTGCTGTCATGTGCTGGCGCTGGCTCAGTTGACTTCCGCAGCCCGCCAGGCTACGGCGACGGTCGGCATAGCCGACGGTGTGAGCAGCTGGTCTCGCATGGAGGGCTGACAGGGTGGGAGCGAACATGATGTTGCAAAGCACATCCCGTTGCATGAAGTACGATTCAAGGAGTGTCCAGGCCTAGAGCCGTTCGACTGTAGCAGCGATCCAGGCCGTTTTTCAAACACCACTTGCGGCCTCCGCGCGCCTATCTTGCCATGCCCTTCGAGCCCTCCCGGCTCACGTGACGAGGTCATTTGATCCAGGCCCCGAGATGCATGCTTTGAAAGAGAGAAATGCTACAGAATTGATTACTCCATAGTTGAAGGCAAATTCTGGCCAGCCTGTGTCTGAGGTCCGCGAACTCTGCCTTGCGCGATGGTGCCAGTCGGGTGCGCCTCCGTGACGTTGGCGGTCGACGGCGCGGCCGCGGGCGCGCGCGCGCGTGCCCCACCCACCACAGCGCAATATTTTGAGCATCGTCCACGGGTGCCGCAGTCTATGCCGCAGTGGGACTTCGGTGAAACGGCTGCCAGCACGGACCATCGTGTTCGTTATGCGCGTAACGAGCACGCGCCCGTAGCGCGATCGCCCTAGGCACACGCCCGCGCATCCACATTCCAAGTAGAGACTTACATTCGTAGTCGACGGCGATACCTGCGCAAACCCGCGCCACGTGTTGCCTACAGAGCACCCGCGCCACCGTATTGTTCGTTGCCCGTCGTGGGTTATGGGGCCATCTGCGATAGTCCTTGTCGCTGCCCACCTCGTATCCCCTTATAATTGGTTTGGCCCCTCTTATCCTGGCCGGAGCGGTAGTTTCCCCGTCTCGTCCTCGTCCTCCGTGTCGTTCCTCCTCCGCATCTTCTTCCGCCCCTTTTTGCCCATGCCCAGGGATTCTCAAGTTTGTGCTCTCTCTGCCCATGGCGTCGGCAGGCTCGGCGCAAGCAACCGCAAGAGAGGTTTCGTGACGAGTTCGTCCCATTCTCGCTGCTGCGGTGGATGTGCTCTTTGCGTGTCCCGTTCCGTTTGGGGGGCCTCTCGGGGGGGCGATCGGGAAACATTGTCGCAATATTCATCAGAATCATCACAATTATCCCAGTGCGGCCCTACCTAGGAGTTGGAGCATTTAGGAAAGCATCATCCACATCTACACTACATCTACACCTGCATCCACATCTACGTCATCATCAACCGCGAGACTCACGTCTACATCTACATCTACACCTACATATACACCTACATCTACATCTACTACGTCTACATCTACATCTACATCTACATCTACATCTACATCTACATCGACATCTACATCTACATCTACATCTACAACTCCTAGGTCGGGTCGCTCTGGGGTAGCTGTGTTGGTGCTTTTCTATGCTGCGCTGTGCTGCGTTATGCTATGCTATGCTAGGGTACGCTCGGCTGCGCTGTGTTGTGCTAGGCTATGCTATGTTTTGCTATGTTGCGCTATGCTATGCTAGGCTATGGTATGCTGCGCTATGATATGCTGGGCTATGCTATGATATGATATGCTGCACTATGCTATGCTATGCTACGCGATGCTGCGCTGTGCTGTGCTGTGCTGTGCTATGCTATGATATGCTGGCAGCTGGGCATAGACACAGCGCATGCAAAATGCATCGCGCGCCCTTCGATCGTTTCCCCACAGTTGGAAATTACATGGACATCCCTTGAAGCTGGAGGGCTCAATTGCACATTTGGGTTTTCAAAATTAGGTTTCCGATTTCTCATCGCCGACGAAAGACATACACACAGCCCATGCAACATGCATCGCGTGCGAACTGCGCGCCTTTTTGCACATCTTCTGCGCTTATAGGACGATGCGTCAGAGCCTGATAACTAAGTTTACAATGTGCCTTCTCATTGTGTTTTCAGTTTCACATTAACGCAGCTGGTGCACACGCGTTGCACGCAACTTACAAAGCGCGCGACTTGCGCCAACGCGCGCGACCTGCGCGTACACGATGGTTTTCCACACATACAACAATTATAGGACCATCCCTTGTATTATGACAGTGAAGCTTTACAGCCGATTTCCCCGACTTGGGCTTTCGTTTAAACATCGCCGCACATATTATACACACATCGCATGCACCATGCATCGCGCGCGCGACCTGCTCGCGCATGCGACGTGCGCGCGCGCCCACGATTGTTTTCCACGCGCTTGGAAATTATATGACAACCTCTTGTGATAGGAGAACTGCATCTTACATTGGGTTTTCACCATATGGTTTTCGATGTATCATAGCCGCACACTGTATACAAACAGCAATTGCGTACATTTTTTTTGCGCGCGCGTCCTGCGCGCCCATGGGCCCCCCAAGCAGTTTGCAAGTCTATGGCCATAACCTGGAACCCGAGAGCGACATGTTTCATGTTGGTTTTCCCATCTGGGCGCTCGATTTCACATCGCCGCAGCTGGCGCACACAGCGCATGCAACATTCATCGCCACACAGCGCAGACACCATGAACCGCGCGCGCGACCTGCGCGCGCGCGACCTGTACGCGTGCCCACTATGATTCCCGCGCGCGGCCATTGTGACAATTTCTTCGATTCGGAGAGCGACATTTTACACGGGGTCACCGACTGGGTTTTCCATTCAACATCGCCGCAAATTGTGCGCGCACAGCGCATGCCACAGGCATCGCGCGCGCGTCTTGCTTGGCCATTGGTTTTCCACGCATTTCCCAATTATGTTAACGTATCTTGGGGCCCGAGAAGAAATCTGTACATCGTTTTTTTTTCCCATTGCGATTTCGACGTATCATCGCCGGAAGTGGCATGCAGACAGCGCGTGCAACATGCGTCGCGCGCGCGACCTGCGTGCCCACTGGTGTTCCACATGTGCTCGTAATTCTACGGCCATGAATTGGCGCCCGAGGGCGACATTTTATGCTGGGTTTCGCTTGATATTTTTCGCTTTAACATCGCCACAACCATCGCGCACATTGTGCCCCGCCCCCGCCGCCCACCAACAGGGTGGCGGAGATATGGCCGCATCTTCACCGTCTTGAGGGCACAGCACCCAGCTTCGATGACCAACCCGAGTATGTATTCAGCCAGTTTGGCTAAACATGTCTTGCCATCTCATATATTTGCAGTCTAGCTGGGTGGTCGCAGCTTCGGCCGCTGATTCGCTCGCGGGTTTCAGAAGTTGTTCCTTCTTAGACCCAGCTAGATTTTTCAGGGTGGCTGATTTCAATCGGCTTGGGGAAGGTGTTACTCCAAGCGCTCAAACAGGTTTGGCCAGCTTTGCTCGGTTACCGTATATTCGGACGGGCGGGGATGTGCTCGCGAGCTCCCTGCCGCAGCGCTCCCCCCGCTCGTCCTGAGTACAAGGTTCCGATGCCCGCGCGCGAGGGAATAGTTTGATCCTTATGGATTCGAAATGGGTAAAGGTACTACTCGCCCGGCATCGGGCTATTTTTTTGGCATGGTAAACAATTTCGCGGACGATGAAAATCCCGTCGTTCTGCCTGAATTTTTAATCGGTTTGGTCCAGGCATGGTGGTTTCGGCTGCTGTTCCGCTCGTGAGTCGGCGAACGGAACCATTTTGACCGTGCGACCTGGCTAAGGTGCTCCGAAAGTATGAGGTTGAACCGCCTGCGAATTTCTATCCCGACCACTAAAAATTTAGCCAGCGGCCGCCGCGAGAAGTCGCATTTGCTAAAAATTTAGCTTCTTCGGCTTAGTTGTTACCGCTCAGGGTATTTTTTGGGCTGTCGGGGTATTTTTTTTCGAAACTGGTAAATTTACTCGATTCGGACAAATTTACTCCGACCGCGAAAAAATTAGTCGGCGACCGGTAAAAATTTAGTCGTTTTGGGTAAATATCTACCTGGTGTTGCCCAATTTTTTAGCGAACGGGGTAATTTTTTCACAGAAGAGTAAATTTAGTCGTTTCGAAAAAGTCGGTCCGAGGAAGAGGAGGGCGAAACATTTACTCTTTACTCCAACAGCCAAAAATTTAGTCGGTGCGCATTCAGGGAGAATGCGCTTCAGTTCGTGAGCGAAGCGCAATCCGAACCATTGGGATTATCACCATTTGGTTCCAAACATGTCTTGGAAGGGGTAAACTTTTAGCCAATATGGTAAATTTTAATCAGAATTGGTAAATATTTAGTCAAGGTGGCTAAAAGGTGAGTCCCGAAATCAAGACGCGGTAATTTCTCAGCCATCGTTTTGGGGTGGGCTGTGGGATGGGATGTAATCTGCGCGTGCTTGGTGGTGGTGGCTGTGGTGGCTGTGTTGGTGTAGTGGTGGTGGTGGTGGACGTGGTGGTGTTTGTGACGGTGCCGGCTGTGGTGGCGGTCGTAGTGTTGTTCGTGGTTGCGATATGTGCGCGTGTCTGCGTGCGTTTGTGGGTGGCTGGGTGGGCGGGAAGGTTGGCGGGCGGGCGGTTGGCTGAAGGGGGGGGGGTGTCTGGTGGTAGAGGTGGTGGGCGGTCATGGGGTTGGGTGAGCGGGCGAGTGGATGGGCGGGTGAATGCGTGGGTCCGCGGGTGCGTGAGGGGGGATGGGCTGGGCGGGTGAGGTCGGCGCGCGCGCGCGCGTGCGCCTGTGGTCGAGGGGGGGGGAAGGGGGGGGGCAGCGGCGATGGGAGGGGGCGGCGGTGTGGGCGAGAGGCGGGGTGGGGAGGGGCGCGCGCGTGGACGGCGGTGGGGAGAAGGGGGGGGGGGCCGTTGTGGTGGTGGTGGTGGTGGTGGTGGTGGTGGTGATGTGTGTGTGTGTGTGTGTGCGTGTGCGTGTGCGTGTGTGTGTGTGTGTGTGTGTGTTTGTGTGTGTGCGTGAGTGCGCGCGTGTGCGTGCGCGTGTTTGCGCGCGCGCGCCTGCGCATTCGCCGCGGGGCGGGGTGGGGCGGAGTGGGCTGCGCAATTTTCTGGTATAGCAAATATTGTTTGGGGGGTCGAGGGTGAGTGGGGATGGGGGGAAGGGGTGGAGGGCGCGGTGTTTTTTGTTTTCTTTGGTTGTTGTTGTTGTGGTTGTGGTTGTTGATGCTGGTGGCGTGGTGATTTGCTTTGCTGTTGGTATTCATGTGGCTGTGGTTGTGGTCGTGGTTGTGCCTGTGGTGGTTCTGGTGGTGGTGGTGTGTGTGTGTGTGTGCGTGTGCGTGTGGTCGCGTGCGTGCGCGCGTGTGTGCGTGTAATGCGTTTGCATTCGTTGGGGTTGTTAGCTTACCTTGCGACATATACCGCTGCACACAGCCATCCGCGCTTGGCAGCACGAGGCTGTTGACGCGGACGGGGGGCGGAGGCGGGATAATTATGATGATATTGTCATGGTTATTGCGGGGCCAGGAGGGGAACGGGGGGGGGCCATGGGTCAAAGTCGAGGATGGTGGCGATAGGCGGTGGTCGCGTGGGTGATTGTTTTTTTGCGCGGTTTAATGTGATGTGCGCGTGCGTGTGTGATTACGCGTCTGTTTTGTGCATTTGCGAAGGAGAGTGGGGGGGGGGGCAATATTGGGGCTCTTTTGTTGAGTTCCTGGTGCCGTGCGGGCGTTGTCTCTGGCCATGCAAGATGCGCGACTGCCCCCCGCGTGTCTTGTTTGTGGGGCCACTCTGGAGCTTCGCGCGCGTAAGCTCAGGGCTCTTTTGGTGTGATGTTGGACCGTCTCGGGCACTTCTGCGGCCCCCCCCGGCCCTTGCTGGGCTCTCGTGCAGCGCCCCTGGGCCCATGCCGTGGTAATCTCGGGGGGCCGAGGGCGATTTCGAGGTGCCCAGGACGCGAAATCCTTTCTTGTATTTTCTCTCGTGGACAGCGTGGCGCTCTCTTGGGGTCATGTTCGGGCTCCTTGGGGTCAACTGAGGCCATGGCTCTTGTCGCGGCGACTCGCGGTCATTCTTCTGTCATGACGCGGCGATTGCAGCGGGGGCAGATAGACGGCACCTCCTCCTCCTCCTCTTCCTCCACCCCGCCCCCCCCTCCTCTTCCCGCCTCGCCTTTCGCCCATCCCCCCCCCAATTCTACGCCCATCCTCCTGATCGTCCCTCCTCTTTTCTGCTTCGTCCCCTCCTCCCCCTGTCCTTCCAGTCGCGTCGACGAGAGACAGAAAGAGATAGGGAAAGAGGCAGGGATAACGAAACGCTTGCGCATATTATCCCAGAGCGACCCTACCTAGGAGTTGGAGCCCCGAGGAAAGCAATATTAGTAGTAGCGGTAAACGCCGTCCACCTCCTTCTCCTGTCGCACATAGCTTTTGCTTTGCCTTTCCTTTGCTTTGTGTTTGTTGTTGCTGTGCTCTGTTTTGCGTTGATTGTGCTTTGCTTTGCTGTTGCTGCTGTTGATTTGTCGTTGCTTTGATGATATGCTATGCTATGCTATGCGGCGCTATACTATGATGTGCTATTGTGTGGTATGTTATGATGCGCTATCATGCGCTATGATATGATATGCTATACTAGGGTATGCGGGGCTGCGCTATGTTATGCTAGACTATGCGATGCTATGTTGCGCTATGATATGCTATGATATGCTATGCATCGCGCTATGATATGCTATGTTATGGTATGATGCGCTATGTTATGCTGTGCTAGGCTATGATATGATATGTTATACTGCGCTATGGTATGCTATGTCATGCCATGCTATGCTGCGCTATGCTATGCTATGATATGATGGGCTATGCTGCGAGATGTTATGCTATGCTATTCTATGCGGCGCTACGACATACTGTGACATGACATGATATGATATGCTATGTGATGCTGCGCTGTGCTAAGCTAAGCTGTGATATGGTATGATATGCTATGCTATGCTATGCCGCGCTATGCTATGATATGATATGCTATGCTGCGCTATGCTATGCTGCGCTATGTTATGCTATGATATGCTATGCTATGCGATGCTATGCTATGCTATGCTTTGACGTAGGCCACGTAGGTCGCACCCGCACGCCTTCCCACACCAAGGCAGATCACAACTATCTCGCGGCCCCATGCCTTCCCAAACCAAGGAACACCTAATTTAGGTCGCCCCCCCCGCCCCTAAAACAACACACACACCTTATCACGCATATTCAACATTAGGTCACATCCTCATGCGTCCGCAACAATGGCGACGGTTGCGTCGGCGTTCTCGACGCCGACGCATCCGTTGCCATGTTCCCCATTTCAGTTTGTCAGACGTAACATGCCGATGCATGACTGAACGTTTCCCCGCCCGTTGTCGGCACGCGCGATGGAAGCTTGCAGCTGTCGCAGTGCGCAGTGCTTGTGGAGAGAGTTGCAGAGTGAGGAGCGCTTGTCGTGCCATTACAAAACACGTGCAGTGACTTTTGGGTATTTCACTAAATTTTCAGTCAACAGTTCAATTTCAGGGATTTCAATTCCGTAGTTAATCTTGTACTCAAATGCTCCCATGTCAGCCAGCGTGGACCCCAAGCATCAAGGCATTGCATCGTGGATGTGTAAGCCATGTAGTGCAAGCTATGTGGTGCGGTTTTGTTTTGCTAACTCATGAGTTTTCAACTTCACTGCCAGCGCAATCATCCCACCCTCTCACCCGCAGCTTGGCATGCAAAACCCATGCGGCGGCGATTGCGGTGTTTGCTTGGTCATGCCTGGCGCGACTCGTCGTCTGCGCTGGCGCGCGCAAGCTCGCGCACAGAGATGCCAGCTGGTTTGGCACAACCGATGCTGCCGTGATGACGCTTACCAATGGCAGCGTCACAGCGCGTGTAAAGCCGCTCTGGCGCGCGGGCATTTAAATGCGGGTCGGTGGCTCGGGTGGGCCCAGTATCATGATGACGTCGCCAACGATGGCAATGATGAGAATCGTAACGATGGTGATGGCGATGACAACCATGATGACAGTAAGTTCAACGACGAAGCCGATGCTGTGAATGCTGAAGACGACGATGGTGTTCATGTGATAATGGTGAAGGTGCTTGAGTGATGATGGCGGCAATTGCGGCGACAGTCGATTACAATATCTTGATGCGGCGGCGCTGATGAGGGTTTTGCTGAGGATGTGCGCGCGCTGAAATCCAAGAGCCCTGGCAAACCTTTGTCGAACAACAATTGCTTGTTCAAGCGTTGCAGCGTAGCTCTACTTTGCAATGCATCGAATCGCTCGCGTGGCGGCGGCGCGCGCATGCGGCCTGCATTGTGTCCTTCGGTGCAGACCTGTGCAGTGGGCACATGCTGGATTAACGCGGATGCACCGCGTGGTGAGATGAGAATGCGGATGTCGGGCGAGTTCGCTAAGATCGCATGGTATTCGTGCTCACGATATCAGCAAGGGCGAGCGGGCCAAGCCATTGCAATCTTTGCACATGAAGCCTCAAGGGCTTCCGATGTATGTTCCAACCCTCCTGCGTTGGGTTCCCGTTTTGCATGGAACACTGCGGTGGCACACCTCCCTCCTTCCTTCCCGCCTCCCTCCTCCTTTCATCTTTCCTGTCTGCCTCTTATCTCGCTCCCTCCTGCGCGCCAGCTTGCCGCATGGGGGGCTGCGATCTGCGAAACTGATACCACCTTCAAGGGCTGATGGAGGGCCAAGCGGAGTGACGTCTTACGCGGATCACCAGGAGACCTCGCCATCTTTGGGGGGCCTGCGATCTGCGAAAGTGTCGCTACGTTCGAGGGCTGCTGGGGGGTGCAGCGGAGTGACGTCTTACGCGGATCACCAGGAGACCTCGCCATCTTAGGGGGGCCTGTGATCTGCGAAACTGTCGCCACTTTCGAGGGCTGCTGGGGGGTCGACGGAGTGACGTTTTACGCGGATCACCAGGAGACCTCGCCATCCTTGGGGGGCCTGCGATCTGCGAAACTGTTGCTACGTTCGAGGGCTGCTGGGGGGTGCAGCGGAGTGACGTCTTACGCGGATCACCAGGAGGTCTCGCTATCCTTGGGGGCCTGCGATTTGCGAAAGTGTCGCCACGTTCGAGGGCTGCTGGGGGATGCAGCGGAGTGACGTCTTACGCGGATTACTAGGAGACCTCGCCATGCCTGGGGGGCTGCGATTGGCGAAAGTGTCGCGACGTTCGAGGGTTGTTGGGTGGTCGGCGGGGGCTGTTCGGTGGTCTGCGGAATGACGTCTTACGTGGATCACAAGGACACCTAGCCATCCCTGGAGAGCTGCGATCTGCAAACTTGTCGCCACCTTCCTGGGCGGTGCAGTGGAGTGACGTCTTACGCGGTTCACCAACACACCTCGCCATCTCTGCGGGGCTACGATTTTCGAAATGGTCGCCCTTTTCGAAGGCTGCTGGGGGGTGCAGCGGGGTGACGTCTTGCGCGGATCACCAGGAGACCTCGCCATCTTTGGGGGGCTGCGATTGGCGAAACTGTCGCCACTTTCGAGGGTTGTTGGGGGGGTCGACGGAGTGACGTTTTACGCGGATCACCAGGAGACCTCGCCATCCTTGGGGGGCCTGCGATCTTCGAAAAGGTAACTTTTTTTCCGAGGGTTGCTAGGGGGACAGCGGGGTGGCGTCTTAGACGGACCACCAGGAGACCTCGCCATCCCTGGGGTCCAGCGGGGTGACGTCTTTTTCTGTTACTTGGGGGTTGTTTCGATTTCCGGGGTCGTCAGAATCCCGGCAGGGTTGCAGGGATGGATTTGGAGGTGTCTAGAGGCGGCGGCGGTGGAAAGTTGAGGATTCTTGGCTGCATCTCTACGTGATGCTGTCCAGGGCAACGACCGTGGACAACCTCCTGATGATACGCGACCCCGGCCTGGATTTCCTGGCCCGCGGGCCGCCCGCAGCTTTGGCGGCACGCCTTCGAGTGTTCAGGTCCCGCACTGAAGCAGCGCAGGAAGGAAACAGAGAAGCTGGTGGGCGAGCTGGGCCGCGTTCGCTTCTCGTACTGACTAGAAGCATGTTTAAGCATTCGTTCGGGCGCCGCGGCGACATGGCGCAGGCAGCGTTGCATCTGTAGCGTGCTACCGACCAAAGCAGCACTCTTCGGTTTCCTCCCGTCATTTTCATCGTCGCCCTCTGCCTCCTGTCGCCTTCCCTCAGCTGCTGCCGCGCGGCTCGCCCTCCTGCGAGTCGCCCGCGCGTCCTTTCTCCTGCCCTTCGTTCCCGCCCCCGTGTCCCCCTCGAGCCTGAGCTCTCGCTCCTCGTCCTTATGTTACTGCCCAGTGAGCCGCGCCACGCGATCGCATCCCATGTGCCTTGCACAACAAATAACGGCGCCTGCACGGTCATCGCCCTGGCAAGTTTGGGCCAACTCCTCTTGTCACTTGATGCAAATGGGTTGGGTACGTCACAGGGTAATGTTATGCTGAACTCCTTGCAGCGGTGGAGTGTTTCGCGTGAATTCGACGTGGTCGCGCGCGTTTGGACGTTGTGTAGTTTTAGGATGCAAGGGATTCATTTCATTTTTTTGCGATCGCCGAGTGCCCGCGCATATTTGATTTGACAGCGAAGGTGGGGGCGGGGCGATGCCTGGCTCAGCTGGGTTGGTTTGAGATCGTAGGAGACAACACCGAGGTACAGACATATGTAATTAACACTGTGCCCCGGGGAACCGATAACACTGGGGAAGGGGAGGGTGGGTGGGCCTGGTTTCCTCTTGATGTGCAAACAGGAGACGGTAATGAAACGGCAATGGTCGGCAACGTGGCGAAATCTCGTCGGACCCACACAGGGCACGCGGCTACAACGCGGCGGCAAAGGGCGGCGATGCGGTGAAACCTCGCCAGACCCGCTCAGCGCACGAGGCGACAATGAGGCGGCAAGTTGGCAAAGCTTCGGCAGACCCATCCATATCTGTACTAACCAAGGATAAGAACCTGTAAGTACAAGCGCTATTTGGGGAAAAAGAATTGTTGGCGGAACCGCAATGTTTCAACGATTCGCCCCATCGGTGTCCAGTCTCCGAGTTTCCCCCCCTCCTCCTTTCCTCCTACTTACTCCTCTTCGCCTCCCTCCCCTCCTTCTCCCCCCTCCTCATTTTCCCCTTTTTCACCGTATCTCCTCCTCCACCTCCCCTTCGTCCCAATTGTTTGCTTCGTGCGAACTTGGGGTTTTAGGGGGGTACGTCGTGCATGTATCCTCCAGCGGTTGCAGGCCGAAGCTGATGGCAACTTGAAGGAATATGAATGGTGAGAACGATATAATATTCTCCTCCTCCTTCCTCCCGTTTCCTTCTTCTCCTCTGCTCCCCTTCCTGGCGAATGCACCTGAGATTTGGAAGTTCGGCAGCTTCTGTACGTGTGTGAATTGTTTTCTTTTTCACGAACGCAGTACGTACTGCATCCGCTAGTCTGGTGTCGTCGTCCAGGGACGTATTAGTTCCTGCGCGTCTGTTTACGATGGTGAAAGGTTACTCCGCCCGTCTTTTTCACGAGGGCAAACGTACTTGAAGGCAGTCGGCCGGTGTTGCCAGCCCCCGTGCCCTAGGCATCGAGGGATCCTTTGTCGACATATTCTCGTCGGTATCCTCCTACTCGTTCTGATTTTTTGTCCTCCTGGCCGCTCAATGGGCTTCCCTCTTTTAGTGATGGTTTTCCCCCAACCCTCCTGTGAGTTGGGTCCTCATTTTGAATTAGCAGCGTCGCGCATCTCCTCCTCTCCTCCTCGCCCTCCTCCCTCCTCCCTCCTCTCCTGTTCCTCACCCACATGTTTCGTGGCCCCATAAGGGCCCGCATGCGTACTCGGGTCCATCTCGGCACACCCCTCACACATTTCGTGGCACCACAGGGAGCTCCGCCCAAGGCTCCAGTGGCAGGGTTCGCATGCGTACCCGGGTCCTATTTCTGCACACCCCTCAGACGTTCCGTGGCCTCATAGCTCCACCAGAAGCTGTAGTGGGTTCGCGTGCGTACCCGGGTCTATTTCGGCACACCCACTCACACGTCTCGTGGCCCCATAGGGAGCTCCACCGAAGGCCTCAGTGGCAGTGCTCGCATGCGTACCCGGGTCCATGACGGCACACCCCTCACACGCTTCGTGGCACCACAGGGAGCTCCACCGAAGGCTCCAGTGGCAGGGTTCGCATGCGTACCCGGGTCCATTTCGGCACACCCCTCACACGTTTCGTAGCCCCAGAGGGAGTTCCACCGAAAGTTGTAGTGACAGGGTTCGCACGCGTACCCTGGTCCATGTCGGCACACCCCTCACACGCTTCGTGGCACCAGAGGGCGCGCTCCACCAAAAGCTGAGGATTCGCATGCGCACCTGGGTCCATTTCGGCACACCTCTCACACGTTTCGACCCCCCCCCACCGAGTTCTTGTGCATCGAGCGGTCCTGTTGATATTTTCCACGCGTGTAGGATGGGTTGGGTCCTTCGCCAGTGTTATGAATCCCTACGAGCTTCATTGGCTGGATCTTCGGCCGTTTCATTCACACCACTATCTTGGCCTGAGTGCTGCTCTTGCGGGTCCCTCTGGAGTTTCCTAGTTCCTCTAAGAGTGGTCTTGGAGTAACATTCGCCCCTTTGGCGGGTCTTAGGCTGCGCAGAAGCCGTTTGAGCTCATTCGCGCCCTTGGTGCGTGAAGCCATTGCAGTTCACAAGGGATCGTGACCTTCGGAGTGTGGATCCGTCAAGGATTCGTGGCCTTGGGAGCGGGGGCGCAGTATAGTGTACGGCGGATCGTGGCCCTGGGAGCGCGGATTTTGTTGATTTGGGTGGGATCGTGGCTTTGGGAGCGTGGGGCCATCGCAGTTCACTAGGCATCGTGGCCGTGGGTGCAGAGATCCAGCGTAATTTACCGGACGTCGTGATTCTGGAAGCGCGGGCCCTTTGTAACCTGCACGGGATCGCTGGCCTTTGGGGCGCAGCTCTAGTGCAATCTAGTTTGAATCCTGGCCCTGGGAGCACGGTTCCAGCGGAATTTACTTGGGATCGCGGCCTTGAGAGCTTGGAGTCAGCGTAGCTGTTACTAGGGATGTGGCCCTGAGAGCGCCGATCCAATCTAGATTGCACGGGATCGTGTCCCTGGGAGCGCGATTCAAATGCACTTCACATTGAATCGTGGCCCTGGGAGCGCGCGACGTTCCGGTGCAATGTTCTTGGGATCGTGGCCCTGGGGGCGTGGAGCCAGCGTAATTACCAGGGATCGTGGCCCTGGGAGCGCAGGTTCAGTGTAACGTACGAGGGGCCGTGCCTTTGGCAGCGCGGGTCCAGAGGACACTTGCTTTGGGGCCGCGTCCCTGGAATCGCGGATCCGCAGCGCGGGCCCAGCCTAATTCATAAGACATCCGGGCTTTGGGGGCGCACGTCCACCGTAAATTAGGGTCGTTGCCGCAAGGGGCACATATACCCCGTGCAAACTATTGGGGCTCGTGCCCTGGGGGCGCAGACCTAAGGCAAAGTTGGAGGGGGTCGTTGCCCTGGGAGCGCCGGCGCTTCGTATTTTCTGAGGGATTCTCGGAGGCCAGGGGTCGCTGCGCCCCCTCCCGCCCCCGTAGGGGAGATGTTTAGGGGTGTTCGGGGGCCCGGGGGGGGAAGCAGAGGATCGCCCAAATAGTTCCAACAGCATTACTACTACTACTAGTATTATTATTTTTACTACTACTACTACTACTACTACGACTACTACTACGACATCTACTACTACTAGTACTACTACTACTGCTACTACTACTACTACTACTACTACTACTACTATTGCTACTACTACTACTACTACAACTACTACTACTGCCTTTACTACTACAACTACTACTACTACTACCACCACCACTACTACTACTACTACAACTACTACAACTACTACTACTACTACTACTACTACTACTACTACTTCTACTACTTCTATTATTTCTATATACTACTACTACTACTACTACTACTACCACTACTACTACTACTACTACTACTACTACTACTACTACTACTACTACTACTACTACTACTACGACTACTACTACGATTACTACGATCACGACTGCTACTACTACTGCTGCTGCTACTACGACTACGACTACTACTACTACTACTACTACTACTACTACTACTACCACTACTGCTACTGCTACGACTACTACGAAGACTACTGCTCTTACTGTTATTCTTACTGCTAGTACCACTACTACCACTACTAATACCACGCCTACGAGTGCGACCCCGACTACGACAATGATTACTATCACTACTACTACTACTACTACTACTAATACTACAACTACTACTAATACTACGGCTACTACTACGACTGCTGCTTCTACGACTATGTCTATGTATTCTACCGCTACTAGTGCAAGCATTTGTTTACTTTCAATAGTACGACTACTCAGACGACTATTTCTACTACTGTTACTACCACTACCACGACGACGACGACGACGACTACTACTACTACTACTACTACTACTACGGCTACTACTATCATTATTCTTACTACAGCTACTGCTGCTGCTGCTAATACTTCTGTACCACTACTCGTACTAGTGCGACGACTACTACTTCTAGATTTCTGATTACCACTACGACTACGCCTTCTTCTTCTGAACTTCTTCTACTACCACTACTACTACTACTACTACTGTTCTTGCTGCCACGACCACTACTCCTACTCCTGCAAATATTATTGCTCTTACCATTACTGCAACGATGTATCACTACTCATACAATTACGACTACTTTTGCTAGTCATACGGCTATTTCTATTAGTAGTGATAGTACTACTTCGACGACGACAACCATTATTTCGACTACTACTCTTGCCATTCGTATTACTACTACTACTAGTACTTGTACGATTATCACAACAACTACTACTTATACGACTACTATTACAACAAGTCCTACTGCTGCTTTTACTTTTACTACTGCTACTGTCACCTCTTCTACTACTACCATTATTTGGATTACGACTCGGCTACTTTCACTACTACTACTACTACTGCTACTACTACGACAACACTCACAACAACTACTACTACTACGACTACTACTACTACTAATACTAATGCTATTACTACTACTACTACTACTACTATCACGACTTTTATTGCTAGTTCGGCGGCCATTAGTAGTACTACTACGACGACCACTTCTACTACTACGACTACGACGAGTACTGTTACTACGGCTACTAGAACTACTACGTCTACTACTACTACTACTACTACTACTACTACTACTACTACTGCTACTACTACTACTACTACTACTACTACTACTTCGACGGCAACTACTACTACTACTACCACTACTACTACTACTGCTATTACTAGTACTACTATTACGAATACTACTACTACGACTACTGCTACTACTACAACTACAACTACTACTACTTCTATTGCTGCTGCGACAACTACGACCAGAACTTCTACTACTACGGCGGCGAGAATGATTACTGCCACTACGACTACGGCTGCGAATGCCACCACGACTACTCCTACCCATACTGCGACATCTACTGCTACTACTATTAATTCTACTGCCACACTACTACTACTACTACTGCTACTACTACTACTCCTACTACTACTACTACTACTACTACTACTACGACTACGACTACTATTTCTACCACTACTACTACCACTTCACCTCCAACCAGCATTTCGAATACGACTATTACCTTTTACTAGTACTACCAGCACTACTACGGCTACGACAACGGCTATGATTAGTTCCACAACGGCTACGACGATTACGATTGCTACTACCACTGCTCTTAGTATTATTACGATTACTATTACCACTCCCACTACTACTCTAAGCAACTACTAGTTCTAGTATTACTACTACTACTACTACTACTACTACTACTACTAGTACTCGTACGACTACTACTACTACGGCGACCACTACTACTATTACTACTACTACTACTACTACTACTACTACTACTACTACTACTACTACTACTGCCGTTGCTACCACCACTTCTATGATTGCTACTACTACGACTACGCCCACTACTTCGATCGCTCCTGCTTCGACGGCTTCTCCATTATTCTTATCAGGGTTGCACGCAGCCTTCGTGTCTACTGAGCATGGCTGCTGCAGGCTAAGGGTTCGGTTTCGGGTTCGCCTGTAGCTCGACCTTG